>NQII01002717.1:4306-17995 GCA_002778355.1 Clitarchus hookeri | reverse complement strand
GGCGATGTTCTGAGAGTTGCCAGGCCGCAGCCCTGGTGCCGCACTCCCCTGGCTGAAGGCAGAGGCACTCGTTGAACTGGACGGCATGTTCAGGAGAGCGTTCCGCACTGCACTGCTGATGCTGCTCTGCCTGCACGCCAAACAAACTCTGCATCAAAACTCAGTTATATCAGACAGTTCTCTGTTTTATATTTTTCTTCACAAATAGTTGTAGAAGGATAGGCTAATGAAACACATCAAAATCAATGCAATTCAAATTATATTCTTTTGTATTTTGGAATTTACAACAGTAAGCACTTTTGTTTTATTATTTTTCTTGATAATATGGCTTTCTTACAATGGCAACTTCGAAATCTCTATGAAATACCACTAACAGAATATTATTATCACACGTGACGCGTACAGACATAATTACTAAATACGACTCCGCCTTATCTTCATGTCACGATACGTCAACTCGAGCGGGGTTTGAACCCAGGACGACTTGCTTGAAGAACCAACCAGCATGCCCCTAGGCAAGGGGCACCCAAGAACACGGCAGCCGAGGCCGTCTGTACCACTATGTCAGATGTCACATGTCTGGTAATCACTCCTGCGTGTGGCATAAGCCAGCCACATAGCCCAGTGCTGCCCCTAAGCTCGGGGAGCAATGCAACCCACATACAACGAAAATTGCACTTCCAGCCTCCCCCGAGAGAATGCGGCCTGCACCGCCAAGGAAGGAGCTGTAGTCCGAAGATACCCGACTGACCGAAAGGAACCGAAGGACCTGAACCGGCCGTCTATATAGGCGAGTGCGCAGCTCCAAAATGCCAGTTGTTTCTCAGCAGTTCTCTCCACCACCTTGTGTGCTGAAGCTCTCTGCCTACCGCCTTTCTCATGAAGGACCACCGCTACCTTTTAGAAGTCTTCTAGACCTTCGCCTAGTGACTCCCGAAGAAGTCTTCATCTCCCCCCTTTACACTCACAACCACTTTGGTAGTGAACCCCGAGTCCCTTCTGGACAACAGCATAGATTAGTTAGGGTCAGTTGTTATCATAGCTACCTAGCCTTTTTCTGCTCTTGTTTAGTTTAGCCCCAGATCCCCTTCACCTGGTTTACCATAGCTTACTTCCGCCCCTTGCAGTTCATTGATAGCTAGGAATTAGTACAGGTCACCGTGTCTATTCCTCTGGGGAATAAACATGTGAACTTACCAAACCCCGAGTACTTATTCTAGGGTGATTGTGACTTCCATCTCCGTAGACGTCAAACCTACTAAGGAAAAGCAGGAGACTGCGTCTTGAAACCTCTTTGTAAGGCTACGGGCAACCCTTAACCTGGCGCACGTACGCCGCAATACATACCCATTAGACGGTCACCCAAACCGTGGACCAGGTACGCAACGGTACCTGGTGCGCACGAACGGCAGAGCCCCGACTACTAGTAACACACTCCATGAAGCGGCTACACATCCAGATCAACCCACCATGTTATCTTCTCTGGTTGGAGTGACAGAACTGACTTTGGTTGGCCTAACCCCCTTCTGGCCCCACACACCACCAGCGCGGCTGGAAATCCAGATCAACCCACTGCTCCATCCACCGCGTTATCATCTTCGCCGGTTGGAGTGACACNACCAGCGCGGCTGGAAATCCAGATCAACCCACTGCTCCATCCACCGCGTTATCATCTTCGCCGGTTGGAGTGACACATTTGATTCCGGTTGGCCTAGCTCGACTGGCTGCACTCATAGGTAGGGAACTCGTCGCCTGCTCTTCCTTAGTGTGGTAGACCGTAGTACCTCCACGTAAGCCCTTCACCTATAGAAGTGGTGCAACGTGGAGAGCTAAGAGGGCAGCTACTAACTCTGAACCCAGCCAATCATTCTGCAACCCAGTGCCATCTGCCCTCAGCAGTCTTTCACCATGGGACCGACCTCACTCCGCCCGACAACTGGGGAGGCCTCACATCCTAGTTCCTCCAAGCTCAGACTTCCAGCCACCCCGTAAGATTTCCAGCGAGCCGCACCCGCTCGTGGTGCGCGTACAACTGGGGCTTCCTGTAGCACTGGGCATCGCCAGCCCATACTTCAGGCCTACGAGAACCAGCAGTCCATCGCAGGAGCCAACCAGCCCCACCAGCAGTCACACCGCCACCGCCCCGGAACAGGGCACTAGTTCCAGCCAGCAGCAACAGCGGTCGAGCCATGATCTACTCCGGGCCTCGCCCACTGCAGGTTAACGAGTGTCTGTGTCTACACCAACAGTGCGGAGAGCCGGTAACCCCACACCTGACTTTGCACCGTGCCATAGGGCCACGCACCCTAACCTATATCGCAGTTGGGGACCAATCAGCAGGCAATAAACACAAACTTCACCACAGTAAGTTAGCTCATACCTATGTCCGGCACTATAGAAACTTTGTCTGACAGTGACGTCGTCGTTAGTTNTTCACCACAGTAAGTTAGCTCATACCTATGTCCGGCACTATAGAAACTTTGTCTGACAGTGACGTCGCCGTTAGTTCAACCGACGTCACGCGTCAACTCTTTAAGTTTAATGGCAATGATGCAGTATGATTAGCATGAATTTTAAATGGATTGTGTTCACTACCAAATGTAAGTGAAAAAGTCACTGAAAAAAGGGAACATCACAACCAAATAACAACCATAGAGCAGGGCAACAAAGAAATAGAAAAACATTGGAAATCCTAGCAGTTATTAAAATATCAAGAAGTCTTCGTTCATATCACCCTTTCTGCTGCTGCTATTTTTTTTGTGGTGTCCCTTTTTATATTAATTTATTTTTACTTATGTTTGGTCATGGATACAGTTCATTAAATTTTTATAGCAATAGAAAAACCAAACTTGATTTATCACAGTTGCAAGTCATTACGCGCATCCCCCATTCAGAACTGTGTCCAGGGCTGAAATCCATTACTTTTTACGCTATAAGCTCATCAATGTTGCCCGTGTAAATTTCTTTCAACATATTTGTGTGATTCTTTTCTGTCAGATAAGTTTCTAAAAATAACTGAATAAATGTCCAGCCATTCTGCTGGAGCTACATTACTGGAAAAAGTGTGAAATATGTTGTAGCAGTTACAATTTCCACAAAAGAACAATAAGTTCAGTATGTAGATAAGTTTATATGCCCCAAGAAAGATCAATAATAATTTATATCATGCCTTGCAACTACACATTGCAGAGAAAAGCATTATGGATGTAAGTTGTTGTATGAAAATAAATAAATTAGAAAATGGTAACTTGTTTACACCACTAAGTATCTTCCTTATTAACATCAGTATTAAAACCACCCACTTAAGACAATGCTTTCATCCAATATTTAACTCTCTAAAAGTTAAAGATTAACTTATTTTCACATACTACAAAATTTTGAGATCAATATTTTTGCTTTATAAGCAAGTGATGGTCAATTTTTGGACTAGACTTGGAGCAACTTAAGAATGGACTGTATTAACGAGATTAATGCAGAATGCAGGAGGGGATGAAGGTTACACTGACCCAACATTTTTTTTACGCAGATCTTGTTCATACAGTCCGCTCTCCGATAGCTCTAAGCTCAGACATTCGTCATCTAGTCCAGAGGACCGNTACGCAGATCTTGTTCATACAGTCCGCTCTCCGATAGCTCTAAGCTCAGACATTCGTCATCTAGTCCAGAGGACCGCAATGTAACGTAGCAGGTGACCTTCAATCCGGTGGATCATGAGAGAACACAGATATTGTCGTTTGTCCGCAGTTTATAGCCATTTCCAAGCCAGCGCACATAAAACCAACTGTCATAGCGGCCATCTTGATATGACTGAATAGTACTGTCTAGTACCAAAACAACTCAACTCACTACATCTGAACGCTTAGTCCGATAGCCAAACTATGACGATAAATTATACTAATTTACAATGAGCACGTTTATTTCATTAGAGTGCATGCTATAGTACTAAGTCTTTAAGCAATTAATAGAATGCATTACAACTTAAAAAAAATTAAGGGACGGATTCAGAGAGCGTAACTTGCTTTGGTAGGTTTCAAAGCACTTGAGGCATGGGACTGTACAAAACCAAAACTTTAAGATTTTATGTTTTAGACGTATAGTTTGTATTGAAACTATTAGAAACATAATTCGGCCAACAACATTAGCAGTACGATTAGCTGCAAGTATAATTGCAGGACATTTAATCTTAACTTTACTAGGAAACACATCAATAAGAGTATCATCAAGTATACTAATAGTTATACTAATTATTCAAATAATGCTATTAACACTAGAAACAGCAGTAGCCATAATTCAAGGGTATGTATTTGCTGTTTTAACAACACTTTATATTAGAGAAGTAAACTAATGTCAAATAATCAAAATCACCNTCAAGGGTATGTATTTGCTGTTTTAACAACACTTTATATTAGAGAAGTAAACTAATGTCAAATAATCAAAATCACCTATACCATTTAGTAGAAATAAGTCCCTGACCATTAATTGGTGCTATTTCAACAATATTAACATTAATNAAAATCACCTATACCATTTAGTAGAAATAAGTCCCTGACCATTAATTGGTGCTATTTCAACAATATTAACATTAATTGGGTTAATGAAATTTTTTCAACAAAGTCACAAATACAGTGTGACGGTAGGTAGGGCCTGATGTCTCGCCAGCAGCAAGGTCGTTATGGACGGAGCAAGCTGCTCCAAAAACCAGGAATGAGGAAGGAACATACCTTCGCCGCTTGTACTAAGGAACCACCCCAGTATTTGCCTGGAGTGATTTTGAAAAGCCATGACCGAAATTCAGGTGGCTAGGCTAGGAATCAAACAAAGGTCCTCCTGAACGTGAGTCTGAAGGTTAACCATGGCACAGCCTTGCTCAGCAATATCGTCATAAAGCTTTTGCTTCCTGTATAACACAACTGCAATGTTACACAAACATGGTACAAAGTGCGTATTTTGCTTAAAGTTCATGTTTAATTGTCACTGGCGTAAAACAAACAAGTTTTTTTAAATTAATATTTATTTCATTTAGTAGGCAGACATCTTCCGAATAAAACTGTACCTCACAAGAGTATATTTAACATCCCTTTGTCATAAAAACTATTACAAATATTGAACTGCGTGAAGTTTTACCTAGCGGATTATGTACATACTTAATCGCCTCTTGCATAAAAACAAAATAAAATTAAATCAAATACGAAGTTAAAAGAAGTAAAATAAAAATGAAAATGTCTCAAGAATGAAATGATGCCCCAGAAGACAAATAACCTCTCGTTGCTGAAAAAAAAAATGTCTAAACAGTGGACGACGTAACTCCTAGCGAGTAACTCCTAGCGAGCGCTGCACATTTTCAGTTACTTCTCACGAGAAAACCAGAGGATCAATAAAAAATATACAAATACTATTTTAATATGCAGACTTTTTAGAATAAAATTATATCACAGAAATATAAATATGTCTTGTTGACGAAAAAAAAAGTTTGAGTGCCACGTCCCTTTTAGTGAGCGGTAGTTTCACAAGTGCGGCGTACTGTAATTTTCAGAGTTGTATTGCATGAAAACAAGAGGAGTTATTAATTAAATATTATTTTAATTCAATGCTACGTTAATTTGACGCAATACATTTCAAACCAGAGTCTTTTGAGCCTGTACGAGATGAAAAAATTACCTTTAAAAGGATATGAGAGACATACTTTTGAGATACAGTAGCGGAATAGGCCAGAGCGCGCGTCCCGCTTCAGAAGCCACGCCCACATGAAANCGAAAAAAAAAGTTTGAGTGCCACGTCCCTTTTAGTGAGCGGTAGTTTCACAAGTGCGGCGTACTGTAATTTTCAGAGTTGTATTGCATGAAAACAAGAGGAGTTATTAATTAAATATTATTTTAATTCAATGCTACGTTAATTTGACGCAATACATTTCAAACCAGAGTCTTTTGAGCCTGTACGAGATGAAAAAATTACCTTTAAAAGGATATGAGNGTACGAGATGAAAAAATTACCTTTAAAAGGATATGAGAGACATACTTTTGAGATACAGTAGCGGAATAGGCCAGAGCGCGCGTCCCGCTTCAGAAGCCACGCCCACATGAAATGACTTTTTATTCACGTGTAAACTACAAATAAGTATACAAATGAATTTCCCAGAGTTTTATATTTTTGGCGAGCTCTATATATATTTTAAATACAACATATTTCTGTGCACAGTGTTTCTGCTTGCTAATATGTAATGTCGATTCAGCATGCAATCACCAAGTCGGCTTGCAATTTTGTGTTTTCTACGTATCTGCCCACTGCAGAGCATCCCCTTTCAAGAACAGCACTGACATGTGATAAGATGAAAATCATCTTAAAGAAAGTTGACAAATGTTTTGTCTCCTAACATGGACAAAATTTTAACTGGTCAAACTAAACTAATCTATACAAATTTTACTGTAGATAAGTTTTCAAAATTTTTTGAATTAAACTTACAACACAGACCTGCTTGAATTCTCTAACAATTTTATCAGCCTGCATTCCAGGAAGCGAATTACAACTAACGAAAACTTACCTAACGACAGTCAGACTTATTTGTCAAATAAGGAACGTGAGCTACTGAAGGTCCTATGAATGAAATGTTCCTTTCAAGCCGACGGTAGGTGGAGAGCGGTTCGAAATTTTATTAACGAGCTCCTGAAAAGGTTTAAGAGCATTCATACCAAAAAAAAAAACCTTAATGTCTTTGTGACACACGTTTTGTGGAGTTAATGCTGCCTTTGTCCCAAAAAACCCCCAAGTTAATTTTTGTGAAACAATTTGTATATGTTCCTAATATCAATACCAGACAGCGACACACATCAAACCTATCGACAGAACATTGTTTTACTTAACTCCATAGTGTGCAAAGTATCTGCCTAGACGTGACGTCCAAACTATACAGTAACATTTTTGGAATGTTTATGGCGGAGTATCCTAATCATTGAAGTATTGTTTCAAAGAGAATTTTGTAACTACAGTATGTGGAAGGTTCTGAAATCATGGAAGTTTGGGATGTTTCAAATGTTCAATAAATAACACAAAATGCAACCCAAAATTTCCAAACGGTTTCCCAATATTCCCTGACCATTCCAAATTTTCCAAGTTGCTAGATATCCTGTGTCAGGATATGCAAAATTCACAGGTTCATAACTGCTTACTGATGAGGTTGAAAATGTGACAATGTGCTTTGTTACCGTGCTTACAAAAGAATCGAGACTGCAGTGCAACTTGCTGGTTCACTAATTTTAACACTTGTGTACGTAAATCACCAACGAACAACGCTGCCACCAGACAAGCAAACTTTATCAAATAAATATGGATTAGAAATTAAAAAATAAATTACATAAAAAAAAATTATGCAGTAGGTAACAATTTAGCAAAAATTACTGTGAATTTTTTAAATTTTTTTTGGGGTGAAAGTATACTACGCATAGGAAAAATACTGCCAAGATTCGTGACCCTATGCAACACTTCAGCCATAAGATGAGCTTTACGATATGATCATTAACTACACTTGCTGCATATTGAGTCATTATTCTCGGTGGACNTTAACTACACTTGCTGCATATTGAGTCATTATTCTTGGTGGATGCTGAAGAACTAACTACTCAAGCATGCGAATGAGAAGATTTGTGGAGACGAGAGAAGGAATACTGAAGTCTAATTTGTCTGCCGTGGGTATGACTTTGCATTTAACCCAGATCTATTTTTGCTCATTCGTTTTACGCAACAAAACTTATCGGAAGAATAAAATGCAAATACGATCCGGACGATATACGTACGTGCTACTTCTCGGGCACGAGCGGCTGCGATTTTCCCGTTGCTTCCGGAGGTTTCGCTTTTTCCTGCGACGCTGGTTTTCAGCCGCATCCAGGAACACTTTGATGACTTCGTCGTAGTCTGGAGGCGCTTCGTACACGGGTGGGTTGTCTGGTTGCAACTCATCATTCAGCGCATCATCTTGTGAACAAGTACACACCATCATGAGCATAGCATACAACCATCAGAATTGTTAACAGTATGATGTTTGTTCTGTCATACACGCACAGATTTAGTTACATTTTGTGTCTAAAATTTACTGCAAAAATAAAGGAACACTATCTCTGGATGTTGCTACAAAACTACAACATTCATATTGTTTCAAAGTAACCATCCTTGCGCCTGCCAAGGCCTCTAACTGAATTGAGGTTTTATGGTGGGAACAGGCCGCTAGGCTTCTGATTACATTACAAAAAGTAGACAGAATGCACAAGTACTCGCAGGGCGGTACTCGTAGACACACACACGCACGCACGCAAACAAAAGTCAGACTAACACATTTTACACGTGGATGCACACGCAGTCGCGCAATGTTTAGCTGGCTACGCCATCTTCATCAGACAGCGAGCGGTGGCACATATCAGTCCCGTGAGCGGTGATTGGCAAACAGCGAACCTAGTGGCCAGGAGGCAAACTAGGGTGAGGCGGGAAATTTGAAATGTGGCGGAGAGGTTATCTTATGTTTAGACCAGGTGTGTGTCTGGATTTGGTGACGTACTGGTGGGCCAGTTCCCTGCGTCGCAGTTCTGCACTGTTGTTAGAAGGAGGTAGGGTCCTCACCAATCTGGTTGTAAAATAGGAGTCAAAGTTCTGGTCGAGAGATGCTGCAACTGGCTTCTACTGCAGGTTTACATTTTCCCCAGCTAAGGCTCATTTGGCATCTGCTCTATGGCCATTCAAACCTGTCTGAGAGTGTTGGCGGTGAGGCCAATGTAATCTGCATTGCCGTGAACGCACTGTAGCTGGTTTTATAAACTCACCAAAGTGCAAAACTGTGATGTAAATGTTGAGTGGGCGGGAAAAGACATGTGCTTAAACACTGCCGTGCCATATGCACAGTGATTTGGTGATAGTGGAGGACATAAAAAAATATAAAAAAACCACTGCATTGGAAGTAAATTTGTGTAATTTTTATATTGCCAAGAAAACAAAAACCGGCTTCTGCCACTTCAATGTAAAAACATTTTTACTATGTAGGGAGTATTTTTATATTATCAATAATAAAATATCTACTAGTATCTTACAGTTAGGTTGTATATTTGTGTTGGAGTGACATTAAACTGAACGGGATTTAATTAAAATACCGTTATCTACAAATGAACGAAAGCTGTATGTGAGTGATGTAAAAATCTTGTAGAACTGAAACGTTAGTGAATGTCCTTGGGCAGTTTTAAATGTCTCGATAAAGTACAAGATTTATCACAAAAAAATTACTGTAACATGACAATGTGTGTGTTACATGACAAGTGTGCTCTAGAAAATTGTCCTTTCATCTTTATTGTTACATATTTTTGAATGTTTTCCACTTAAATATGTACCGATTAAGAGAATGAATAACAAATTCCATTTAGTTTGAGTGAAATAGTTACATAAATATCAGATTCACGTTCTAAAAATAATGCGTGCATTTTTTTGCTATAAAATTTATTTGACGAAATGAAAATATTTTTGTGGTGAAATGGTGAAATTTAACTGAAGAAATCAGCTCATTTTATTTCCCATAAAAGTGGAACCCTACCGATGCGCCTTGGTGGGAGGCGAGCGCTCGGCCACAAACCCAACCACGGCTCCTCTAATGGAAGAACACAGGCCAGTTTCTACATCAAATATGTTTTGTACTCCCATTCACACAAGTCACTTCAAGTTGTGTTTTCCATCATAACATGAAAATTCAAGTTGAGTTGAGTTGAATTGCTAGATTTGGGCGGCTCTAAACAACGAAGTCTTCAGTGCCGATGAGAGTGAAATGAGGTGAGAATGGAGCAGTGCCAGAATGCAAGGGCGGGGGAAACTGGAAATCCCTGAGAAAACTTGCCAGCCGGTGGCATCATCTGGCACAATTCTCATTTGTGAAAATCCGGGAGTGACCCGGTCGGGGATTGAACCCGGTTCGTCTTGGTGGGTGTTAAGCAGTCTAACCGCTCAGCCACAACGGCCCCTGAAAATTCAAGCACTTTACAAGGCCCACCTAAATTTAAGGATTTTTCAAGGCCTTGAAACCAAACACTTAAAATTCAAGAACATTCAATGACTGTAAGTTGCGATGATGAGCTTGTATGTTTGATTCATGAATAGCAGATGCTATTATGTAATTATAGATAAGTTGAGTACAAGCAAAATTGATGAGGCAAAAACATAATTGAAGTTGAAGATAAGACAAACTACAAACAAGACACTAAGTACTATAAAATAATTAATATTTTATTTAAAAAAATTTTCTATTCTATTTGGAACATACACATACTATTTAAATGAAGTGATGTGATAACCAACAATGACATGATTTTCTGTTAGTAACAAACCAACATTTGTTTCTTGTTACAGGTACTGAAACTGAAAAAATATTGTTCACTCTACAAGAATTGCTCACATACCAAATTGATTTACACATAGTCAGACTATAAAATTGTAGGTTGTTATTATTGTAGCATACAGGAATAATCATATAAGTATACTGCAGTATCCAATAACTCTGCTTAAATTCCTCTTTCTCCTGCCTGAAGAAAATATTATGCAAGTTCTAGTCTCCACATGGATAGAACTGTTCAAAGAGACTTCTATTAATATAGTGGTCATGTACTGTAAACATAAATTGCAAAAGAAATTAATTAAAAAACTTTAATCGCTGTTTTGCCGACAGTGAGGTCATTTGAAACAGAGCAAGCTGATCAGAGAAGCACAAATGGGGAAGGAATTAGCCGCGGCCTGTACGAAGGAACCATCCCAGCATCCACCTGGAGTAATCTCTGGAAATGCACGGGACACCAAAACCAGGACGGCTGGAACAGGAATCAAAGTTAGGTCCTGCGGAAAATGTGAGTCCTGTGCATGGTCACTGCGACCTCGCAGAGAGGTGGCGCGAGCGCTGTACGTACCGAGCAGGTCGCTGATGGTGCGGAGCTGGTTCTGCAGCTCGCGCTGCTGTCTGGCGCGGGCCGCCAGGCGGTACAGCAGTATGATCATGGCCGAGATCAGGAAGATGAGGCCTGCATCACGCACCACAAACACACCCCGTCTTTGTTACTTCCAAGTGAACAAGAAATATGTTGTAAAATGCAACAAAGCATAAAAATAAAGAAATGAATACTGTATGAAAAGTGGCATAATAGAGTCTCAGACTTAAAGAAGGCACACATCTTTAGGTGCCCCCTAGAGTGGGAAGGGGGGGGGGGGGCAGGCCTTTAGGCACCTCTGTTAAAACTTATTTGCTTCTCATATAAATTTTATTTTGGTGCAATCAAAACCTACATCACATGCTGCATTAAGTCTATAACCGAGACGTAAACATGTATATAAGTGTCAAACATATTTTATAACAATTCATTAGATATTTCACAATTTGCACAATACATCAATGCATCTCGGCGAACAAAAGCAGTATGAGTGGGCATTTAATCTAACTCTGGTGCCCTTTAGTAAGTTCAGGGAGGGGCAATGCCTCTAGTTGTTACACCACTGTCTATCTTATTTGCAACCAAAAAAAATAGGAAAGTGGAAAATCAAGAGGAGTATGATGAAGATACTTTGATAGTCCATTATGTCAGTTTTTAGTAGCCAAGTACAGTAATATGTTTCCTCTTTTGCTAAAGCACTGCAAGAATTTTTTATGTAAAATATAACTTTATTTCTTACGATTTTCCATTACCAACTTTCCTTTTGTAAATTATATTTGTTATTCCTCTCTTGTTTTCAAATCTTCAAGTACTGTATTGTGTTTCATGTTATTATTTATTTAATTTAATGTATGTGTTATAAACGTTTATATGTCGAGGCAATAATGGAGATTTTCTTTATTTACTAATAACGCATTCTCAATCTCGTCCTTTTCTCGTGGGAAAATTTATTTTAAGCCCTGCCCAAAATTTTTCTGGCTCAAAATCTCTAATCCCGCCCAGCAGGTTATGGTAAACACCAGCCTGTTGCCCTGTTATGGTATTATCAATCTACAGTTATTGTGTCTATCAGCTGCATGTGCCAAAAAGATTCCCTTTGTTGCAAAATATAATGCATTTTCACTGAGGTATTCTTGCAAATTCTTAATAATTTCATGTGTTGGTGAACACATTTATCATGNCAAACCAACTTTTCGTTGTGGTTTTTTTTTGTATTTTTCTTTTTTTCTTATGTTTTGCCTCACAATAAGGGCTCTGTGGCTGTTTGGTGTCAACCTATGAATATATATAAATACAAAGGAAAAAAGTAAAAAAAAAAAAATATATATATATATATATATATATATCTCTGTGTGTGTGTGTTTGTGTGTGTGTATATATATAACATACATATGTGTGTATGTTTTCTCAATATTATCTCATATGCCTCTTTTGAACTTCTTGGAATTTCATATGAATATGCTCCCACTGTTCAAGTTTTATATTATTTATGTTAGTAATAGGCCTACTACTAATGTAGTTCTGTAAAATAATTGTCTGTAACTAAAGGAATTGCGATTTTGGGAATCGAGAATCGAAAGTGGTATCTGCATCGAGATCAAGAATCGAGGAAATTGGAATCGTTACATCCCTAGCTTCAACCAATGGCCACAGATAGTTACAATCAATGCAGACAGGTGGCATTCCTCAACAACTGGGTTTGTGGAAGTAGCACTTGCCAAAATGTGTGCACTATGTATCCTTTCAGTGTGTGTGTGTGTGTGTGTGTGTCATTTGTTTTAAAGCTGATTAAATCGGTAATTCAAATCACACTGAATTATGTCTATAGTTACAACAAATGTGTTATTGTATATCTTCAGAGAAAATGTTAACTCAGGTATATATACACTGAGGCGACAAAAGTCATGGGATACCTCCTAATATCATGTCGGACCTCCTTTTGCCCGGCGAAGTGCAGCAACTCGATGTGGCATGGACCAACCAGTCGTTGGAAGTCCCCGGCAGAAATATTGAGCCATGCTGCCTCCATAGACGTCCATAATTGTGAAAGTGTTGCCGGTGCAGGAGTTTGTGCATGAACTGACTTCTCGATTATGTCCCATAAATTTACGATGGGATTCATGTCAGGCGATCTTAGTGGCCAAATAATTCGCTGGAATTGTCCAGAATGTTCTTCAAACCAATCGCGAACAGTTGTGGCCCGGTGACATGGTGCATTGTCATCCATAAAAATTCCATCATTGTTTGGGTACATGAAGTCCATGAATGGCTACAAGTGGTCTCCAAATAGCCTTTCCAGTCAATGATCGGTTCAGTTGGACCAGAGGACCCAGTCCATTCCAAGTAAAAACCGCCCATACCATTATGGAGACACCACCAGCTCGCACAGTTCCTTGTTGACAACTTGGGTCCATGGATTTGTGGGGTCTGCGCCACACTCGAACCCTACCATCAGCTCTTACCAACTGAAATCGGGACTCATCTGACCAAGTCACGGTTTTCCAGTCATCTAGGGTCCAACCGATATGGTCACGAGCCCAGGAGAGGCGCTACAGGCGATGTCGTGCTGTTAGTAAAGGCACTCGAGTCGGTCTTCTGCTGGCATAACCCAGTACAGCCAAAGTTCGCCGCACTGTCCTAACGGACACATCCATCGTACGTCCCAAATTGATTCCTGCGGTTATTTCACGCAGTGTTGCTTGTCTGTTAACACTGACCATTCTGCGCACACGTCGTTGGTCTCGGTCATTAA
>NQII01002716.1:303247-316902 GCA_002778355.1 Clitarchus hookeri | reverse complement strand
AAAAAAACACTTTTGGTGAAGAAAAAATTAAGTATAAAGGTTTTGTTATAATTTAAAAAAATAATACACTAAATTAGTTTAAATACAATTTTTTAAAAAATGTGAAATGAGACTATCTGTCACTAATATAACGTACATATATTTTACGTATACAAACATAATTATTTAAAAAATAAAGTAAGGATTTTAAAAAAAATCATGTATCTTGAACGGATGCATTACGCCGTTTTCAATGAAGTAATCATAACTCAAAAACTCAAAAACAGAATTAATACCACTTTCCTAATCCTCACGGTATGCGAAACACTAAGTGTTGTATCCCATGCATTTCCCCTAACACCGACATTGACGCTCATCATTAAAAACATTTCCTCCCAAGTTTAAAAACAGTAGGGACATTAGGAAATTTAAGCAGCGGAAAAATACCCATATGGTTACTCCACGTGCGGCAATTTATCTAGTACCCATTGTCATCATATATAACTCTTTATACACATAAATAATTCACATATAGTAAATGTTGCATGTAAAATTTATAAACCGTGAGAAGACGTTAGCATAAAGATGCACCCACCACAGTTATAAAATCATAATTAATATTTACCGTCGGCATACATATTTCATTTTTTTCCTACCGTCGTGTTAGCTCGCTCCAGTAAGAGATATAGCTGATCCGCGGTAAAACAACCCTACCCTCCACTTCAGAGTCCCAACACACGGCTACGTGACTTCAGCAGAATGAAAAGTGACATGCGAAAATATGTAGGTATATGTGTGAGGCCTCGAATCCAGCAGGTGTAAATAGTATTCACTATTTATGAATAACCTGAATTAAAACATAATTTTATTCCCGAGATGCTATTCCAACATGCCGATTTATGCCACAATACAAATTCCATCAAAGACACGCGCATCAGCTCTCATTCGCCACCATCAGCCTCTTCGAGACATATAAGGAAAGACTTCACAAATGCGAAAAATATTACAGTATATTCCAGCCGGTGCATTACGCAGACCATGACATTTTAGAGTTATATTATTCCGTTTCGAATGTAGAAAATTTATTCGATGTACATTTTCTTTGTAAATAAATTCTGGTTCACAGCCCACCTTTTTTCGCATAAAAAATAAAATGCGAAATTTTTTATTAATTCTCGCGAAACTATAGATACTTTGTGATGCTATGAAACTAAGAAATAAGGAGAAAATAACAATAATTTTCCACTTACTCGTTCGTCAAACACACACACCAACAAACACACAAACAACCGGAAATATCCCAATTGCAAGCAAGATTGATAGACGTATTGAAAAACTTTTAAGTCGAAAGCATACTTAAAGAAGTAGTCACGAGGTTCATTACAGAAGTAGACGAGAGGGACGTGCAGTCGTAATCTGAGATCGTTCACACTGCCAGCCACGCTGCACCAGGTGTTGAATTGGACTTTGCCATAGAGCACTGACCGCAGGGGGAGGCTTGTCACTCCAGCAGCTTGTTTCAATTCTCACACAAGCCAACTTTTATTTATAGGATAATAAACACAGATATCTGCCCGCACAAGTCAACACCAGCGAAGACCCATGTTGAAGGGGACCCACGTTGGATTCTCGACTCGTTCGGCCCGATTTTCTGTTTTAAAAATCACTCCAAGTGAATGCCGTGATGGTTTCTTGGGCGAGTCCTTACTTGTTCCCGCTTGGTATAGCAACTCGCTCCGTCTTAAATAGTAAAAATTTACTTTTATTATTATTTTAGCTTGCACACACCTAGATAATGTAAACTCAAGTTACAATTTAACGAGAATCCATTATAATAACGAATTAATAATATTTGTATGTGTTATTTGTAAGAGGAAGGGGGTTGCGCAATTTCTCTTACATCGAATCAGTAGCATCAAGATTTCATAATCACAAGCCAGAAACGTTTCGAGAACGAAAAACATTTAAAAAATCGTTATGTTAAGGATAAAGGTTTATTTGGTATCAACAATCCCCTACGTATTTCAGGCATGTTGAGATATCTATTCTTCTTTTCACAAGTATTTAAAGCTACCATTTTCACACTATGCGTTGTTGGCCAGTCTGATAACTCTAGGAATATATACCGAATCAGGTATTTATTTTTATGTTAGTAATCTAACGAACGAGTCCTTTTATCCCATGATGCATATAAACTTAGAAATGTTTCCACGTCCACGTACAAAGTGGTCAAATAATGTAAAACCGTTTGGCTGAAATAATTTAACAGAATATTCGTCCCACTCACATCTGCAAATACGATTATAAACCTTATTTTATGAATAAAATATTTAATCCTTGTTCTCACGAGAAAACCTAAGATATATTTGCACTGACTATATATATATATATATACACAGATACGTGCGCGTGTGCATGAAACCAAACTAAAGGTAAGAGAAAACCGGCCACATATTACAGAAAGAGAGGGAAACAATTGTCCAATAACGAACATGCGCTGGACAGTGCTACATATTTTTATTTCAGAATCGAAGCGATATTCCGAGATGAAAAAAACCCTAGTATTTTAAGTTGCAATAATATTGTACCTTCAGATGAAACTTCTATGTTCACACATCAAAAACGTTACCATTGAAAATAAATAAATACATTCCAGTACCCCCAATACAAGTTTTTTCAAATTGCAGAGTGCGCATCATAACATCAGAGCTAAATACCGATTCTAAAATAGTCCCCAGGTCTATATGAACCTGCAGAGATAGATACGCATGTTGGCAATTTTTCAACCAAGGCATGCCTGTATAAGACATAGTCATACGAACGATACATTTTCGAAGGTTAAGCAGCGATATTTAAATCACCCATTATCAGTGTTAATTTCTGCGACGAAATTTGTGAGCTTCCATCATGCCCAGAAAAAGTTCTGCTGCTTACTAGCTTACTTGCGCTCTATAAGCCCCTCGTGATGTCATGCAGATACAACATCTCGTATAATGCAAGTACATAAAAAATATTTTTACAAAAAAATTTATATTATTATATTAATAAATGATATGCTTTAGGAAATTTTTTTTATTTTAGGATAAAATATTCATATATTTTACTTTATATTATTCATTTACATCTATATTACCATATAATATGCACATATATTTATATTACCATATAATATGTATATAGGCACATAAAACTCCATTTACGACGGTAAATGCGGGTTTTTCATTTTCCCAGGGATCTTTGCTGGTGCGAACGGAGAATGAGGACTTTCTCATTGTGCTCCCACGTTTTTTTGTATATATAATACATCCATATTTTCTCTCTAGAACACCGACTACATATTTCTTGAAGACCCCAATGATTTGGTTGATAGACTCAGACATTTGATTGCCTTGCAGAGTAAGGAGATATCTTTAATCATCGGTGAACTTGGAAAGCGGGTACATCGAATGAAACTATTGTGTACTATCCATCATCTGCAAACATTAGGGAAATGCAAATATTGAATTTATGGAAAAAGTAGGATAATACATTTATGTGTTCTAAGTTGTGCACTTTAAAGTTATTCAACCATACTTTACCGCTTTTTCGAAAAATTATTACTTCAGTGGTGTATAACATCGAATGCAATGGTATGTTTTAAAGAAAAATTTCACGAAAAGTGCGTTACGGGTAATATCGTTCAATCTGAAGTTCTACGTCTTTCTCAGGCTTTTTAAGTCGTCTGAGTTTTTTTCGACAAACAAACGATCTCATGAATAAATGTTTTTGAGGAGTGAAAGTGTGATAACCTGGGAGCGACCCTGCAGGGAATCGGACTTGTCTTGTCTTGTAANNNGGGGGGGAGAAGTCGAGTAAAGAATGGGCTGGTGTTGTGCGAAAAAGTGTGTGCAAAAGAAAGGATGCTCTACGCGTACTCGTGATGGGAAACGAGAGCTCTATTACTGCAGTACCCCTTATGAAACACTATGGAAGAGGTCATCGTTGCAAAATGGACCTGGGATGCCGTTTTCGGAAAGGGGCCTGAACTGATATGTCAAAATCTTCATAATTTCGGAGATTGCAGTAGGCCTTCTGACCTGAGTAATCTCTCCTCCAGCCTGACACTTTTTTTATTTTGCATGGGTAATAATCCTCATGTGCGTAAACATGAGAAATTTTAATGTATTTTTGTCTGAATATATTGCTTTTGTACTTGCAGTATACGAGATGTTGTATCTTCATGACATCACGAGGGGCTGATAGAGCGCAAATGTGTTAGCAAGCATCAGAACAATTTTTGGGTATGGTGGAGGTGCACAAAGGTTTGTCTCAAAAATTAACAACGATAATGGGTGATTTAGCACTCGCTTCTGACCCTTAGAAAATTTATCTTTCGTATGTCTGTGTGTTATACAGGCATGCCTTGGTTGAAACATTGCCAACATCCGTATGCATCTCTGCAGGTTCATAACGAACTGGGGACTATTTCAGAATCTGTATTTAGTGCTGATATTATGACGCATACTCTACAATTAAAAAATAAATAAATTAGGGAACTATATTTTTTTTTCAATGGTCAGGGTTTTGGTGTGTGGAAATATACGTTTCCTCTGATGATTCAAGATTAATACAACTTAAAATACAAGGGTTATTTCACCACGGAATATTAGCTTCGATTACAAAATATAAATATGTAGCACTGTTTAGGGCACGAAGTGTATTATCTTTAGTTCGTTACTGGGCAATTTTTTCACCTCTTTCTGTAATGAGTGGTCTGTTTTCTGTTACCTTAGTTTGGTTTTATGTGCACGTGCGCGCGTGTGTGGGTGTGTGTGTATATTTATAACCTAAGACATAATATATATATATATATATATATATATAATGTCATAGGTTTCCCGTCACAACAAAGGTTAAATATTTTATTCATTCAATATGATTTATACTTGTATTTGAAGATGTGAGTGGGTTGAATATTCTGTTAGATTTTTTTTCCTCCCTAGCGTTTTAATATTAATTGACCACTGTATATGTGGGCGTGGAAATATTTCTAAATATATATATACATCAGCGGATGAAAGGAGTTGTTCGTTGGATTACGAACATAATAATAATGACCCGATTCGGTATATATTCCTAGAGTTATCATACTGGCCAACAACACATTTTGTGCGAAATGGTAGCTTTTAACACCTACCTGTTAAATGCAAAAATGGTATATTAGTATGGCTAAAATACGCATGGAATTTTTGATACAAGAAAATATTTCTGCTCAGTAAAGTAGTTTTTCTAATTTAATACGAACGCATTTGTCTGCATTACGTGTTGCAATTTTTTATGTTTTATGTCCTCGATACGTGGCTGGCTCGTGACTATGAAACCCCGATGCTGCGGATTCAATGTGAGAGAAAATGGCGCAACCCTTTCAGTCTTATAATGAACACATATACTTTTTTTTTAATTCGTGACTGTTATAGATTTTCGTAAAATAGTTACTTGAGTTTACATTATCTAGGTGTGTGCAAGCTAAAATAATAATAAAAGTAAATTTTTACTATTTAAGACGGAGNTACTTGAGTTTACATTATCTAGGTGTGTGCAAGCTAAAATAATAATAAAAGTAAATTTTTACTATTTAAGACGGAGCGAGTTGCTATACCAAGCGGGAACAAGTAAGGACTCGCCCAAGAAACCATCACGGCATTCACTTGGAGTGATTTTTAAAACAGAAAATCGGGCCGAACGAGTCGAGAATCCAACGTGGGTCCCCTTCAACATGGGTCTTCGCTGGTGTTGACTTGTGCGGGCNATCGGGCCGAACGAGTCGAGAATCCAACGTGGGTCCCCTTCAACATGGGTCTTCGCTGGTGTTGACTTGTGCGGGCAGATATCTGTGTTTATTATCCTATAAATAAAAGTTGGCTTGTGTGAGAATTGAAACAAGCTGCTGGAGTGACAAGCCTCCCCCTGCGGTCAGTGCTCTATGGCAAAGTCCAATTCAACACCTGGTGCAGCGCGGCTGGCAGTGTGAACGATCTCAGATTACGACTGCACGTCCCTCTCGTCTACTTCTGTAATGAACCTCGTGACTACTTCTTTAAGTATGCTTTCGACTTAAAAGTTTTTCAATACGTCTATCAATCTTGCTTGCAATTGGGATATTTCCGGTTGTTTGTGTGTTTGTTGGTGTGTGTGTTTGACGAACGAGTAAGTGGAAAATTATTGTTATTTTCTCCTTATTTCTTAGTTTCATAGCATCACAAAGTATCTATAGTTTCGCGAGAATTAATAAAAAATTTCGCATTTTATTTTTTATGCGAAAAAAGGTGGGCTGTGAACCAGAATTTATTTACAAAGAAAATGTACATCGAATAAATTTTCTACATTCGAAACGGAATAATATAACTCTAAAATGTCATGGTCTGCGTAATGCACCGGCTGGAATATACTGTAATATTTTTCGCATTTGTGAAGTCTTTCCTTATATGTCTCGAAGAGGCTGATGGTGGCGAATGAGAGCTGATGCGCGTGTCTTTGATGGAATTTGTATTGTGGCATAAATCGGCATGTTGGAATAGCATCTCGGGAATAAAATTATGTTTTAATTCAGGTTATTCATAAATAGNATAAAATTATGTTTTAATTCAGGTTATTCATAAATAGTGAATACTATTTACACCTGCTGGATTCGAGGCCTCACACATATACCTACATATTTTCGCATGTCACTTTTCATTCAACTGAAGTTATTAAGCAGTGTGTTGTGACTCTGAGGGGAGCGGTTGGATGGTTTGATGCTGATCGGATATATCTCTTAATGGTGCGAGCGCACACTAATGTAGGATAATACAGAAATTTGTTTGCCGAAGGTAAGAGTTATTTATGTTTTTGTACTTGTAGTGGATATACCTTTACAAAAGCGTCTCCTCACGGTATATATTTTTTCGCTTGCAAAACGTACTATTTGTGCATTTTTGTGCTTATAAATTGTTTTATATGCTTTTAATGGGTGCTAGATAAATTGACGCACATGGAGTAACCATATGGGTATTTTCTTGACGCTCCTAAATTTTCCTAATGTACTGATTTTATACTTGGGCGGAGGTGTTTCAAATGTTAAGTGTAAATGCCTGTGTTAAGAGGAATCCATGGGATATTTCACTGTGCGTATCGTATACCGTGAGGGTTAGCAAAGTGGTTTTAACACTGTTTTTGGGTTCTTCGAGCCATGATTTCTTTATAGAAAGCAGCATATGTCATTAGTTCACGACAAATAATTTTTTTAAATCCTTAATTTATATTTTAAATAATTACGTTCGTACACAAATAAATATTTATATGTCATGTTAGTGACAGATAGATACTTATTGAATATTTTATTCTTTAAATCAAAACGAAACTGATATATTTATTTCTTCTTTACCAAAAGTGTTTTTTTAAACTTCGTGAGCAGGACATAACTCGAAACAAAATAAATATCTCTATTGTTTTTCTAATGTACAGTGGGTTCCTTATAGTATTTTTTTTTCATGTAAGACGTGTTATAATAACGCCACAAAATTAGGGCTTCTGCGTTGCACGGGGCACAGCAATATCTTTGATTTTTGCACTCCTGATGTCTTGTGGCGTATATCTCGAATAGCTGTCGAAACGGAGGGCAGCGGCAATGCTTCTGAAGGTGTACAAAGTTCGTTCCGATGGGGCAGGTATTGCGAATTGTCGACTCTTGGCCTATTCCAAATACATACAAGAGGTAATAGGGAATTATGGCAGAGTACAGCATTGCTGGAATTTCCTCGTATGGAATATACCTCTCGTCACAATTTAGTCCGAGCGTTTCGTACTTCTGTAGGCGGTGCGTCTGTTACATGGTGCGGTCGAGGTGCTGCAATGGACACGGCGGTAAAAAAGTGAAAAATTTGGTTTTCTCGTCTGTCACTGTACGAGATGGCAATCACCTTGATGATGTACGAGTTCAACGAGCGAAAATCTTGGATATTTCATAACATTTATTTTTGTTATATAATAAAATGTTAGGTTCCCATGCCTACACTGAGTTTCAAATTTTATTTACAAAATCATTAAAAATGTTATTGATGTCCATACACATCGAGCACCTGTGTTGTAGGATGGTTTCCACGCTGGGTAGTGCTTGCCAGTAAATTTATTGAAGGGGAGCATCTTTCAATGGTACAGCTTGCGAGTAGATATCTTGCACGCGGACGTCGTTTTCTACGGGGAATGCGTCTTCTACGGGGAGGGCGTCTTCTACGGGGAGGGCGAAATTCTTTCGGCAGTTACGGTAACTCGTCCCGTTTGTCCAAGGCACTAAGCGAGAGCACCCTTCCTAATGCCAAAATGGTCGAAAAGATTTTATGGCCGCTTGGATAACACGCTTACATTCCCAAGAGTGAGAAAAATGACTGATTTCCCCAAGGATATTTTAGGGTGCGTCTTATAAATAGATTTTAAGGTGAACCAAAACAGTCCGCTCTCGCGATTAAAGTATGCCGCCGATAGGTCGAAATGAATGTTTTCGAAAACGCACTAGCAATTAGCAAATCCAAGAGATTGTCACGTGATGTGGTTAGCCAATGAGAATCAGTGGTGGGGGTGTAAGCCTACCGACGAATTGGTCGAAAGATGGTGAATAATTGGTTGAAGGTGTAATGGGGTCTGGCACTTAGACAATGAGAAACAGTGATGGAGGGGAACCGACTAATTAGTCGAACGAAAATTTCCGAAACACCCGAGTAATTAGCTAATGAGAAACATTGGTGAAGCAATTAAATATATTTAAAGGGGGTTGGTAACTTGCCAATAATAATCAGGGATGAGGCAATTGGTCAATTAAATATATTGGAAGGGAGATGGTGATTGGTCAGTCGTCTGCTGGGCGCGGTGCTTGTTACAGCACCAGCAATGTAAACAAATGACAAAAAAAACCAAAATACCGGTCGAACGATGGTACGAGACAAAGTCCAGTAATGCATAAACAAAAGACAAACAAAAAAATGGCGTATGGTGGCTGTGACGCCTACCAATATGGCGGACTTCACCAAAACATATTGCGGACGGATTCACCTACCAGTATAGCAGACGGCTGTACCTACCACGGTGGTGGACGGTGGCTGTGAGGGCTTCCAATATGGCGGACTGCACCTACCAATATTGCGTACTGCACCGACGAAAATGGAGGACTGTTGTTGTGACTCCCACCAAGATGCTGGACTGCACCTACCAAGATGGTGGAATGAACGTTGGCGGACGGTGGTCTGGGGAACCTCCGGGAATTTAAGTTTTTTTGTAATACATTTTTATAACAAATTTTAAAATTTTATTAAAATTTATTCTTATTTTTCTAAATATACTATTTACCATTTTTCTGGAATTTTGGTCATTTTTCGATTAAAATACACCAGGGTTAAGGTCAATGGTCACCGTGATCAAGACCAAATATCAATGTCAAGGTCACATGTATCCAAGATGGCTGCTGGCCGACAGGAATGACAGCACGAACAGCTCCGACGCTCCAGTCCCTAGTCCCGATATGCCGAAGTCCCCATAATCCCTCTACTAATTTAGAATTTAAATTTTGGAGACATTTTTAAATAATTTCATCTGTGTCTTTCTTTTTATTCATTTAATTCGAAAAATGAAGAAAAATGGTAATATACACTGAAGAGTAAAAAAACTGGCACACATGCCTACTATCGTGTAGGGTGCCCGCAAGCACGCAGAAGTGCCGCAAGACGACGTGGCATGGACTCGCATAATGTCTGAAGGTATGGAGGAGGCAATTCACTCCATGAATCCTGCAGGGCAGTTCACAAATCCTTAAGATTGTGAGGCGGTGGAGATATCTTCTGAACAGTACGTTGCAAGGCATCCCAGATATGCTCAATAATGTTCATGTCTGGTGATTTAGGTGGCCAATTGAAGTGTCTTCAGAAAGAAGAGTGTTCCTGGCGCCACTCGGTAGCAACTCTCGACGTGTGGGGTGTCGCATTGTCTTGCGGGAATTGTCCAAGTCCGTCGGAATGCACAATGGACATGAATGGGTGCAGGTGATAGGACAGGATGCTTACGTATCTGCCACCTAACAGAGTCGTATCTAGACGGATCAGGGGTCCCATTTCACGCCAACTCACACTCCCCATACCATGACAGAGCCTTCACCAGCTTGAACAGTCCCCTGTTGACATGTAGGGTCCATGGATTCATGAGGATGTCTCTACACCCGTACACGTCCATCTGCCCGATACAATTGGATACGAGACTCGTCAGACCAGGCAACGTGTTTCCAGTCATCAACAGTCCAGTGGCGTAAAGCTTTTTGTCGTGCAGTCAACAACGGTACACGNACCAGGCAACGTGTTTCCAGTCATCAACAGTCCAGTGGCGTAAAGCTTTTTGTCGTGCAGTCAACAACGGTACACGATTGGTCCTTCGGCTCCGAAAACCCATATCAATGATGGTCCGTTGAATAGTTGGCACGCTGGCACTTGATGCCCCAGCATTGAAATATGCGCAAATTTGAGGAAAGGTTGCTCGTGTGTCACGTTTAATGATACTCGTCAGTCGTCATTTGTCCCGTTCGTTAACGATGTTTTTCCGGCCGCAGCGATGTCAAAGATTTGATGTTTTACAGGATTCCCGATATTCACGGTACACTCGTGAAATGGTCGTAAGCAAACATCCAAATGTTATCGCTACCTCGGAGATGATATGACCCATCTTTCGTGCGCCGACTATAACACCATGTTCAAACTCACTTAAATCTTGATAACCTGCCATTGTAGCAGCAGTAACCGATCTACCTGCCGACCGCATCGCATTACTCTGATTGGTTCCATACCTCAGTTTTATGCATACGTACGCCTATACCAGTATTTTTGGCTCTCCAGTGTATTTAGGCTGTGGCACTTGGTTGAATGTAGTAACATGCCTTCTTTGCGTATTACATTTATTATGATTACATTCTCTCAGACATGGCTATATTATCCACTGTTTCATAATTTAGTTTTACAAGATTGACTGATACAGTTGTGTCAAAATCTCCTTTCACATATGTTAGTGAATTATTTTATATAGGATTGTTGGGCTGATTATAATTTTAATTTATTTAATTTGTATTTCTGGTATATTTATTATTTTAGTGTTATTTTACGTGCAGTCAGTGTCAGTGAAAGTACAGANTATTTAATTTGTATTTCTGGTATATTTATTATTTTAGTGTTATTTTACGTGCAGTCAGTGTCAGTGAAAGTACAGAGATAAAATTTTTTTAAAGTGGCTTTTGTTGGTTTGTTGAACTCCTGGGTGTTGGGTGTTTGAAATTGCAACACACTTTCTATTCGGTTGAAGAATGTTGCAAGGTTACGAATCATATTAAGTATTTACTCTTACATCTGTTACGTGGTATGCAATAATGTAAATATCTTAGTAAATTAATTTCATGAAGTTTTCCGCCTACGTGGTGTTATTTTAATAAGTGTCTGATAAGTGCTTACCAGTAAAAATTATACATGATACATTATTATTGATGGTTTTTTATGCTTAGAAGTTTGGTGAACTGTATTTTGTATTTTGGTGTATACTTTTTTGTTTATTTAAAATCATATTTCTTTTCTTTGTGTGTTTGATGTATTCTGTGTCACTGAGCTGCTACAAACAGGGAGTTACTATAATATGAGTAAATTTTAATTGTAAATAGCAATCGAACACATACTAATGAAAATTTTATATTTTACAAATAAATAATTCTAAAATGTGGTTTCACAAACACAGTACAGGATTTGTATAAGAAATTCACTTCCTATTGTTACTGTGATCAGAGGAGTCAGTGTTTTGTGTGTATTATGGATATAAATATGTTGGTTGATTGATAACATTTACATTGGAACCTCACTGCTCTTCAGCCTCACAAGACTGTGTGACAGCTTCTCGCCTGTTAGGATTGGCTTGTTTTAGTGCTAACCAAAATAATACCTGTACAATACCAGACAAGTGTGTAAGGGACCATAGAATGGGTCTTTTAACTCGTAACATTTGTAGTGCCTATTATTAATGTTCAAGAATATTTAATGTTATTTGTTAACTAATGTATTNATTTTAACTCGTAACATTTGTAGTGCCTATTATTAATGTTCAAGAATATTTAATGTTATTTGTTAACTAATGTATTGTGCCACATGCTTTGTTCTACATTTTCAGCTGGACAAAAATCAGTACTTTTGCAAAGTAACGCTCATGTGTTTCATAGCCATGTTAATGATGAGTCTAGAATATTCTGTTTATTTGTTTGGGACTCATTTGGTTTTGCTTTCTCTCATTACTAATGCACATACATGTTGCATTATTTTCTCATATCATTTGTACCTTATCCAGCACGTCGTGTTGCTAGGCTGGAGAAATAGTCTTGCTGCAGCATTGCCTCACACAGCATTGCGAGGGTTAATTTTTGTTAAGACTCTGTATTGGCTTGTGTATACCCTCACGGTGTCTGAATGACCCCCCCCCCCCAAATCCCCCTCCATCGAAACATTTTTTTCCTTTTTCTNTATTTAATTTGTATTTCTGGTATATTTATTATTTTAGTGTTATTTTACGTGCAGTCAGTGTCAGTGAAAGTACAGAAATAAATTTTTTTCAAAGTGGCTTTTGTTGGTTTGTTGAACTCCTGGGTGTTGGGTGTTTGCAATAGCAACACACTTTCTATTCGGTTGAAGAATGTTGCAAGGTTACGAATCATATTAAGTATTTACTCTTACATCTGTTACGTGGTATGCAATAATGTAAATATCTTAGTAAATTAATTTCATGAAGTTTTCCGCCTACGTGGTGTTATTTTAATAAGTGTCTGATAAGTGCTTACCAGTAAAAATTATACATGATACATTATTATTGATGGTTTTTTATGCTTAGAAGTTTGGTGAACTGTATTTTGTATTTTGGTGTATAATTTCTTGTTTATTTAAAATCATATTTGTTTTCTTTGTGTGTTTGATGTATTCTGTGTCACTGAGCTGCTACAAACAGGGAGTTACTATAATAGGAGTAAATTTAATTGTAAATAGCAATCGAACACATACTAATGAAAATTTTATATTTTACAAATAAATAATTCTAAAATGTGGTTTCACAAACACAGTACAGGATTTGTATAAGAAATTCACTTCCTATTGTTACTGTGATCAGAGGAGTCAGTGTTTTGTGTGTATTATGGATATAAATATGTTGGTTGATTGATAACATTTACATTGGAACCTCACTGCTCTTCAGCCTCACAAGACTGTGTGACAGCTTCTCGCCTGTTAGGATTGGCTTGTGTTAGTGCTAACCAAAATAATACCTGTACAATACCAGACAAGTGTGTAAGGGACCATAGAATGGGTATTTTAACTCGTAACATTTGTAGTGCCTATTATTAATGTTCAAGAATATTTAATGTTATTTGTTAACTAATGTATTGTGCCACATGCTTTGTTCTACATTTTCAGCTGGACAAAAATCAGTACTTTTGCAAAGTAACGCTCATGTGTTTCATAGCCATGTTAATGATGAGTCTAGAATATTCTGTTTATTTGTTTGGGACTCATTTGGTTTTGCTTTCTCTCATTACTAATGCACATACATGTTGCATTATTTTCTCATATCATTTGTACCTTATCCAGCACGTCGTGTTGCTAGGCTGG
>NQII01002716.1:244675-303120 GCA_002778355.1 Clitarchus hookeri | reverse complement strand
TTCTCATCCCACTAGACTGTGCTAAAGAATCCATGAGAAGCAAGTATTTTACAAACAAATACTAAGACCAAAATTAACTTCTCCATTAAGAAAATGTACAAAATAGCTAATTAACGTAATGATTCTTAGGCCATTGTTAATAAAAATTTCACACATTTTATAAAAAAAGTCACTGATTTGTTGCACTTCTCGTGGATTCTTTAGCACCCTATAGTGGGATAAGAAGAGAAAAAAGGGGGGTAAATTCAGACAATGTGAGGGTATACATGAGGAAATGTAGACACTTAACCATGTATAAAACATTTTATTTTGTAGGTGCCCACACACCTCCAAAATTTCTGTTCGCCACTAGCATAAAAAAACTGTTGTAATGTTTTTTTTCTTATATAGTACTATACAAATTCTGTTGTTTACAAATGCTTCAACTAATATATCCTTTATAGCATCAATATTTTCATAGGAGGAAGGGTAAATTACTTTTTTTGGCATAATTTATATGTAATGGCCATATATATCTACAATAATATTGCTCTTGGTAACATAGCTTAGAAACATTTCCAAGGCCTATGTTGTCGCTTATGTTTCTGTTTGCAGTAAGCTAGAAAAACCCATTTAGCACAGGGAGAGAAGCAAATACAAGCAAGCCAAAAGGCCTTTGCCACAGACAGACATGTTTTGAAGTGACTAGTGGTTCAGTGCATGAATAATCAACCATCAGTTTTTAAACAGGTCGAATATTACCATGAATCCTCTTTGATTGTGAAATTATTTGAACTGGTACAGATGGGTTTGTGAAGGAACAAACAGCCCTTTCGTACCAAAAACAGAAAATAAAGTCAAAGAGGCAACTGCAATAAATATTTCTCATGAAATTTTTTGTTCGTTAAAATAAAGTTAAGATGGTTTGTTTTACTTAAACTATTTTATATCAAGTGCTGCTGTTATAAACATTTAACTTGGGAGGAATCAATCTACGTAAATGTATAACTTGAGAAATAACTGCAACATTTTTATATCAAACAATCAATTTAAAAGTTGCAAATTAAAAAAAAACATTAATTTTTGTTTTTTCCCCTGTTGGATGTATGACTCGGTACAGACAATAATGCTATTGGAGGTCAATAATGATTTATATTATATAAAATGTATTTGTACTGTTATACTTATTTTTGCATAAAACATATGAATAGGAATTAATGTGAGAGGGCAGTTTTTAACAGCAAGGGCACCAAATTATCAACAGACCTTACTACCCCCCTTCTCATCTTCTTCCCAACCTTAAAGGGTTCCGATGCCCCCATCTACACAACAGGGCTTTTCGTGATAAAAGAGTTTTTCTTTGTCTACCCTGACCATATAATATTTGGTAGCCCTTCCCCCCTCCCCGTGATTACAAATAAAGATATCACATTGTGATGATGAATAATTTACCACGACACATTTATTGAAAATGCTGTTCATATTTCTTTGTGCTGTGAGAGTTCATTGTATTTGCATGCTCGTCAAAGTTCAATAATGTTGTGCCTCTCTGAAAAAAATGTATCCAACATTCACATCCTAAACTGTCAAGATGGCATGAGTAAATAACCTCAATCCCTGTACATTATGTATTTGTTTATGTGGAAATTAGGGGTCTACAGAATGATATATTCTTAATGGAACATTTTGTATTTAACGGAACTCAAACATAGTGTTAAAAACCTAAAATGTGCATGTAATTCAAATGTTAAGTCAGTAAGTATTATACTTTTAAAAATTTAATATTAGTTTTCTTTCAGTCAATTGCACAGGCAGGCAAATCTGTGCAAAAGTTATTGACCATATGTAACGTTAGGAAAGCTGAACATGACAGTATCTTTCAAATGGTGCAGCTGCACCTGGTGTGTTTTGTGTAATATGTATTGTACCAGCTTTTAAGGTTTCGTAAATGGCATAGTGCAAATAAAAGCACACATGGTTAAGATGTATTGGTTCAGTGAGACAGGATATTTCTAGATCAATGTTTTTACTACACTATTGTTTGTGGAAATTGCAAAACCCAGAATGAATGGCCCGAATGAATCCAAACTCAGAGTATGTGTCGAACAATGCACCAGCAATATGTGGTTGTGATTGCAGACTGATGGCGTACACGTAGGCCCAGCAGTGCCCTTTCATGTGTGACCGGAAAGGTCCGTGTTACGTCAAGCTCAGTCAGTGAAGAGCCGTCATACGAAGTGAAAGCAAGTGCTTGTATGACTCGCCGACGTCAAAGGGCGCCATATAAGCATGTGAGTGAGTTCGAACGCGGCAGAATGATGGTCTCTGAGAAACGCGTTTGTTATACCCCTACATTTTGGCTCGTACATGGCATGCTGCTATGACAGTGATGCGTTTGTGAAACCATTAGATAGAAGAGGGTCTACGCAGCGACGAGTGCGTACTGGACGACGCAATGTGACCAGAGGATGGGATGACTGCCATCTTGTCCGCATAGCCGTAACGGACCCTACATTCTCGTGCACAGTGTTGGCTCGAAACTAGAGCACTGCAACGGGTGTGGGCCTGTCTGCGTCGACGGTTCGACGCCGTCTGCTGCGGGCTGGACTGGTGGCGCCCATGTCATTGCGTCGGCTTCCCTTTTCCAGAAACCACAAACGCTTGGGACTGCAATGGGCACGTGAACACCGTCGTTCACGTGCTGAATGGCAAAATGTTATGTTTTTGGACGAGTCCCGCTTTAACGTGCCTTACAGTGATGGCCGCATATGTGTTAGATGCTACCGTGGTGACAGCAATCTTGCAGCCGGCATTGTGGAGCGGCATAGCGGGCAAAAACCAAGTGTGATGGTTTGGTGCTATCATTGGATACAACATGTGGTGATTGCAACTCCTACTTATTGAAGGCAATGTGAACAGCAACCCCTACATCAGGGAGGTTTAAGAGCCCGAGGTACTTCAGGCAACTCTTCATGCCATATTTCAGCAGGACAATGCCTTGCTACATGTGGGGAGTAACGTGAAAGCCTTCTTAAATGAACGACGGGTGCCACTGCTTCCCTGGCCTGCACGTTCGCCTGACATGTCGCCCATCAAACATATCTGGGATATGGTTGGTCGGTGTCTTGTTCGTCATGGTCCTCCAGCAACCACTGTTGATGCTTTGTGAACTCGCATACAAGCCGCGTGGAGGGATATTCCCGAGGAACATATCTAGGTCCTCTTTGATTATATGCTACTACGATTAGGGGATCTGATTGCTTTACGTGTGGGCTTTACACCATACTGAATTATCAAGGACAGAGATAAAGTACAATTATGTAATCCTAATCAATTATGTATTTTCATGTACCTAATCTGTGTTATAAAGTTCATTTTAATCACGTGTATCCTTCTTGGTGTTGCATTTTTCACAAACGTTTGTTGGTATTATTGTTGGCCTATGTATTGGAGGGATGATGGCGGTAAACGAAATGAAGGGTGATAAGATAACAGCAGTTCGAAGTATTTGAAAATGTAATATTAGTTGTGTAATTAACATTCGACATTTTCATTTTCACCTAATAACTATTTCGATACATTTGTAATTTCTAAGCAGCAGTGTTATATTTGTGGTGAATCTCAAATCATGTACATGTGTAAGTAGATTGCAAGCTATGGACCGAATCCATAATTGCGTAGAGTATATAAAAATTTATTGAAATGCACTTATTTTACCTTTATAAAGAAACTCGGTTGTTAAAGAGGTTTTTATTTTTAGCTTGCCACAAAACTGTTGGGGAAGAGGAAAGAAGTTATATATAAATTGTTTCTTGTTTATTTTTAATTTTGTGATTATTCAGTATTATTTAGCAAAGAGTAAATCTGGTGTAACTGGCTACACTATTTAATGTTGACAGAAACGAACCCATTGAGGCACCAGTCACAGTCAGTAAGTGATATTAAGCACTCAGATATAATTTGCAGCTATAAGTGAGGGTTATTGCTCACAGCGTCATGTGTGATTTAATAATACATTGTGCAACTTATACTTTCATGTAAAGTGGTACGCTTTTAGTATCTCTTTTTGTAATTAGAACACTGCTGAGTTAATGCACAGCTAGTCAACTGGTTGTGTTTGTTGCTCTAAATAAAATGTTTGTTGCATGTTGTAAAAATAGACAGCAGAATCTGAAAGCATAAAATAGTGTGGAATACATTATGTATATATATTTTCTAAGTGTGGTAAAGATAATAATACTGTTTAAATTAATTTCCTCGGACTATTATTGATTAAAAACCAAAACCAAATTTTTGCATGAATTTGGTTTGCAGCGAACTGAACAGTTTCAAGTATAATTTACACAGAGAGGCAAATGCTGAATCTGCCAGCTGACCGTAGATACCTTGATCCCATGAAGGGAATCGCAATCTAATACAAAGTTGAAATCACAACATTTGTTTTATAGATCTTATGGCAGAACTGATACGTGAGCAACCACCGAGAGAGTTAAAATGTGATGGTCACCGCATTGCAGTTGATGCCTGTTATCACACTTACTACAATATTACTAGCCAGTACACTTTACCATTGCTTTTTGTTCAAAATTGTTTTGTTATAGGTTTTGTAATTAGGATGCTTAGCCACACTTGAACTGATTCGTCACTGATCGGAGGGGCTGTGTTTGATGCAGCAGCTAGAGCACTCACCTCCCACCGAGGTGAATCTGGTTCGATTACCAGTAGGGTTATTTACACAGTTTCACATCAAGTTATTATGTCAGACGGAGATGCTGGTCAGTTGGTTTTCTAAGGAATCTCCTTTTCCCCAGCTATTATATTCCAGAGCTGCTTCATTTCCACCTCATCGCCCTCATCGGCTCCCAAAACCCCATTGTAAAAAGCCGCCCAAACCTCTATTTTGTGCTCATCGTTTTGTGTTTCTAAATAACTTCAAAACTACAGTGTATGTGGTGCTTTGTGTGACTTTGTACGATACAAGATTGTAATAGATTTTTCTACGTGTGTGTTGCATATCTTCCTTCAGTCCATATGACCAAGCTCCATTCCTTGCCACAGGTAAATGTTTTACCACAAACCGTTAATTTAGACTATTTGCGTCGGAGAGGCAAACATCTGGGCAAGTTCTACCTGTGAGTTGTGTGAGCCACTGCATATTCAAAGTACGTGTATCTGTGTGGCGGTGGTAGATAATCAATTGTACTTTCAAGTTTTCTATTAAAATTGAGGCTGTGTAAAATTTTTTAATACACTTTTGTGTGTGCAGTTTACATTATTATTATTTTATTTTCTTCTCAATAGTTTTTTAACAGAATAACAANATGGCGGTAAACGAAATGAAGGGTGATAAGATAACAGCAGTTCGAAGTATTTGAAAATGTAATATTAGTTGTGTAACTAACATTCGACATTTTCACCTAATAACTATTTCGATACATTTGTAATTTCTAAGCAGCAGTGTTATATTTGTGGTGAATCTCAAATCATGTACATGTGTAAGTAGATTGCAAGCTATGGACCGAATCCATAATTGCGTAGAGTACATAAAAATTTATTGAAATGCACTTATTTTATCTTTATAAAGAAACTCGGTTGTTAAAGAGGTTTTTATTTTTAGCTTGCCACAAAACTATTGGGGAAGAGGAAAGAAGTTATATATAAATTGTTTCTTGTTTATTTTTAATTTTGTGATTATTCAGTATTATTTAACAAAGAGTAAATCTGGTGTAACTGGCTACACTATTTAATGTTGACAGAAACGAACCCATTGAGGCACCAGTCACAGTCAGTAAGTGATATTAAGCACTCAGATATAATTTGCAGCTATAAGTGAGGGTTATTGCTCACAGGTTCATGTGTGATTTAATAATAAATTGTGCAACTTATACTTTCATGTAAAGTGGTACGCTTTTAGTATCTCTTTTTGTAATTAGAACACTACTGAGTTAATGCACAGCTAGTCAACTGGTTCTGTTTGTTGCTCTAAATAAAATGTTTGTTGCATGTTGTAAAAATAGACAGCAGAATCTGAAAGCATTAAATAGTGTGGAATACATTATGTATATATATTTTCTAAGTGTGGTAAAGATAATAATACTGTTTAAATTAATTTCCTCTGACTATTATTGATTAAAAACCAAAACCAAATTTTTGCATTAATTTGGTTTGCAGCGAACTGAACAGTTTGAATTATAATTTACACAGAGAGGCAAATGCTGAATCTGCCATCTGACCGTAGATACCTTGATCCCATGAAGGGAATCGCAATCTAATACAAAGTTGAAATCACAACATTTGTTTTATAGATCTTATGGCAGAACTGATACGTGAGCAACCACCGAGAGAGTTAAAATGTGATGGTCACCGCATTGCAGTTGATGCATGTTATCACACTTACTACAATATTACTAGCCAGTACACTTTACCATTGCTTTTTGTTCAAAATTGTTTTGTTATAGGTTTTGTAATTAGGATGCTTAGCCACACTTGAACTGATTCGTCACTGATCGGAGGGGCTGTGTTTGATGCAGCAGCTAGAGCACTCACCTCCCACCGAGGTGAATCTGGTTCGATTACCAGTAGGGTTATTTACACAGTTTCACATCAAGTTATTATGTCAGACGGAGATGCTGGTCAGTTGGTTTTCTAAGGAATCTCCTTTTCCCCAGCTATTATATTCCAGAGCTGCTTCATTTCCATCTCATCGCCCTCATCGGCTCCCAAAACCCCATTGTAAAAAGCCGCCCAAACCTCTATTTTGTGCTCATCGTTTTGTGTTTCTAAATAACTTCAAAACTACAGTGTATGTGGTGCTTTGTGTGACTTTGTACGATACAAGTGTGTAATAGATTTTTCCACGTGTGTGTTGCATATCTTCCTTCAGTCCATATGACCAAGCTCCATTCCTTGCCACAGGTAAATGTTTTACCACAAACCGTTTATTTTGACTATTTGCGTCGGAGAGGCAAACATCTGGGCAAGTTCTACCTGTGAGTTGTGTGAGCCACTGCATATTCAAAGTACGTGTATCTGTGTGGCGGTGGTAGATAATGAATTGTACTTTCAAGTTTTCTATTAAAATTGAGCCTGTGTAAAATTTTTAAATACACTTTTGTGTGTGCAGTTTACATTATTATTATTTTATTTTCTTCTCAATAGTTTTTTAACAGAATAACAAANAATACACTTTTGTGTGTGCAGTTTACATTATTATTATTTTATTTTCTTCTCAATAGTTTTTTAACAGAATAACAAAAGGCACGGAAGATGTAGAATAACATCCACAGTATCAATAATTTGAATATAACCTTCACCAATATACAAAAAGGAATAACATCATTTCATTAATGTGACACTCAAGATATCAAAGTACAGTGGTTTATATAACAATGCCAAAGCAGCTAAATTTTCAAAATTAACTACACGGTAGCCATTAATTTTGTAGTGTTATACAATATTTTAGCATTAAATAATATTGTTGTCATAGTTCAGAGTCTTTATAATAGATATTAAACGTATTTCATATACTGGTTGGATAACATACTAAAAAATACAAGTTGCAGAACACGATGCTCCTTACTGGAACACTTTTAAGTGAGCGTGGGGTTAAGTATGAATGTATATAATATTTATGAGAACTGTCCGTAAGAAACACTGTTATAAGCTTTTAATTTTTGAACAGTATTCTAGATAAGTCTGATTTATACCTCATTAATATTCTATTATTTTTGAAATCGTAATGTTATCTGTATAATCTCCCCAGATCAATATTTAGTAGGCCATGGTGTAAGGAAAATATAACAAGTAAACCATTTTTCCAACTTGGCACTTCATGTTGCAATACAATACAGAGATATGGAAGTATTGTTTATCGTATGTAAATTGACATCAAAATCATGCAAATTTTATCCTGTAAGGTTAGGTATCTCTCCACATTTTTTGGAAAGGGGGAGTGGTGTCAGTACATTGTACAGACCAATTTTAAATAATAAAATGCAAGAAGTTAATTTCGTTAGTTGTTTATCTAAAGTGCACAATTATTGCCATCCTTGGATGCTTTGGGCCTCAAAGTTGGAAAGTCAAGTCAAGTGGACGCAATAAACATTTGTTTTTGCATATAATACCATTGTGTTTTTGAATGATTCTTACAGTACAGGTAAGCAAATTATCAAACAAGCCACAATTAACCTACATAACAGAGCCCATTAAATAAGACACTTAGGAGGAAGTAATCACAGAGGAACATCATGTATAAGCTACATGTGCGAAATTATCAACTGTAATGCTGGGATCACAAAAGCGCAACAAACACAACACGTTGGATGCAATGCGACAAAAAAAACCCTTACATCCCACATGTACACATATGGTTTTAACTACGCGTTAAAATAACAAGAAGTTAATGATTACTAATGAGCCTACATTCCTCAGCATGGGTGCAAATTAATTCTAATGAATTTCTTAATAGCTAAGATGGTAAGTAGGCGTTAGCGTCTCACTGACAGCAATATAATTGGATATAAAATCAAAAACATGAAAAACAGTACCAAGACAATTAAAGTACACGAGTGACTTACCCGGGATTCGAATTCAGAGAAACTTGTTAAATTAAACTACCATGCAATCAACTGCATCATGGAGGTAGGACTCGTAGGATCAACTTCGGATTTAATCAGTTTAATGTTCCAAATGATAGCGTTCACTAACCTAAAATATTTACACTGCCATAATTTTGAAAATAAGTGCCTGAGACACTAAAACACAAACGTTTACATGGCTTACCATAATACAAAATGTGTGAAAATTTGATGAAAATGAATTGATTGGTCTCCGAGATATGACATAAAAATTTTACTATCTTAAATGTGGCTATCTTACCAGCTTGCTTAAAAATAGGATCTGTACACTATGTTTTAAATAGGTAAAGTAAGGTTTAAATGTTTCATTGAAATTGTTCAATTGTTAAATAGATATGCCAAAAATATCAAAATGTTTATATGCCCGCCATTTTTAAAATTATTGCTTCACCCCGTTTAAATAATATAACTTAACATGACCTTCTGTAGGTGTGCAAAATTTTGTGGAAAATGGTTGAATTAATCCGGAAATATGGCAAAATGTTTAACTTACTCAAATGACAATTCTGTGTGCATATAGGTTTACTGGTCTTCGATATATGGCATAAAACCTCCATTGTACATGTAACGATCTTCATAAATAGAGGGNGGTTTACTGGTCTTCGATATATGGCATAAAACCTCCATTGTACATGTAACGATCTTCATAAATAGAGGGCAAAATGGTTATATATAAGCACATTCTTTTATTGTCATTGATACCATACACAAAGTTAAATTTAAATCTGTTACATATTTTCTTAGATATAGCACACAAAGCTTAAATCTTTTATATGAGCCATTCATAACATGAGAGACTTACATACTTTAAACATATAAATTAATATAGCCAACCACAGTACAACTTCTTCGCAATTTTTGAAAGATATCGGTGTATTTTGCCCCGAGATACTGCATAAAAACTATATTAATTCATGTGGGTCTATCTTACNTTCCCATAATACAAAATGTGTGAAAATTTGATGAAAATGAATTGATTGGTCTCCGAGATATGACATAAAAATTTTATTATCTTAAATGTGGCTATCTTACCAGCTTGCTTAAAAATAGGATCTGTACACTATGTTTTAAATAGGTAAAGTAAGGTTTAAATGTTTCATTGAAATTGTTCAATTGTTAAATAGATATGCCAAACATATCAAAATGTTTATATGCCCGCCATTTTTAAAATTATTGCTTCACCCCGTTTAAATAATATTACTTAACATGACCTACTGTAGGTGTGCAAAATTTTGTGGAAAATGGTTGAATTAATCCGGAAATATGGCAAAATGTTTAACTTACTCAAATGACAATTCTTTGCAAAACATTCGGTAAAGGAGGATCTCTGTGTCCATATAGGTTTACTGGTCTTCGATATATGGCATAAAACCTCCATTGTACATGTAACGATCTTCATAAATAGAGGGCAAAATGTTTATATATAAGCACATTCATTTATTGTCATTGATACCATACACAAAGTTAAATTTAAATCTGTTACATATTTTCGTAGATATAGCACACAAAGCTTAAATCTTTTATATGAGCCATTCATAACATGACAGACTTACATACTTTAAACATATAAATTAATATAGCCAACCACAGTACAACTTCTTCGCAAATTTTGAAAGATATCGGTGTATTTTGCCCCGAGATACTGCATAAAAACTATATTAATTCATGTGGGTCTATCTTACAAAATGGCGGGTAAATGAGGCTTTGCAGAGAGACACTTTTGATGGATATAGCTGATACTGTCAGCATACAAAGTTTAGTTGAGATTTGTTTAGCAGTTTCGTAGATAAAAAAATTCAAAGCTAAAATTTTGATATGGCCGCCATTGTAAAAATATGTGTGTCTGGCCCTCTTAAAGTTTATCAGTGTACATGGCCTGCCATAGTGCTACTTGTTTGCCAAATTTTGTAGAAATCGTTTGTTTTTTCGGAGATATTGCGCTATTTTAATTTGTCATGTGATACTATTATACAAATGGCAAACAAAAGAGATTTTGTGTTTAAACATTTGATGGTTGTAATATATACGGCCAAGATACAAAGTTGCATTGTAATTAATAACACAGTTTATACGATATAACATACAAAACCAAAACATATAAATAGCAGCTATTTTTAAAATAAGTGTCTGACATATATAAGACGTATCAGATAACGTTACCTTACACAGTACTGCTCGTTTGCCATATTTGTTAGGAATCGGTCAATTGTTTCCCGAGATATGACATAAAAACACAATTTATTCGTGTGGCACTATCTTTCAAAATTGAGGAAAGAAGGGGCTCCGTGTTGACATATTTGATGTTTGTTATATTAACTCCCAGCAAACGAAGTTAATATGGATTTATTCAATGGATTCGAAGATATATAGGTAATACTATGCTTAAAGAGCTAGATAGACGCAATTTTGAAAATAAGAGGCTGAAATACTTGAAACATATTTGTACATATCAAATACGGAAGCACTACATCTTTGAACAATTTTATAGGAATCTGTCAATTTTTCTCGGTGAAATACACAAAAATTTCATTAACTCATTTAATGCTATCTAACTGGCCAACAAAAATAGTGGTTGTTTGGTTTATGTGTTTGTGATAAATATTGTCAGCGTACAAAATTTGGTTAAAATTAGTCAAACGGTGTGGTAGTTATATCAAATAAAACTACAATATTTTGTGGCCACCATTTCGAAAACGAGTGCCTTATAATATTTAATTACTTATATTTACCTGGCCAATCACAGCATTATTTACGTGCTAAATTTGGCGAAAATTCGATGAGTTTTTTTCCAGTTATAATATAAAAGCTTTTTCATTTCATGCGCAATATTCCAAAGTGGCTTGCCAAGAAAAATATCAATTTCCAAATTTAATGCTTACACGATGCGCTGCCTGCATACCAAATTTGGTTTAAAGAGATTGAATGTTTTCCGAGGTATGACACGTCTACCTTAATATTAAAATGGCCACCATTTTGAAAGTAAGTACCCGGCTTGGTCGAAAACTATAAAAAACAGGTATATTTACTTGGTATCACGTGTGTACCGAGTTTGGTGAAATTCGGTTGACACGTTCAAAATTTAAAGGAGGGGACACACACATACACAGGCACACGCAGAGACACACAAACACACACACAGACAGGAAAGTGATCTCATAAGACTTTTTTTTTCCTTCGGAAAGTACCTATTTAAAGACACCAAGAATAATGATTACACCTATTTATATACCTGTCGCGCCCGCAACGTGATTAAATAAGAAACATTTTCTATTTGTAAATTGTGTCACGCCCCCGATTTTTGTGTTACTGACGTTACTGTAGTGTCTGTACTGATTGGCTGGAAAATTGTTATTTCCATTTAACACTATTGTTATTCCAGCACTACACCTTGGATTCAAAAATTAAATCTGGCAAATGTGAGGAGNTGCTGACGTTACTGTAGTGTCTGTACTGATTGGCTGGAAAATTATTATTTCCATTTAACACTATTGTTATTCCAGCACTACACCTTGGATTCAAAAATTAAATCTGGCAAATGTGAGGAGTCGAGTGTTTCTATCAGCCAACGTATGTGAGAACAACAATAACTTTCAAAATGGCAGTCCCACGGGCATCTTAGATTATAATGCTATATTGTCATAATCATGTAATCAATTGCAGCTGAACTTTATATGCTGGCAGTAGATATAACTACTATTAACTGTGTTTACACAGACCTTATTTTGTCCGCAATATTGTAAGATAGAGTCACACGAATAAATATAGTTATTATGTTATTTGTTGGGAAACAATTTACCGATTCCTATCAAATTTGACAAACAAGTAGTACTGCAACATAATATGTAAATAAATTTCAAATTATTATATCAGACACTTACTTTTAAAATGGCGTACCAAAAGCCATTTTAGATTAGAATGCTATAAAGTCGAGAACATGTAATATATTTCAACCTATATTTGAATGCTGGCAGAAGATGTTACAATTATTAACTGTAACTACACGAAACATATATTGTCCGCAATTTTCTNTGTTACAAGTATTAACTGTAACTACACGAAACATATATTGTCCGCAATTTTCTATGATAACACCATACGAATTAATGAAGTTTTTATGTGATATCTTAGGTAACTATTGACCGATTACTTCCTAATTAGGCAAACAATTTGCACTACAGCAGGTGGTGTAAAATTGTAGGTTTTAAGTACGTCAAGCACTTATTTACAAAATGGTGACTTTATAAATATTTTAACTCAATATATTTTATTTACGAAACCAATTCCAACTTAATTTTGTATGCTGGTAGTATCAATTACGACCATCAAATTTGTCTTTACATTTTCTCTGCCATTTTGTACTTTAGCCCACAATAAATATTAAGCCTTTATGTCATATCACGGGAAACTATGAACCCATTCTTACCTAATTTGGCAGAGAAGTTGTATTATAGTTTACCATATAATTAAATGTATTTTTTTGGAAGACAGAGAGTTATTTTCAAAATGGCGGCTACAAAATAATTTTACCTTATTTTCCTAATCTAAGAGCGGATATAATCTAATTTAGCTTAACTTTGTAAACTGGCTGTGTACAATCATTGAATGAGCTAATACATAACATTTCTCNTTTACATTTTCTCTGCCATTTTGTACTTTAGCCCACAATAAATATTAAGCCTTTATGTCATATCACGGGAAACTATCAACCCATTCTTACCTAATTTGGCAGAGAAGTTGTATTATAGTTTACCATATAATTAAATGTATTTTTTTTGGAAGACAGAGAGTTATTTTCAGAATGGCGGCTACAAAATAATTTTACCTTATTTTCCTAATCTAAGAGCGCNGGCTACAAAATAATTTTACCTTATTTTCCTAATCTAAGAGCGGATATAATCTAATTTAGCTTAACTTTGTAAACTGGCTGTGTACAATCATTGAATGAGCTAATACATAACATTTCTCCTCCATTAATGAAGATCGTCACATTAAAAATATGGAGGTTTTATACCATATCTGAAGAACCATTCAACCGATTTTCACCTAATTCTTCACACAAGTATAGCTATAGTAGGCCATTTAAACTTACGTAATTTAAGTGGCTCTGCCATTTATTTCCAAAATGACTGCCCCGTAAATATGTTATGTTATTAAACCCTATCGTTCGAAACATTAGACTCATTTAATCCGAAGTTAATGCTCCGAATCCGATCTCCTTAATGCAAATGATAGCACGCTTGCTTATGGTTTGAGGTTTTATGGGTTCAAGTCCCGGGTAAGTGAGCTGTGTATTTGTAACTGTCTCACTACTGTTGCATGTGTTTATGGTTTCATCTCTAATGATCTTGCTTTCAACGAGACAAGTCCTACCTGCCAAACTCAGTTTTTAATAATTTATTTAAAAATTAATTGCGCCCATGTTGAAGAATGTAGGATCATTAGATATATCAGTAACTTCTTGTTTTTAATATGTGTTTGATTTTTTAGCAACAAAGGTCTACAGTTAAGAACCCTACATATTTCATTATTATTATTACTGCGATGTTAACAATATGCAATATTTCCTATAGATTTAACTAAAACCTACATTTATTGCATAAAAAAAGACTTTATTTTATGAGTTTTTAGTTAAATTAGCGTGTAAATTATCCTACATCTGCACTTATTGACGATTTTGTTGTGCTGTTATTGTCAGTGCTGAGCATATATTACATGTTCCATTTCATTTATCCCTTTTTAAATTCCACGGTGACAGTGTGTCTGGCTTGTCTAAAAAAAAGTAACACTTTTTTCACATTAAATAGTTGTAGTAATTNTATTCCACGGTGACAGTGTGTCTGGCTTGTCTAAAAAAAAGTAACACTTTTTTCACATTAAATAGTTGTAGTAATTTTTCAAAGAAGGATGTTGTAGAATTCATCAAAAATAAATACACTACACGTGAAAATGTAAAAAAAACATTATTCATGTATATATACAAACAAAATTGTATCACACCAGGAATGTGTGGTGCTGTCTTGAAGATGGCCAAGGCTAGAAGGAACCTTTCACCAAGGTTATGCAACCAAATAAAGAATTCATTTTTTATTTATTAAATTTTAACTATATGATCCAGTTATTTGTGTTTGTAAATATAATATGTGTGTTTCAATTATTTAATAACTATGCACACACTAATAAGTAATTTATTTTCTCTAGAAATCCGTGGTACCCTGGTAAAGGATTCACTGGCCTAGGCAATATTCAATATGGCAACAGACATTCACTGGGCTTTGCCATGGGCGACACAAGTTTCCAGGTCGTTCTTCCGCCGAGTGTTTTCCCCATTAGTAGTGTGACCGGCCACATGAGCGCTCCAAACAGTGTACGATCCTATGTACATTGTATAGCTTATCTATCGATCCCATTTTTTCTATGCCATTTATAACGTTATACTGCCCTGTTCGAGAATGTGCACTGATCTGAGGAAACGTTCAAGGAATAAAGAAATAAAAGTTTTTTTTTTCAATGTCATTATAGATTTAAAACTTTATATCGAAAAATAGTTACTAACAGATGAATATTGGCTAAAGGGTGTAAAACAACGTTATCCGAATATTGTCTTAAAATAAATTGAAAATTAAACCACGTACATGATTATATTCCTCAAACTTCCCTACCAAAATGTGTAAAATAACGGGTTTGGTTTCCAGGCCGCAAAATTCTGTGAAACAAATGACTTGCGCAATATTTGCGGGAAGGTTACGAAACGTTATTACACAATTGAAGCTAGAGAAATAATTTCTTATTATTGGAAAGTAACACTAAAACTCCTTTTTTTTTTTTTTAATTTTCGTTGGGAAATGTGGAAGTTTGGCCGTTAGCACGAGGCAAGATTTTCAGTTAGCTGTGTGAGTTTGCCAACAGTAAGTAAGCTGGCACGGGACTGGCCTTGGGGCCTTGGCAGGAAAATGGTGTCTGCGAGGGGGGTTAGGTGGAAAGGAGAATTGAGAAGAGGGGAGGCGGGGACGAACGAATAAAAACTTTGTTAACAGCTGTGTCTCTCGTATTCGTTCCGCTTGCGCAGAGCACGGCGGCGGCGCGCCATTTTTTCCCGCCTCGCGCTGAACCGAATCAAGAGGTCACTGACTCTCCGGTGAAGGAGAGTTCGGCCAGCAGTCGGAAATGAGGCCAAAAAAAAAATACGCCGAGATATTCCGGTAGCCTTTCTTCAATCTCGGGGAAATTCCTGCCCACGGGAAAAAAAGGAATTTTTTTTATCGCCTCTGATGAAGTTGCTATATCAGAACATAAATAGCAAATGACACAGTAGAAAGGACCTATTTGTTGGTAAATTTACAAACAATATGTTTTTTATGAAGTTTTTACCTTCCCGGTGGTGAATACTACAATTAGTTGCGTAACTTAAGAGTGATTATCGTCAATACCAATATTTTAATTTATTTAAAATATATATATAAAACAAAGTAATTTCCAGTTTACAGCGCTATATAACTTCATTATCTTTCGTAATTATTTACATTAAGGTTTAAAAATTCTCGGAAACCCTGCTGCGAAAAAATTATATACTAAAATAATATTACTTGTCAAAATTCAGTCATATATTTTTGCAATTACACATNTTTCTTCAATCTCGGGGAAATTCCTGCCCACGGGAAAAAAAGGAATTTTTTTTATCGCCTCTGATGAAGTTGCTATTTCAGAACATAAATAGCAAATGACACAGTATAAAGGACCTATTTGTTGGTAAATTTACAAACAATATGTTTTTTATGAAGTTTTTACCTTCCCGGTGGTGAATACTACAATTAGTTGCGTAACTTAAGAGTGATTATCGTCAATACCAATATTTTAATTTATTTAAAATATATATATAAAACAAAGTAATTTCCAGTTTACAGCGCTATATAACTTCATTATCTTTCGTAATTATTTACATTAAGGTTTAAAAATTCTCGGAAATCCTGCTGCGAAAAAATTATATACTAAAATAATATTACTTGTCAAAATTCAGTCATATATTTTTGCAATTACACATTTTAGGATTTTTCCCGATTGGCGTTGTTGAGAAATGGATATAAAATTCATCGTTGGTAATTCCCTTGACAATCATTGTAACTAAGTAATCGAACTAAAATTTTAAAAATACATATTTTATATAATATTTTCGAAAATAAACAACTAACACCATAACGGCACTAATAATTGAATCTGAGATTTATAATTAAAATTAGCAAACAATTTACTAAACAACCATATTACCTTACAACAATAATAATATTATGATAACGGTATAAATTAACATTTTCAAATATATAATATTATCACCCCTTAAGATGAATCCAGGTTAGTGATTTAGATAAATACTGCAATTAAGNATGAATCCAGGTTAGTGATTTAGATAAATACTGCAATTAAGAATGATTTTTAAATTTTGCGCATGTATAGCAAAATTAAACGGCTGTAGTTTAAAATTGCCGCATATATCGCTTAGTGAAAGTTTTTATCGGGACGATTGTTAGCTACTGATATTACATACCTAAAATGTATCATTATAGTCTTATCGTGTATTTGAAAAATTATCGGCAAAGGTAAATTTTCATAGGTGTGTGATGTCATGAGCCTATCTTTCTTAGGGTAAAAATCAGTTTATTTTCTAAACTTAAAAAATTTAAGGAACCAGTCCCCAATTAGGTGACCATTATTCAATAGCATGAATTTTATCCACAAAAATACTTGTTTTAAGTGAAGTACTTATAACAGAGTTTAATAGTTAGTTGTAAATTTGGCTTAGCTTTCTGGTCAGTACAAGCATTTTTCTAGGTATATTACAAATATAGATCATGTAATGTTACAATGAAGAAAGATTTAATAGTTATTATTGAATGTATTTTACAAAGGTTTGTAAATCCACAAATAACTTTTCCGCATAATGTACAAAAAAATGTTGATGGAAAGTGTGTATCACTTTATTCCAAGTCAAGTTGCCACCGAATATAGTAAAGTAGTTCTAGGTCCTGACATTTAAGAACAAATCTATGTTTCTAACGAAAACTTTTATATAAATAGCATTAGTGTTGGGAAATAAGTCATGTTTCACATCTCAGTGTCATCCACATTAATGCTCAAAGAAACGGGAATACTAGAGTATTATGAGTTACGAACTATGAGTTAACCAGTCCGCTGGCAAGCCGCGTTGGGTGCTTGGTTAGAAAGTCCACAGTGTTGACGGGCCGCAGTGGTGTAGTGGTAAGATGACTCACCTCCCACCTAGGTGAAACGGGTTCGATTCCCGGACGGGTGGTTCCCGGATCTTCGCATTTGGGAAACGTGCTGGACGATAGCTCTGGTTGGCAGGTTTTCTGGGGTATCTCCCGTTCCACCCGGCCTTGCATTCCGCCGCCGCTCCGTTATTTTGTAGTGATCACGGCAAATGGAAGACTCAAATCTCGTCAATACATAATTGCCAGAAAATATAATCTTCCTTTACGATTCACACACATAAGTTAAATGATCACACATAGGAAATATCCACACTAAATCTTTTTACGTTAAGTTAAATTTGTCAAAATATTTTTAGGGCGTAGGCGTATATCTGCAGCTCGATTTTAGCTTCCAGAGTTAAAACATAAAGATCTTATATGCATTAATATTAGTAAAATTAAAACATAACTGCAGATATATATACCTAAAGTAGTATGTTTATGTTCATTTTGGGGCAACATATTTTAAATAGGAGCTGTGTGACTGTGGCTGTGGGTAGCGGTCTTCGGCTCGACTCGGACGAGCTCAGCTATCTTCGGCTGGACTCAAGAGAAGCTCGGATGCCAGCGACTCGGGATTGTCAAAAGTACCCGAAGGTNCGGTGTTATTTTTTTTAATTCAAAATAAACATCATGTATTAAATTATGCCGAGCAGAAATCATTTTTCATTCCTCGTTTTCATTCCTCATTATATTCCTCAACTTCTTTTCTCAATTTATGTTACAGTTGCTATAGTTTCGATCATTTCGTTGTACAGTGCTCAGGTAACTCGTGTTTTCAGCATTTTCTCCTAGAGTGTGGTGATGAGGAAAAACGATTATGTCACATTGGTCACTCGTGAGTGGCTGCTGGTTACGTGAAATCTCAGGCTCTGCGGATATATAAGGCGGGCAGATTCGAGCATCGTCTCAGTTCTTCGTCGTCTTCTCTCTTCTGACCTTCTTAACATTCAGTTTGGTAATTTTTTTTTATATTCGGTTTGTCCATTAAATTTTGTTGAGAATTATTAATGTTCGTGCTCGTAATTACACATGTATTCAATTTTGTATGGTGCAGATCCCTTATAGGTTTTAATTATCAGATCTATTAATTCTGTTTTTTATTTGTTCCTTGAGAGATTAAGATGAAGTGTGCATTTAATGGTGTGCCTGCGACAGGTATCCTGACTTCGTCTTCGGCTATACCATCAATTAATCCAGATTAGCTGCCTACGTAACCATCGACGCCATTCGTGGTACACTACACAGAATCTTCAATTACATCGGTACCATTTACTGGAGCAATAAAACCTTCGTGTTCAAAAACGATGCTCGAAGTCACGAGAAGTATGGCTGCGCGATGAATGCAGATCGAATGGCACACAAGTGCGCAGATCACCTGCAGCTCCGAATGTGACATCATCGTTATTCCTCATCAGCACACTCTAGGAGAAAATGCTAAAAAAAAAAGTTACCTGAGTACTCTACAACGAAATGATGGAAACTATAGCAACTGTACCATAAATTGAGGAATGAAATTGAGGAATATACTGAGGAATGAAATCGAGGAATGAAAAATGATTTCTGCTCGGCATAATTTAATATGTAATGTTTATTTTGAATTAAAAGAAAAAAACACTGACCAAATCCAAAATATTTACGTTTTGATATAACATATGCTTATAAAACAAATATGGCTATTAGAAACAAACATATTCTTGAAGAAATAATGGGCGTAACTGCCTATCACCTTCGGGTACGTTCGACAATCCCGAGTCGCCAGCTTCCAAGCTTCCCCTGAGTCGAGTCGCAGATAGCCGAGCTCGTCCGAGTTGAGCCGAAGACCGCTAGCCACAGCCACACAGCTCCCATTTAAAATGCATTGGCCCAGTAGGAACATTATCATACTACTAACTAAATAAAGACAATTATTCGTCGTATTAATATTAATTGAAATCTATATTTGTACTTTATTTTTTACGACTATTTATAGGGCCAATGTTCATTGTTACGTTTCTATTACTACGCAATACAACCTAAATCATTACAAAGTCATTTTTGAGGCAGGTATGTGCCGTTCAATTCAATATTTAAAAAGGAATTTATTTCAGATTAATATAAAATATTAATACGTTTCACTGCTCTGCATTGCGCGAGCAAGCAAAGAGTTTGTGGAGGACAGAGAAGTGATTATATATCGGGCGGCAATTCATGAGGGAATGTTAGGCGAGCATTAAAAATACAAATGTTCAAGTTAAAAAGCCATGTTACCACGATAAACCTTTTGCGGCTCGCGTGCTCCTGACCATCTAATTGAATTTATGTGTTTATCTAAGGAATGTTCTAGTTTAATGACCTAGTTTCTCTTAGTGTTACTCGGGGATGGCAAACCTTCTAGCTAGGAGGACTGATATCATTTAAGAGTGACGAGCCTCTGAGTTAGCATTTTTTATAAGAGTCGGGAGTTTGAGCGACTGTGCGACATTAAGCTATAGACAACGAGCAAGAAGAGCAATGACTGACAACGGATGTGGCCAGGGGGAGTAAAATCTACGACTGCGAGCATCGGTGCAGTGGAGAGTGCGACTGACTGGCGTGTCTATTGAACTGGATGCGCGAGTGTAAGACATTTCATATTATGGCAAAATACAGACTGAGAATGTGTTAATTATGAGTGTGAGTTAATTGACTATTAACAAACCGAGACATTGAGCAGGACTTTTATTAGAGAGGAGAAAGATAATTTAGTGATGTAAATTATATCTGTGTAAATATATAAAAAATCCAATAAATTTCATTATTTTCTATTAAGTCTCCATCCCTCACGAACATGTAAAAAAATTTTTTTTTATGAAACAACAAATACCGGAATAGTGTTTCTTGAGCTGATATGTGAAAATAAAACTTGCAAGTTTAATACTGCCTCTTTCGTTAACCGAATAACGGGCCACGTGTTATTATTGTACAAAATGATGACAAACTGCTAACTTAAACGTTTTGATGACGGATATGAAATATAAAAACTAAATTATCTAAGCAAGTAATATCCTATAAAACTCGCAAGCAAACTGTTTTGGACAAACCATTACATAGTTTGAAATTGTGTGGTTATTTGCCTGCTAGATATACAAACTATCTTACAGTGGTTCTTCCTTAATTGAAGGAAATTATATCACCCACAATATTTCCACAAATATCCATCCTACTTCAATTTGAGAGATATTTTGACAACTATTTTCATTTTCTCATAAAGTTATCGCAAGTGATTTTACATATTTTTTTAATAGATTAATTTGATATCTACTTTATTTTTAAGGACGTGTAACTCATTAATAGTTAAGTGTTAAGTCGTATTACTTTTCGTTGTTATTTTACGTAATAAATAATATCACAGAGCTTTTACTTTGAGTTCTAAGAAACACCGTTAAACGTTTAAAGGTCTGACATGAAACGAAGACGCTGATGCTAACTTCTGTATTATGCATTACTGAAAATAGAATTTATTTTTAAACACTGCATAAAATTTTCCTTAAAATAATTTTGAACAATGTAAAACAAGCCTTATTTTCGTTGTAAAACAATATGAGGTATAGTATACCGTCGAGCACATACTGATAAACTCATTAGTCTACGCCGAGGAAAAAAAAATTGTTCAATAAAACAAATTTTGTTTGATGCAACAAAATTAAATGTTTGCACGAGAGGCAACATAATATTTTGCTGCTGAACCAAATCACAATTTGTTTTTATTTTATTGCCCCAAACTGCAATATTTGGTTGGCGCATATAAATATTTGTTTGGTTCTACGTATATTAAATAGTTTCGGTTAATATAAAAAGAAACGGTAGCCCGACGGAGATAAAACCCATATAGTCTGCCCGAGCGCTACGCCCTTGCAACCTCAGCTGATAAAACTACTTCTTAACTCATAATGCTTAAAAATAATTACAATTTAATTACTGGACAAAGTGCGGAAATAAACACGCTACTCAAAAAATGTTTTGCACCACCGGTATTTCTGAGTTACTCGTTTGATCGTAGCCTTAGAGTAAGCATGTGATGAAATTCACACCGTCTGCACAGAATACCACACCAGACTAGACAAATGTATTTTTGTTATGCGGCGACTGTCCCAGTTAACATTCTAAGTGTGCAACCAATTACAGATGTTGCAATGTTTTTTTTTAGTATAACATTTCAAGTTATTTAGCTACTTTTTAGATTCGTGTTTTATGAAATATATTGTTAAGCTATTTATAATAATTTAACATTAAATACTTTTGTAACAACATTACTTACTTACTGTTTNAATACTTTTGTAACAACATTACCTACTTACTGTTTCGTTAACATTAAGTTGGTCTTTATATTGCAGCAAAACAAATTTTTTGTTGAATTGATGTTAAAATCTGTGTTAAAATTTTCTTGTATTTTCTCTGCTTTAAAAAAAATTCCGATGTTAAATAAATGAGAACAATTATTTTATCACAGAAAGAAATATCACCAACTAAAAAAATGACATATGGGGACAAAACATTTTGCTCTTCTCGTTATTTTTTAGCGTAAGACAACTTTTGGTTTCGGCGACATTATTTACAGGCTTTAATTATATTCACACTTCAACAGTAAATTTGAATTATAGTAATTCGTATAAGACTGTGTAAATTGTTAAGATTATTAACTTTGTTACAACATTATTAATTTTACTACAACATAAATGATTCACAAATGCTTCAATAGTATTTTTTTTGTCGCAACAAGTTTAGACTTTTATCTGTGTATGGGCTTTATATCACTACAAAACTATTGGTATTTCTATTCATCGTTAACTATAATCACGGCTCCCGCGTAATCGCAATTTGCGCGTAATTAAACACTTGTCAAACACGACTAACTTTTATATTTAAAACCTGCGAGTAAAGTTTAACTCACAATTTTTTTTCGTTTCGCACTGAGGTCATGATTTATACCGACATGCAATCGCATGAGCAAGCCTTCTTTATACCTGAAAAACGTTTACGATTATTCCGTATTTTTTAAGGGGAATCATGCAAATCTTACCTTTTTACGGGCACAAATCAAAGTATACAGGATTTTTGGAAATTTAACGCCCAAACTGCGGGAGGTGATTCCTTAAGAAAAATAAAATTGAAAATAGAAAGACACCATATACATAAACGTAATATTAAAGGAGATATAAGGCTATGGAAATTGGGTTTTGAAAACGTATTTTTGCCGAATGCCTTGTAGAACGCCTACAAAGTCCGCAGCAAAAAGATGACTTATGCTTCCCATGCAGCAGACATACTTGCGTAGTGCTGGCCGTCCTTGGTCTGTGCGCACTGTTCGGCTTGAGGAAGTGATACGCCAGTACTTCAACGACATGCGCTCCACTAGTACACGCTCCATAGCGCCCCAAATGGGCTTGTCCCATTCAACAGTGTGGGACGTACTGTGGGTAAATCACCGCCCATCCCTACCGCTGACAGAAAGTACAAGGCATTCAGCAAAAATTAGTTTTCAAAACTCAATTTTTACAGGCTCATATCTTCTTTAATATTCTGTTTAGGTATATGGTGTCCTGTATATTTTCGACTTAATTTTTTCATAAGGAATCGCCTCCCGCAGTTTGGGAGTTTAATTTCCGAGCATCCTGTACAGTTTTTGTTTGCAAAATCTTCTTGATGTCCCACAATTTACCGCGTTGCGTAAGACACTTCTATAAATACCGTATATATGGAAGGTATACCGGATTTTTGACCAAAGCACCATGTAATAAAATAAGCAGGCGATAGTAATATTTTGCTAACTACCCTACTTTATTTCTGGCCAGTAGACCATTTTTATAGCTACACAATTCCATAATTCGTGTAGCTGTGATGAGAGCGGCCGAGCATATCCGATGACAGCTGAATCACCGATCGTGTACCAGAACAAGGTATTGGTTGTGTTTTGCGTCACTGGTTAATTTTTTTAGCGAAAACTAAACGGTTTTTAAATGGACGATTTTTGTATAGATATAAAATAACATTATTCAAGATACTAGGTATGAAGTGAAAATTACCATCTTAAGTGTTTTTGTGGGATTATTTTACTGCAAATATGTAAGCATGTGCTGGCATATGCATATATTGGCAGTGTTTCGTTTTGTATAACATGTGGTTGTTTAAAACATATTAGGCCAGTGGAGTCTGTATAAATTATTAAATCTTATTGCTGCCACATAGTAATACTGAATTGATATTTAGTGTCGTTAAGGAAAATGGAACTGAATTTAGGATATCAGTGAGCAGTAAAACAAATGAGATTTCCTTACTTCAGAGCATTTCTTCTCGTGTTACAAGGCAATAAATATTACAGTGAGAAATATCTTACTGATAAAAAGCTTCAGGGACATTGGCAGGTATGTATTTATAAAAACGTAACGCCATTTCTAGCCTTTCGTAAAATAAATAAAATTATAGATGCCGCGTTTCCAGTTGTTGCATTGCCTAATGGGAACGATCGTCTCCAACAACACTAGGAGTTTTTTCAATGTTGGTCTTGGTATTTTGCGGGTTGCAAGCCTTAGCAGCAATTCATTTGTGTTAAAAATAAAGTAGAAAAATAAAATTGTAACAAAGATAAATTTGTCACTTTTGGACGGTGTTTGAAGATTTTGCTGCAGCACTGTCGGCGACAGAGATGGAATCGACAAGTATGTTGTCATATTTACATGCAGAAAAAAACATTAGTATGAATTTTGCAATACTTTTTGCTGTAATTTAAATAGAAATTACTTAGAATTATTCTTTATGGTCATTAAATGGATGTGACGACCACGTATTACATCATACGTTTAATAATGGTGAAATAAAATTCAATATTTTGTTAAAACAACAAAATAGTAGGAAAACACAAGTATTCAAAGTGTTGTTTTCGGTATCCACAGATTTTGATAAATTAGTTACTGTACTCAGACTACCTTAGCGGAATATCACTAACATCCAACAAGCATAACTGCAACACAAGAGCCAAAACACCCGGTTTGCTAAATATGCCACCAATTTAACAGCGAAAAACGCCAACTGTTTGTCACATNACACAAGAGCCAAAACACCCGGTTTGCTAAATATGCCACCAATTTAACAGCGAAAAACGCCAACTGTTTGTCACATATTACCACCACCACGAGGTTTAAATTTCTGACATGATTAAAGGTTGGGTCAGTTTGAAATTAAATCTGAATATGAACCAATATTGAATAAAAGAAGTATGATTCATGCTGGGTTTAAACTCATACTGTCACAAGAACAAGATATAATTAGGTACATAAGTTATAAGGATAGTNACACAAGAGCCAAAACACCCGGTTTGCTAAATATGCCACCAATTTAACAGCGAAAAACGCCAACTGTTTGTCACATGTTACCACCACCACGAGGTTTAAATTTCTGACATGATTAAAGGTTGGGTCAGTTTGAAATTAAATCTGAATATGAACCAATATTGAAAAAAAGAAGAATGATTCATGCTGGGTTTAAACTCATACTGTCACAAGAACAAGATATAATTAGGTACATAAGTTATAAGGATAGTCTATTCTTTTGCAGTTTAACAAATGGTTAAGCTTCGTTTTGTTAATTCGACGTGAATACATCAGTGACACGTAATTTTATATCTTATCTCTTATCTTTCAAACAAACTATTCAAACCGACTCGAATTTAGGGCCTAGAAGAAGCTCTGAAATTACATTTTTATAATACATATGTCTAAGAATATATAAATCTCATAACACCAGTAAAATAAGAATTGCTGAATATTTTATTTTTTTCAAACGAATGACAGTTATTTGTTATGATGCATTTAGGATCAACGCAATTATTATTATTAATTTATAGGTAATCTTTTAAGTCACCCAAATGGAAGGTTACGAGCTTTAATTATAATAAAATTTATTCTCTTTTTAAATTCATGAAAATAATATTGAAAGTGAAACGTTTTAAAGTACAGTACATAGATCAAAGATACGTATATATATATTTATTTATATATAACAAGATAGAGACTACTAATCTATGCAGAAAATCTTATTACAGTCAGCGATGTGGCTGACAATATTTCCTGACTTATAAAATTGCAGAAAGACAGGCCCAAAAGCAGTCACTTTTGTACTTATTGAAATGAAATGAAATTGCGTAGAGACTGGCACAAAAATTGCCGATAGACTGGCTACAAAATGCGTAAATATTACCGGTGGCATAAAATGTTGCAAGGAAACACGTTTGCATCGAAAACAATTATAGTAACTACATTACCGCTAACGTCTTCATTTGAATAAATCAGGAGCTAACAGTATTTTATTGTTTATATAGGTACTTTGTGAGAGTGAATTTTTTCAGAAATTCATTGTTAATACCTGTTAACTGAAATGTTTTGAAGTTTTAAGGCAAGTAATCACAAAATATGCCCTTTTTAAATTTGTAAGTATATTGACGTTGATTTCAGATACAAAATCTTTGGAGGTCTTTTAAATAAACATAAGCATTTTCCATTACCCGATAACGTAAGTAAAGGAGGTTGTTTTCCATAATTATAAATAATATCCTAACAGCAAATTATACTGTGATATCTAAACGATTCCTGTAATTTGGGTAAGAACTAAATGTAAAGGGGTTAAAGCACGCTTTTGCAGTTCTTTGTACGGCACAGAAAACACAAACCGCAAAATAGCGTTTTATCATTCAGTATCTCTGCATTCTTACGGTAATGTATACAAAGCTTTCCAATGGTGTACTTCTAAAATATGTTTCATTGTACTTAAGTCAAACTACTTTCCCTTTTGTTCATTTGTCACACCGAATTCAGTCAAGCTCGTCTTCTCGTTCTTCTTTTGTAATAAGAATTTGAGAGTTCAGTTTTTATTTACTCAAATGGTATGGCGTCTTGAAAGGACGGGTTATATTAGCAACGCCTAATTTACTTTTCAGCAGCCAAATCGCAAGATTCATTTTTCATGTCGGTGCTCGAGTGAAAAGCCACTTACTTGCATGAATGGCCTGGCCTGCTTTCTGTGTACAGTTTACCGTAATACCGCTTTCGCAGAGAAATATATAACAAATATTGAAAATATTTTCCTGCTGTCACAGGCTGTTTCAGCAAATATTCTTTGGTTTTTAAACCCAGCATACATACCGTGTATTCCCCAGTGTTTCTTAATTATCAGAAAACAATTATTTGAATATTAACGATGGAATTAATAGAACAAACTATGGTCTTACTCGTGCTTGCTGTATAAACTTTCGTTACAATAATGTGGTGTTTGCCATCTACTTTTTACTCGTTACTACTAACTGTACTTTTACCGACTCAACATTCCACTTTGTGGTCCATGCCATTTTGACTCTAAAACGCTATGGTTATGAGGTATCTTTCCATGACTTCACATGACTTAATGCGTCTCGAGTAGTAGTGACTGGCCGACTTTGGGACAACGGGACCTGGGACCGGAGCTCGGAGCTATTCATTCTCTGTCATTCAGGTCACCTGGTGGCCAATTTTCCCTAAAACTTTCACTTTTCCATCAAAATCGACCATTTTCCATAAATTTTTTTTTTCATTAAAATTTTTCTTTTTCCTAAAAGATTTTCCTTTTTTTCCCTTAAAATTTCCCGTTTTCCGCACTGATCCCCTCAGCTGCAAAAACGAGCCGCAGAAAGGCAATTTTCTATCCATCGGAAGTATTTGGGAGACTCGCTAGTCGAGGGCAGAGCAATAGCGGCCATATTGGTTTTATAGGCATAAGTATGCCAAATCGATATACAGTGTCCAGGGTCCGGAATCAGAACTATCGATGAGCCACCTTGATTCTATCAGCTATCTTTTCCGCCATGTTGGTTGTCGGTGACCTTGGCCTTGATCTTTGACCTTGGCCCTGGTGACATTTGACCATAAACACAAACATTCCCAAAAAAATCCCAAAAATCCCTAGCAATATTTAAAAATTCCTCAAATATTTATAGAAAATTATTAAACATTATTTTAAAAATAATAAAATAAAAATTTTTAATTTTTGACTTGGAGAGGACGAGGGACAGAAACCGACCAGCCACCGTGTTATGACATCACTCAACCACCATGTTGGACCCAGGTGACCTTGACATTGACCCATGGCCTTGACCCTATAACTGCGACCTTGGAAATTATACAAAAATATTTTAAAACTATAAAATTAAAATTTTAAATATTTGGGCTTAGAGGTGACGAGGGACTGGAACCGACCAGCCACTATGTTATGATGTCACCCAACCACCATGGTAGACCTAGGTGACCTTGACCTTAACTAATGACCTTGAGCCTAAACAGTAACCTTGGAAGACCTTAAAAACAAAGACTTGAGAAAAAATAGTAAAAATTTAATAAATTCATAAAATTCAGCAAGCATATTATATTACTGACTATTACCGCCATATAAGAACCAGGTGGCATTAACTTTGATCCCGATGACCTTTGACCATGAACCCAAAAATTCGTCGAAAATCCCAAAAATGTTATAAGAATTTATAAAAAATGAATAAAAATTTTTTTTACAAATTATTACTAAAAACTTTCATTTCTGGTGGTCCCCCACAGCACCACGTTCAGCAGACGACTGACTCCACTCCAATCAATCAAATTGTATTAACATTCCCTCGTCCCTAACCACTCACATTTGCTCATTCTAACGAATTCTCTCCATCCACCATATTGTTTTTTTTTGTGTTATTTGTTAACATTTTAAACACCAAGGTGGCACTGATATCTCCGACTAACATATTAGATCGGGATGGCCTTCACCTTGACCTCACATCTGTGACATTGACCTTGTGCCCGTGACCTAGGATAACATTGCGCCCACTAATAAATTCTAAAAACTGTTAAAAAATCCAAAAATATTCAAGAAATATTAAAAAATTAAAAAATAATGCGATACTTTTTTTAATTTATTTCTATGAATATCGCAAACTACTCATCAATCAGCACCGAAATTAGCATCGTTATCATCACCACAATTATCACCACAATCTTTCAATATTTCATAATTTCCATCAATATTTCAATCTTCCCACCAATCTTTCGCAATATTTCTATCAATCTCTCACAACATTTACGTCAATATTTCAATTTTTCCATCAATCTTTCAATCTTCCCACCTATCTTTCGCAATCTTACATCAATCTTTCACAATCTTACCATCAAAACGGTTGAGTTAAACCGCTGCCTGAAACTAGCAATAAATGACACACGGGCGGCCCTAGACTCGGGGGAGCGCTCTGCCGCAGTGACGTCACGTGCCACCCTCCAAAGTACCATTACTCGAAACAGGCGAGACGGCCCAACCTTGTCCTCTCGTGGTCTTGGGTTAGCAGTACTCCGCCCATGTGTATGACAACACACACGCCAGTATGGAAGATATACACATTGGAAAAGCCAATAACACATTTTTGTTAACCTTTCGCTATTGTTTACATAGGTTGGGAGCATTTAAGATTCGCTATTTTTACTTGTATATAAAATTATGGCAATATCATTCGATAATGAAACTTATATTGGCAGTGTTTATTTCCGAAAATTAAATTAACCAAGAATTCTGTTATTTTTCACGATGTTAGTGCACAATGTTTGCACCAAATATCTTGTTCCGGAAAGATGTAATGTTAACAAATAAAATTTTTATATTAAGAAATGTAGTGAAAATGTTTTTAGAAAACATCGGCCGAGTTTATTAGTCTAATTATCTGCTGATTCAGTAGCACTTTTAACGTTGTGTTAATACTAATTTTGGTAATATTTTGATATGCATTTTGCATAAAATGTTCGGCGAAACATTTCGTAGCGACGAATAACTTAACTTGATGGACTATATAAGAGACGATGGCGCCCTACTTGACGAAATCGTGCACAAAAATTATTCATTCATGTAACCTGCAAGTATTTCACTTAAAATTGCTGAGGATATTAAACGAGAAACCTTTCTTACTTGTGTTAGCTTAAACGTACAAATATAAACTGCCATATCTTAAATCTATAAATGTAAGAGAAAAATAGCATTATAAAAAGGTTCTGAAAAATGTATCACTACAAACTTCTGGAACTTTTTGTATTGCATTAAGTGCACATAGCACTTTGTTTTTCTCTGAGCAATATAAATCGAAAGTTTGTATTGGGGTTTAAAAGTGTGTAAGTAAAACAAGGCTGCTGCCTCAACTTCGCCACCAAACAAAAGATTGATAAATTAGTAGTATTCCTCGTAATGTTTGTTTACCTCTAATTTAAAAATAATTCATTTCTTTCTCCCGGGCATAGTAATGAGTAACTAATGTAATGGTATATAATTTACAATGTACATATTTGCTGAAGTCCAAATGCAGCAGTCATACCTCAAAAAATACGTCAGACTTGAAAACAAATTTTTATTTCGAATAAACAAGTAATAGGGAGCTACTTTCAAGTATGTTAACATATTTGTTCAGTAAGTTACTTTTACTTTATATAAAAAGCAGGCGGTTATTTACGTAAACGGTTGAAAGAACAAATAGCTTTACAAAACGTTTGTAGACAGAAAATTTAAAAATTTACTTAAATCAGGTGGCACTTATAAATCAGCAAGGTTACGTTTTCACAGACTAACAAAGACTGCTCCCCCCTCCCCTTTTTCCAAAATTAGAAATGGAGTTTAGAAAGGCTTTGTGGAAGGCTTTGGTAAGTAATTCGTGCTCGAGAACTCTTGATATTACAAGTGAGAGAGTCAATGATTGGCCACGACAAACGCATAAACTGAAAGTAATCTTCAGTTATGTAATGCACGGTAAGAAGCAGTATTTTTATCGCATGCTAATTTTCTTCGCTTACCTTACTCTTCTTGAAGAGGTAGTCTTATGTGGTTTGTGTATTCTATGTGAACTATTATGTGTGTCATGTGTGCCCAATACAGTGTTTACCTACATGGACGTATGTCTGCATCTATACGTACGTATAACATGCATGCATGTATGTTTCCAACCAACTGATTGAAAAATAGCAGCCGCCTGGTTCGAAAGTATTTTAATGTGAAAAGAACGAATATATTCCTTTTCTTTTGTTGAATAAAAATACAACTAAATAAGTGAATGAACCAGCAATATTGTGCATGACAGAAGATTTTATCCTTCTCTAGTAACTTTGTGGGCCAGTACTGTACAATTAAAGCAGAGGGTGTGTTTGTTGAAGACAATACAAATTGTCTGAAAATTATCACACATTATATGTAACTCTGAAAATAAAATATATACACTTGCGAGATTCTTCGTGAATGTTCCGTAGGGCACTAATAATTAAAAGAAAAGGGTCTGGTGATCAGTTCGGGATTGTAACCACTCTTACATAAAACTTGAAATACAAAATAAAATTATTTTTATTTCGAATGTTTTGAAAGATGTTGTAGAACATTTCATACGTAATGGAAAAATAATGATTGTTGTCATTATTTATATAAGAAATGATTAGGTTTTCTTGGTATAATACCGAAATTCGTCTATTTTCTTCATGTTAACCTTCACACATTGAGTCTGTTACCGTACCACAGCCGGGATGGCGCCCGTAGTTGTGATCCGCAACAAGCATACTCAACTGGCCACTTTCCGATACCTCTACAATGCGCAGTATGAGCAAACAAGAAGTTCCTATCCCTACAAGAAGTCGCATATGTGTGGCGCCTGCGTCATTCTACTTCCGGCCAATCTTCTGCACTGACTGCAGCGAGGCCAGGAGCACGAGTTATTTATGCGATGACGTCATGTTGGCGGCAAATTGTTGAACATTAGATTAGAAATTTGGAAGGAGGCTTTTATTAGTGGTGACATGCATCTAGAAGTAGTGTATGAGGTGTGTTCAAAAAATAACGTGACTTGTTATTTTGTGATTTTGTCTCGATAAATATTTATGTATTCATCAATATCTATTTTGTCCCCTTCAAAGTAATCCCCCTCAGATATAATACACTTGTGCCAGCGCTTTTTGCCAATCCTCGATGCACTTATGATATGCAAATTTTGGTATGGCATTGAAGTCTCCCAGGTCTTTATCGCCTCAATCGTGGCAAACCTGCGTCCTTTCATGGGTCTCTTCAGTTTTGGGAACAGGAACAAGTTGCAGGGGGCCACGTCCAGTGAATACGGTGGCTGAGGCATAATTACGGTGTTGTTAATACAGATTCTTTGATCCATTGTTTGCTATAGTAAAAAATCGCCAAGCACACCAAAACAGGTCTAACCTTTATATCTGTCGCAAAGAAACAAACAATGCAAAATGGCTGATAATGTCAACATATGTTGGGGAAATGTGTTCCAACATAACAATAAAAACAATCGATAATTGAATGTACATAGCCCTCGAAATTTGCAAAATCACCTTATTTTTTTAACACACCTCGTATGTAACTTTGTTAGTCTGTAAAATATTTCAAGGAGCTATATTTAATGCAGCTAAGGTGATGTGCATTGTCTGATTTAAATTGTTCTGGGCGGAATGTTGTAAATATCATTTATGATGCATCACAAGACATTGGCTGTCAGAAAGGTGCACTCGTTCGTGAAATAGAATGAAATGTAAATTACAAAATGTTGATTACTCTATCAACCGTATTGCAGCAACTAATAACAATTTTGCAATTTGTAGGGCACAGACAAGTTACGTTCCATTGGTTCACCACTATTATTTTGGTAATGGTGACTCTTTGAAAATGGATTTACTGAATTATATTACTTCGAAAACATTTGGTATAGCGCAGAAAAACTTCAATTACAATTTTTTTATATAATTTTTTCAATATTTTGCAATTACAGAAATACCTACGTACATGTCAATAATTGCACAAAAAATTAACAAAACAGAAACCCAAACTCACAATTAAAGGAATGTNATTGAATTATATTACTTCGAAAACATTTGGTATAGCGCAGAAAAACTTCAATTACAATTTTTTATATACTTTTTCCAATATTTTGCAATTACAGAAATACCTACGTACATGTCAATAATTGCACAAAAAATTAACAAAACAGAAACCCAAACTCACAATTAAAGGAATGTATGAAATACGAATAACTACCTATTTAAGCGTGACAAATTTTTCTTTTAAAACATATATTTTACAATGCGAATTCATATTTTATTTGTCACAGAAAAATGTCACAGGTTCAGAGATAGATTATTACTAAAAGAGTAATTCATTTTTTAAATGCCAATAAAGAATTTACTGCTTCTTAGATCAAAATGTGAATTCATATATTACTTGTCACAGAAAAATTTCACAGGTTCAGGGAAAGGCTGTGACTAAAAGAGTTAATCATATTTTAAATGTCTATATAGAATGTATTGCATCGAATAGCATAATTTTAATAGCTTGTTATTATAGCGCACAATAAATGTTTATTCTCCTTCCCAGTTCCTGGTGTATTAAATAAAACTTAAATTATAAATGTAATTTGCATATAAAATTTATGTTACGAAACATTGCATACATAAATATAAACTTAAAGATGTTACACTGAACGAGTGAGTCTCATGTGGCAGGAGAACCCTTTTTACCTCCATTTTTCGTAACAGGTTTTGGCGCAACACTTCGCAGAGGCATACTCCGCTGTTTCCTAGAATCTAAAAGCTCTGGTGCAAAAANAGAGCATAAATTTAATAGCTTGTTATTATAGCGCACAATAAATGTTTATTCTCCTTCCCAGTTCCTGGTGTGTTAAATAAAACTTAAATTATAAATGTAATTAGCATATAAAATTTATGTTACGAAACATTGCATACATAAATATAAACTTAAAGATGTTACACTGAACGAGTGAGTCTCATGTGGCAGGAGAACCCTTTTTACCTCCATTTTTTGTAACAGGTTTTGGCGCAACACTTCGCAGAGGCATACTCCGCTGTTTCCTAGAATCTAAAAGCTCTGGTGCAAAANTGTAACAGGTTTTGGCGCAACACTTCGCAGAGGCATACTCCGCTGTTTCCTAGAATCTAAAAGCTCTGGTGCAAAAAGAGCGTCGTAAAATGCACTGAGTTTTTTAAACTTGTTTCTAATGAACATGTTATCCCTTCCAATAGATTGAACACTAATTCCATGGGGGTCCACACAAAAAAATAACATAAATGCATCTGTGTAAAAGCTAGTTGGTAACAGTAATTGTGAGTTTCTGACAAAGATAACTCACCTTGGGGAGTTAGTTTACAGTAAAATGGTGGTTTCTTCAGTTATTCTGCTGCTTGCTTAGGGGAAAGATGTCTCGCTCTGAAAGGAAACTTGACTTCAAAAATTCTATCATTAACAACAAGTCCATCTGGCGATGCTGCATATTGACCTTTTTCTAAATCTGCAAACAGACCACATTTCACTACCTTGACGTTCTTTAAACGTTCGTATTCACCTATGGCAATTTCTTCATTCAATATACCATACTCGAAAGCTGCAGATGTCGTATGACCATAAAGAATTTTGCTAACAATACTTGAAGAGGCAGTTCATCTCTTGTAGACTTCTACGAAGTTGGAAGACGTCAGCCTCATTTTTCTTTCCCTAAACAATGTATAAAATATGCGCTCGTCCTCAGCGGCGAAACAACAGCTCTAACTTAGGGGGGGGGGGAAGCTTGTGAGAGGTATCACGGCAGCTAAGGTCTTCAGCGCCGATGACAGTGATATGAGGTGAAGGGACAACACGAAACACCCATGTACTCACCAGGAATCGAACGCGGAACTCCTCGCACCGCAGACCAGCGCGCAACCAACTATGTTACTGTAGTCGGCTTAAACATTTTGGGCTGCCAACAGATATATCATCGGAATATGTGTTGGAAACCATTTCTGAACCATCGAAGATACAGTGTTATGGCTTGGCAGCTCTGGGAGTTAGGACATGCCCTTATTGGCGCGTTGTAATGCTAACAGTAGTGTTACAAGGAAATGTATTTCGACTGCTATTTCTGACCCATTGGAGAAAGAATTTTTGCAATTGATATGGTTAGTGGCCAGGATATACTCTTCACGGCACTCTGTACTGAAAACATAAATGTCATCGGGTTAGGGTACTTAATCGCCGTTGATTAACCATTGAAGTTAAGAGACTTGGCACTTGACATGGTTGGTTGTCAGGACATACCCTGACTGGCAACATATGCCAAACTAAATGTCATTGGGATGGTAATTTGTTCCATTTTGTGTTCTGGAATATTTATCGTCCAACCAATTGTGGTTGAGTTTTGTGCATTGGTATATTTTTAAGGCTTACTTGGCCTACCTGAGCTTATGCCATTTAGGTTAAGTTTCTGTAACATAATTGCATACTATATTGTGTACCATTTTATGATACAAATTCTCTTTCACCTAATTATGTGTACCACTAGTATAGTATGGCTTACTATTAATATGGTACTTCGTACGATTCTTTCGGAATTTGTAAACATAATATACTGTCTCACACAAGCATTCAAACAGGCTACTGCAGGTTCCTTCACATGATTCTAATTACAACTGCAAGACGAAATGTACGGACGAGCGCCGATAGGTGCAGGTGTGACCATACAGGATTTCCCAGAGAATACTATAACATAAATACAAATATGCTACATTAATTATTTTATCGCAGTATTTATTCGCCTATTATCTGCTTCACTAATGGAGGCCTGGACTGCGGATTTCGCGGGCCCGTCCCCTGGTCATACTCATTAATCAAGAACGGAAGTGTGAAGGGTGACTTTGNTACAGGGTTCAGATGTGGTGACCGGAGGGGTATGTTTTAAAAAAATTTTGCCTCTGGAAGCAACCGTTTTCGGTGGATTTCGCCAGGATTTGAGGGAGGGATGACTATTTGAACAATCCCTCGGCATTGGGTCAGTTATGCCCTTTTGGAAAAATGTTGGTACTCCGGTGGGGAGGGGGAATTTATGTTTTTCGGCTCTTGGAGCGACAGTTTTCGGCCGATTGCGGTGGGATTTGAGGGAGGGCTGTTGTCTTTGGACCCTCCCTCGGCCGCGGGGTAAATAATGCCCTTATGAAATATGTTGGTACCCCTGGGGGAGGGGGCATTTATGTTTTTCGGCTCTTGAGGCCACAGTTTTCGGCCGATTGCAGTGGGATTTGAGGGAGGACTGTTGTCTTTGGACCCCCTTTCGGCAGTGGGGTAAGTTACGCCCTTATGGAAAAATGTCGACACTCCTACAGGATGGAGGGGGGAAATATGTTTTGAAGTCCTGGGAGAAGCAGTTGTTGGCCTATGTCAATGGGATTTGAGGGAGGCAACTTACTTAGGCCCTTTTCGATTAATATCGGTACACCTGATGGTGGTTGGGGATTCTATATGGTTTTTTGTCCCTGGGAATAACAGTTTCTGTGTCCGATAGCTATGGGATTTGAGGTAGGGAACTTAGTAAAGCCCTTTTGAATACTTGGATTGGGCGTTTGAAGCAGAGATGATATAGAACATGATGGAGATCGCGTGTATCAAAGAAAGGAAACATTTTTGGTTGGGGTACTTTTTAGCTTCGGCTGATGCAGAATGTGACGGAGATCATGTGTATCATTGTGCACAGTGGTTTGGGGCGAAATTGCAACCACGGCTCTCCCACGCCGCAATAGGACTTCTTTAATGCAGCCTGTATCACATGTGGTCACATATGTGATGTTGCCGGTTCCCAGCTCGGATTAATGCAGAGGGGTGTGTGTTTGAGGTGTAAGCGTACATCTAAAGCACACCAATAGGTACATGCTTTATACAGTCGTGCTTTGTGGAGGGTGTGCCCGTGGTGGTGGTCACCCTCAGTGGTTCTGATGGAACCCAGACACATGGGTGTGCCTGTGGTTATGGCCGCCCAGCCATATACAGATGTGCCGGAGGATGTGCCCATGGTGGTGGTCACCCTCCACGGTTCCAAAGAGCTTAACACATAGGGGTGGCTTTGGTGATGGTCCCCTACCAGCCTTGGCTGGATATTACGTATGGAGTGTTCGTCTGTGGTGAAAGCCACCCTCCGAGGTTCAATACGGACCTTATGCATGGGCGTGGCTGTGGTGCTGGCCTACGTCCATGTATACAAGAAATGTCAGCTGTATGGAGTGTGCGTCTGTGGTGAAGGCCACCCTTCAAGGTTCAATACGGGCCTTATGATGGGCGTGGCTGTGGTGCTGGCCTACATCCATGTATACAAGAAATGTCGGCTGTGTGGAGGGTGCGTCTGTGGTGAAGGCCACCCTTCAAGGTTCAATATGGGCCTTATGCATAGGCGTGGTTATGGTGCTGCCCTAAGTCCATGTATACAGGAAGTGTCAGATGTGTGGAGGCTGCATCTGTGGTTATGCACACGCTCCAAGGATGGCTGTGTCACATACATGAGGTCTGTTTGCAGTGTGTCATATGTTACCGATGGGTTTATTTTTGTTACAGATGGTGCATAGTTCGGTGTGGCCAATGAAAACTGTGTTTGTGAACATTGGCATTGTGTGACTTTTGAAAGTGTTATTTGGAAAATCGCATTGCGATGCCCAAGATTAAGAAGTGGCNTGAACATTGGCATTGTGTGACTTTTGAAAGTGTTATTTGGAAAATCGCATTGCGATGCCCAAGATTAAGAAGTGGCAAAGTACTGCCACCTGGTCTTAAAAGGAAAATATGCGCGTAAATAAGCATTTGTCAAGAGCAAAGTGTTCTGAACCTTCAGACAGTGTGTAGGGTGCATCTGAGTCTGTAGCATCGAAGGTGACAAACAAACCATGGCAGGTGACTACCCGTGTTTCTGTGAAAATTGACTATGTCAGTTTGTAATTTGGTCATTCGTGTCACGATGCCATAGGTTAATAAGTGGAAAAGTCTGGCCACNTGAACATTGGCATTGTGTGACTTTTGAAAGTGTTATTTGGAAAATCGCATTGCGATGCCCAAGATTAAGAAGTGGCGAAGTACTGCCACCTGGTCTCAAAAGGAAAATATGCGCGTAAATAAGCATTTGTCAAGAGCAAAGTGTTCTGAACCTTCAGACAGTGTGTAGGGTGCATCTGAGTCTGTAGCATCGAAGGTGACAAACAAACCATGGCAGGTGACTACCCGTGTTTCTGTGAACATTGACTATGTCAGTTTGTAATTTGGTCATTCGTGTCACGATGCCATAGGTTAATAAGTGGAAAAGTCTGGCCACNAATTGACTATGTCAGTTTGTAATTTGGTCATTCGTGTCACGATGCCATAGGTTAATAAGTGGAAAAGTCTGGCCACCCGGTCATAAAAGGACAAAAAGTGCCTCAATAAGCATTCGTCAAGAGAAAATGTGTCTCAGCAATCAGACATTGTGTCCGGTGGATATGAGTCTGAAATATCTCAGGTGTCAACAACTGTGCGGACGTCAACACTTTCCGAGGAGTGCGACCTCCAAAAATATTTCACGACAGCCAAGTGGCAGGGCCTTCCCATGCTCCTGATCCGCCTGTTGTGCAAACAAGGGGAAGGAGAAAAACACGCTCGCATGTAGTCTCTTATGCTGGGCATTAACGTGCTCCTATACCTCTTGTTGCTGTGCTTTCTGACACTAGCATGTTAACAGAGTCAATCCTGTTGGATGACGAAACAACCAAGGGATTGCTGGGGCCCTTTTACCAATGGTAAAATGCACCTGTACCCATCCTCCAAGATGAACAGGTGGCTCTTACAAGGGCGAGACCAAGGATTTATCATTCACGGCACTACCATGCTGCCTGTAGATGTGGGCCAGTTGCTGTCGAGGCACGCGACATGGGCCAGATGGATAATGAGTGTCGGCATTGTGGCATACTCTTTATTGCAAGTGAAGGCATAAAACATGATAGCGTGTTCACCATGTGATGCATGAGGGGCAAGGTCCAGCTACCTCCTTTCAGTGAGTGTCCTGCTGTCCTACGGGAACTTCTCACTGGCAATTCAGATGAGAGTGCTTATTAAAGACAGTTCATCAGGAACTACAATGCAGCATTATCGTTCGCCTCATTCTGTGCAGACGGCTTCGTTGAATCCCCTGGCCGATCTGTGTATACATTTCAAATTCACGGACAAGTGCATCATCTCACCTCTGGGGCTGGACGTCCAGTGGAGGGCACAGGCCCTAGGTATATTCAACTTTACTTTATCGATGTGGACGCAGCGAATGCTGCCCGGGTGCATCAGCACAATCCTTGCCAGCTTGGAATTTTAGAGACGCTGGAAAATCTTCTTGGTGAGATAAATCCTTTGGCACAGATCCACAAGTCGATGTATCACATGATGGTGTCAGTGGAAGAGGAGTCAAGGCAGATTGGTCGCCCTTTGAGGCAGGTCACCTTGACGATAAAGCTGGGCCTGAGCAAGGATCCGAACATAAACGACATTCCTGTTGCTCTAAATGAAGTAGCAGTGATTTTCGTGGGAGATGTCACACACTTACGAAACGATATCAGGATTTATCGTAAAGATAGGCCTGTGCAGGCAATAAGTCACCTCAATGCCTTGGCCGACCCGATCACTTACCCTCTCCTGTTCCCGCACCGAGAACATGGGTTAACCTGTGGCCTCAGCCATTCTTTCATTGTGAGCGCGACTCGCAACACAGTAACCTGCAATCAGTTCTATGCATATCGCATAATGCAGAGGCGCCAGTTTTCAACCCTGCACCATTCTAGAAAACTGTTCCAACAGTTTGTATTTGATGCCTTCTGTAAGGCGGAAGCCTTGAGGATATGGTACATAAGGAAGAACCAAGACAAGCTCAGAGTTGAGGAATACCTGGGTCTTCACGAGTACGTGCAGAAGAAAGCTGATGCTGCTCATGTCAGAGTGGGCAAAGTTGTGATACTTCCTTCATCTTTCTATGGGTGGCAAAGAAACACGTATCAATGCTATCACGACTCGGTAGCTATCATGCGCCACTTTGGCAGACCAGACATATCATTACTTTTACTTGCAATCCGAAGTGGCCGGAGATTGTGCTGTCACTGAACGGCCGCCAGCAGGCATGCCATCGTCCTGATGTTGTATGCAGAGTTTTCAAATGTAAACTCGATGATTTAATGGATGAGATCCACAAAAAGCAAGTGTTTGGCAAGGTGGATGCCTTCACTTATAAAATTTAATTTCAGAAGCGGAGACTGCCCCACACTCTCATCCTGCTCATTTAGTCAAAGAGCGACAAGTTGGCGATTCCAGAAACTGCCGAAGCCGCTATCCGAACTAACCTCCCGGACAGAGAGGTGGAACCTGAACTATACGCATTGGTGAAAACCCACATGCTGCACACCAAGTGCGGGCCATCTGCACCCTACTACAGGGATGGGGGTTGCAGATTCCACTTCCCGAAGGCTTTTCAAGCTGAGACTCTACTCCACTACTCTGGCTTTGTCCAATACAGAAGACCAGACAATGCCGCTTCTGCTACCATCGGCACAAAGGTGTACGACAACAGGCATGTCGTGCCTTACAACCCATATCTGCTTTTGAAGTATCAGTGCCACACTAACGTTGAAGTGTGTTCCTCGCTTCAAGCGACATAGTACCTGTACAAATACATCCACAAAAGACACGACTCTGCAGTTCTGCAAGTCGGAGACATTGTCCATTTACGAGGTGACATCTTACCTCGATTGCAGGTACGTCAGTTCACCAGAAGCATGCTGGCATTTGTTGTCGTCCAAAATGGCAGACAAGAACATAATTGTGTTCAGGCTCAACATTCATCTTGAGAACAGGCAATCAGTTTTCATTGCCGACAATGATGTAGCTGGTGCATTGGAGAGGGTGCGTGAGAAGCACATGCACCTCACAGCATTCTTTCTTTATAACTCTGAGCACAAGTTGCATGACCACTGTGGTGGCGGTGAGTGTGGGGCAAGGCCATGTCCACTACACCTGACATAGGCCCAGTATCCAAGCCACTTCTGTTGGCTCGAGAAGCAGCATATCTGGAAGGCAAGAGAGAAGGGTGGATTCAATACAATTTCTCGGATTCATCAAGTAAGCCCTCAGGCGAACGAGGAGCTACTTTGCCTTAGGCTGCTTCTGCACAATGTGAGAGGTCCCACCTCCTTCGAGGACCTCCGCACTGTGCAGCATACTGTACATCCATCATACAAGTTGGCGTGTCTTGACCTGCTCCTGCTTGACAGAGACGACATATACCAGGTCACCATGCATGAAGTTGCAAGGTGGAGCGTTCCTGGGCGCTTGAGAGTTTTGTTCACCCACATTCTCATTCACTGCAATATATCAGACCCACTGCTAATGTGTAACAACCTTAAACTATATCTGCTCGATGACACATCTGGCGATGTAGAGGCTTCTGAAAACAGAGCAGTCATCCACATTCAGTTAAGGCTAGGTGTGTTTAACATATTTCTCGCTGATTTCGGACTTACATGCCCTAATTTGTGCCGCCTACACGACTGCCACAATTTGAAGTTGAAACAGAATGCAATTAAGGTGAACGCATGCGTTCTGTTCTGAATTCCGACCAGGCAGTTGCCTTCGGCGAGGTGATGGCTGCAGTTGCTGCTGCTGACGGTGGTGATGAACCCCAGTGCAGAGTTTTTTTCGAAGATGGTCATGGAGGCTCGTGGAAAACGTTCCTATACTACTGCATCATACATTGTCTTCAGGCAGAAAACAAAGTTGTATGCCCCGTTGCTTGGACAGGCATAACCTCAATACTGTTGTCAGGAGGGAGCAGAACGATCTTACCAAGTTCCGATGGAAGATCATGCTCCTCGGAGGTGACTTCCGCCAAGTTCTACCTGTGGTGAGCCACGGAGGCTGCGTAGACCAAGCGGATGCCTGCCTGAAAAACTCCCCACGGTAGCAGTTTTTCAGACAACTGCGCCTCAAGAACGACATGAGGGTCAACAAAGGGCAAGAGGAGTTCCAGCAGTTCCTGCTGCGAATCGGTGAGGGGACACTTCCGCCCATCCCCGGCCTGCCCGATGGCTACGCGCAGCTACCTCAGATCTTAGTGCTTCCCCACAACAGTGACATCTGCAGCCACGTCTTCGGACATGAGGTGCTAACTGAGGAGGTACTGAATGGTGTCCAAGTGTTTCTACTGTTGCTGTGGATTGACAGAGTGGTTCCTGTTGCTACGAAAAGTATGTGCTTTTATGATTGCAGGTCATAAGCACGAGGGCGATTCTCTGTCCAAGAAACTAATATGCAGATTATATCAACGCTACCATGATGTCCCGCCTGTGTGGCGATAGCAGAACATTCCTCAGCCAAGACCAGCTGGAGGACAACGAAGGCGATCCCATGAGTGTCCCGGTAGAGTTTCGTAACTCACTGACTGTGTCATCTTTACCGCCCCATTCACTCACTCTCGGAGTTGGCTGCTGCATAATGTTAATAAGAAACTTCGACACCAAGCACGGACTCTGTAATGGGACCAGGTTGCTGGTGGTCAACATGTCCGATTATGTCATTGATGCAAAGATCATCACTGGGTTTTACAAGGGCGACAGGGTCTACATTCCCAGAATTAAACTGTTGTCTTCCCCGGCTGACTTTCCTTCTCTTTCAGTAGCAGACAGTTTCTTGTCCGCTTGGCATTTGCCATGACGATAAATAAAAGCCAAGGTCAGACATTCGACCGCATTGGGATTTACCTTCCAAATCTAGTGTTCAGCCACGTACAGCTGTATGTCGCACTGTCCCGTGCTAAGAGCTTCGACTCTGTGTCAGTGCTGGCTAAACCATCATCAGGCATCGTCCTGCAAAAAAATCACCAAAACAAAACATTCACTCTGAATGTGGTGTACAATGAAATTCTGGTCTAACCTCTCCTTAAATAAACCACATCTTCCTTCTTATAAAAAAAACCTCTCCCATCCTTAAAAAAACACCTCTTCTTCAAAAAACCACCTCTCCCTCAGGAACTTCAAAAACATCTGTCCGCCTGCTCCAGACAAATTAACAAGTGCTTTTCTGCTACTCTACATCGAACGCTTTGACCTCCTCAGTTGCACACGATTTGCCGAAGACTTGACTTCGATCAAGTCCGTCCACTCTTCTGTGTGCTGGCCAACTACATGTGGAAGGGTCCTCGCCACTGCAGTTTCATTTGCTACAATAGGTGCGTACATATACCTTTCCCCATTTCCGCGACAGGACACACTCTCTTTTTACATCACATACACAAAGTATTAAATGTTCACTTGCCCACAAACGAATACACATTACAACAATTCATTATCTCCCGCAATGCAGCCTGCATTACTGTATGTTAGCATGGTTCACATATGGTGATGCTGCCGGTCCCAAGCCCGGATAAATGCAGAGGGAAGGTGAAGTTAACGGGCCATGAGATGCGACAATAGCACACCATGGAGATGTGGCAATGGTTTTAGCCCTCCATAAGGTGAGTTCAGACGTGGTTCCTGCTCATCTCAAAGTCCCTTTAGCCTTGAGGCTATACAAATATCATACAAGGAGGTCGGTCTTGTTACCGACTCGGACCAAACAGACCCTAACGAATCATATTACCGAAAACGTTTTGTGGTTCTTTCCCGGGTCTGTAAATTCAGTGTTGGGATGCAAGGTGTCTACAGACGACTCATACCCCGAGTCGGGCGTGTTGTACTCACCAGGCCAGTTACCATGCTGTCACCTGTTGCGACTCACACCTGCTCTAGGGCGGGCACTTCTGTGATGCTGTGGTAGGTCATTGCATGCTTTCAAACAGACAAATAAATCCTACTACGTGGTGAAGTTAGACGTGGTTCCTGCTCACCCATGGAGGTTAGCCCTCCATAAGGTGAACTCAGATGTGATTCCTGCTCACCTTCATCCTTCACTAAGGTATGGTTGCATGTAGACAGATGTGGTGCCTGTTCTCAATCGTAAAATGTAGGCGACTTTGAGTGCAAGTTGCAAACAAGAGTGTGAGCTGGCACACTTCGGAGGGCCAACTCAGATTCTTTTCCTCAATAAGGTGTAGTAAGAAGTAGTTCATTCTCACATAATGTCTTCTCCAAGGTACTACCAAAGACATTCATTGCCTAAAATGTTATATTTGTAACGAGACACAAAGGATTAACCACGGGTGTTGTAGCCCACTGGGAAAATATTAATGCCATCTCCCTCAAAGAATGTAGACAGATGTGGTTCCTGTTCTACACTTATACTTAAAAATAAAATACCTCAAAAGGTGAAGTTAGAAGTGGTTCCTTCTCATCTCATGTCTTCTCCAAGGTTGTTCCGTACATATTGTTCGTGGTTGTTCTATCTTTACACATTGTTTTTGTAATCAGACACAAAATGAGAGAACACTACGTTTGCAGCCCCCTAGGAAACAATTACACCGTATGTATATACTAGCAACTCAACTCTTACAACAAAACAAATTTTTAGCAGGTACCTGCCTCACCCAAGGATAGGCATAGTGCACCCACGGATTCCGCGGGCCGACCCCTGGTTATATTTTCATTAATGAAAAACGAAAGCTAGAGGTTCGTAGGCGATCAGATACCGCCCTAGTTCTAACCATAAACGATGCCAGCTAGCGATTCGCCGATGTTCCTCCGATGACTCGGTGGGCAGCTTCCGGGAAACCAAAGCTTTTGGGTTCCGGGGGAAGTATAGTTGCAAAGCTGAAATTTAAAGGTATTTACGGAAGTGCACCACCAGGAGTGGAGCCTGTGGCTAAATTTAATTCAACACGAGAAACCTCACCAGGCCCGGACACCGGAAGGATTATCTGATTGAGAGCTCTTTCTTGATTCGGTGGGTCGTGGTACATGACCGTTTATGTTGGTGGAGAGATTTGTCTGATTAATTCCGATAACGAAGACTTGTTGCCCTTTTAGGCATTTTGTTTCTCCTATACAAATGTAATTTAAGTTTCTGCAAAGCACAGACATTACCTGTGGGATATAAGTGAATTGTTGTCTACAAATGTATAGATGTTCGCAAGAATTATAAATACAAATTATAGAATAATATTTAAAAAATGTTGTAATGCATCTTTGTAAATCAAAACGTCTGGGCATCCATGTACTTTCCGCTTTTCCCAAAAAAAATTCTCGCGACCAGCGAGGGGCAAGGGGGAGGGATGACTGGCAATATGGATTCTGCCTCTTCCTGTTCTTGCACCACTGGAAATCAAAAGACTACGATACTTTTCTGGGTTTAGGATTAACGTGTAGGATTAAAAAACACAGAGGTAATAATTAATTAATTGATATAAATTAGCCATTCCTTTTAAGTTAATTTGTACAATTAATTATCAGCAATCATAGTACGCCTCTTAGTGACATATAGGACGTTAACACAGGTTTCATTCAATCAGATATTGGATAATCTTATTCAAGTACGTGTTTTCCTGAATATCACCCTCTTTTTTTTATGCTGCTCTTCTTTTCCTAAAAATTTAGATTCACTCCCTCTTCACTAACACCCTATTTAAAGTATGTCAACCGTTGCTCTAATTCTCTTGTGCAATGTCCCGCCTCTTTCTTCTTTGAGTCAAACCGGAAAGAACCTATTTGCTGTTAAAACTCTTCGGAACTTTAGCATGGTTGATTACAGAACCTCGTGATGATTTTTGAGGACAGCAGCCGTTGCTTGTTGAATGCTCTGCCTATATTTATTAAAGCAATGTATGTTGTTTCTTAAAAGTTGTGTGTAGTTTTTTACAGATTAAGCTGTATTATGACACAGCTGTAGAAATGTTGGGACATGCATATTGATATGTGGGCAAATATAATAACTTCAATTAATAACACAGTGGAAAGAATTTACAAGTATTGCACACAACACAAATAATGTTCATTCTTAAAAACGAAACTGCATAACGTATAATATTTATTATAGCATTTTTAAATTACGATGCAGTCATTCAACTCATACATATAAGTTGATCGAGAGATGAGCTCTACAGTCAAAATCATATCATATAAACAGGCATGCCTAATATAATAAACATTGAGGCCTCATTGGCAATGTTCTTCATTCACTTCAAGTTGTGTAAAATTATTTCTACACTGCATGGAAATCAAATCCGGAAAAGGTATTTGAGATATACGCCCCAGTTTATTATATCTTAATGTATCGTTAATGACTTTTCATAACATACACAGAAAGCCTCAATTCATCAGCGTGTAGGAACTGTAAATGCTGCAGTAGCGTAGGCAGTATTTATGTTGTGCTGAGGAGGAACTATAAAGCTTTGATATCAAATATTTTTATGCTAGACCTACCACATGGCATTCACACCACAGAATTTGTATATAGGCTATGCAAAATATGATGGAGGAGGGGGGGTTACTCGCAAACTTAGCAAAAAAACAGAATTCAAAGACTTCAGAAGTATACATTTTCGACCTTGTTTGGAGGGGAGCGAGGGGAGATAGAATCCCGTTGCGACCTCTCCCCCTTCTTTCACATGGTTACTTCACGTGTTTGGTGCAGCAGAACTGATGTACAGCACGACAAATTGTTTAAATCTAACTTACCTGTGCCACATATTATTACTTCGTTGCCTTCTCGTATGTCACTCAATTTCATCCCTCATAGTGACATTGACATGCAGTTTGTGTTTGAGTTCTTCAATCATCTCTTGCAATTCCGCTTCTGGAATATCAGGGCGTTGACACTGTTGATTGAAGTCACGATTTTTGGACGTTTCATTCAAAATTTTTTATTTCCTCTGATGAAAATGCAAACTTCTTCTAGCATATGCATTATTCTTCTCTTTTCGTGAAATCAGGCGTTGACCCTATCTCCAGGACTCTTCCCCTTCTGGGGGGGGAAAATATGCGTGCATGAGTACATATTAGTAAACACTTAAGTTTTCTCCAATAATTATACATGGAAATGCAGTAATTCAAAGGAAAATATACAAACCTTTCTCTTCCACGCTTTTTGAATCCATGAGGACCCGTACTGAAAACTAAGACCTGCACCGAAAAATCTTGTATTTAAGGACCCTCGTCTACTAAATAAGTTCTGTTCCCATCATTGAAGCGTGCAGCAATATGCAAACAAGTTTCCGCCGCAATGCTTGTTGCATTTTTTATCAGACTGTCACTTTTCGCAGCCAGGTTTCCAATTATTGATATTATTCTGCCACGAGTGGAACTAGGTACCAACTCCAAAGCATTTGATGATACAGTGTTTGCCATATTGCAAATCTCTTTTCTACACTAGTTATGATTTCCGAAAACATGGTAAGGGGCAGCTGTAATATCTCTTTTCAGAGTAGTGACAATAGGTGATAGGTGTTTTGATTCTTCTGTTATTACATACAGAATACGTCTAACAATGTGTTTTACTTTCCCACCAGTAAAATGGGTTTTATTGACTGAACTTTCTTTGCTTTAACTCAGAAGATGCATGTTAAAATTTTTGATGAGATGGTTAGTACAGTACACTCACTATTGATAATCTGCATCCCGTAATGAACATTTTATAGCAGCTTCTTATACACTGAAGAATCTCCGCAACTTATGTATTTCAGGTAGCGTAAACCGTAAGAATGTTCGCTAGCTTTGAAACCTTCCACCAAAATATCACTTTCCAAAGCTTTTGAAGAACCATCCCAGTTTTGTAACACTTGTGTTGCCGAGGAGTTTCATTGTTGCCTCTGCCAAAGCACAAATACTACAATACATATTTCTTATCCCAAGAAAGAGCAGTTTTCCTGTTTAGTGGCCAACAATTATTGCAACATCTGATTTGGATTTGAAACTGTGTCCATAACTACAATGGCTCCAAATTCGTCTTTTTCTATATTATTTGCTTGTATTGCATATGATCTTTCTTCTTTCGCAACTTCTTCCATGGCATCAGTCAAAGACTGTAACCAAGCCTGTAAAAATCAGAAAACAGGTAGTTCAGAGAAACACAATAATTTTATGTGAGCCATATTTTGAAATTCCAATTCTTTACTTACTCTGAATAATTTTTATGATCTTATTTCTGTCTTACTGAAAAATTAATAAATACATTTTAAGAAATATGAATAAGAAATATTTAAAGGTGTAAAATATTTAAAAAATATTTTTATAATGAAAGTGGGTTTCTCCAGTTCATTTTACTAATTTATTCTTACCGGGAACATCCATAGGAGAGCTAATGTAAACCCCCATTTTTTTCTCAAACTTCCTATTACAGATTTTTTGGTGTGTAATGTGTTTTGTAACAAAATTATTCTACATGACAGATAATTAAATATTACTAATTTATCGGAATCGGAATCGAAAACAAAAATTAAAAAATTAACAAAAGTAAGCATTATTACCTCGCCAATTTGTTGTTCTTCTTTTTGGTACGTTGGTTTACTTGGGGCAGGGACTTCTATCATATACAAGAATTGACTCATGGCAGCATGCCCTTTGCCAGTCATAATGGCTCTCCACGTGGCTGCTGTGTTCAGTGTATTCGGCGGATTTGTGTCTGTTACAGTTTCTGCGTTGCAAGAATTACACTTGATAATTAAAAGGCTCCGTAGCCAAAATGCTTTTCCTTCTGAAATGAAAAGTATCCTTTCGCCCTTGCTGTGCACTCGTCTCTGTGCTTTTATAAAGCTCTTGCTTCCCAGATCAAATGCTGTATTTCGCATATTCGCATGCCTGTCAATTTTTTTAAGGAAGCATATCTACCTCCTACTTCGCGAACAACCTCTACGCACAGTTCCCTGAAAACCAAAAATAAAATTAAAAAACATTCGTAGCACGAATACCTAAACTACTGATACTCTACAGTAGAACTAATTTGCAATGCCACTGCATTTTCATAATTGAAGATTCCTATTTAAAGTAAAGTATTTCTAATAAGTTATTTTAGACGTGTTTATTGTTAGAAATTTTGTATAAATGTATGTAATACTTTAAATCTGAATCTTATTTCTTTACACTACCAGTAATATTTCATGGCATAGAAATATACAAAAATTCTTCAGACAGTTAGCAATACTTTACAGTACAAAATTATATAAGGCATCATGCTTACGGTAAGTCTGACAGAGTATCTTCGTGTGCCGGGAATGCTTCTGGGATTGCAACAGCACTAGAAGAGCTCTCACTCATTTGTCCTTGTGTCGTGTTGGTTGAAGAATATACGTTTCTTCAGACAAATCCATGTATGTGTTATCTTTTGTTGGATAAACTCTTGGTTCGTAAATATTTGTAGTATATTCACTTAATAAGTAGTCTCCACAGATATTTTCGGAGTAGTTCCCCTGTAACAATAAAGAGTTTGATAATTACCTGAAAATGTATATATACACCATCAGCATCGTCTCAGGTTCGTAAACTAACTTAACTAAGTTCATGACACTTTGATATTGATCAGTGTTTCTTTCTTTAGTGTGTGTCTGCGCACAAAGTAATGTGTTATCCGCGCGTCCTCTTGCTGAGCTGCGACGTTCAGGCATACTAGGACTGTATCGTAGAAAAGTTGAAACTAACATATTCCATTAAAGAAAGTTATTACTTGTAAGTATATATAATATATATTACGTAATATGTAATATATGGGATTTTAATTTATCGCATGCTTATCTGACGATATATGCACACAAGCACTGAAAACAACCAAATTATAATTCAGTTACACGCAACAATAATAGTGAACATACCATGCATTCGTAAAAGAAATTAATTTACATCAAACACATTTTAATGTACACAAGTTCGAACAGTAATAATTTTGCAGTGCTACACAACTTTAAACTTTAGCTACATTTTTACTTTGAAAGAAACATTAGCAATCACGTGTAGACTTCATATTTACCATTTTAGATAAACTTTAATGGCATTCATATCACGGTGCATTTAGCAAGAGATATAAGTAGTGACGAATTTCTCATAAGCTGTGAGAGAATGAAATTCAATACTTACAGTTGCAGCAGACGTTGTAAGGGAAACTGTACATCTTCGAAACATTCAAGAAAGTCATCCTCTGATGACAATTGACATATGGAGTTGGTTTTAGGAATAATTTCTTGTGTCGTTGAGGAGTTATTCACATTTTCATCATTTGGCTTAACCCCTCCACGATCATTTTTGGCGCATTTCCTGGTAATGTAGTTACATATTTTCCATTAACATCAACTTTACTAAAGTTGATGGTNCGATCATTTTTGGCGCATTTCCTGGTAATGTAGTTACATATTTTCCATTAACATCAACTTTACTAAAGTTGATGGTAATGGAAAATAACATTATAATACCATAGCATTTTTTCTCACCAGCATTTCGTAAAAATGTTGATATGTCTATGAAATTCAGGCACACCGTAAATATTATTAAATGAAATTAGTTAATAATTAATTACATAAATAAAATAGCGCATAAAATTTTTAATGATGCACAGAAAAGAAAGCTGCAGTGTACAGACATTTTATAAAATGTAGATAAGTCAGGCAGTTTCACATTATAACGATTAATAAGTCACTGCCCTGAATTGTAAATGTACAGATATTTGAATAAAATAAAAATAATATTTACGAAAAAATGAGCACTTATTTCATCAACAGAGAAACACAATAAACTTGAAACAATAAAAACTCTCTGATTTTCAGCCAATCTCAACAACAATCATAGGTGGAAGAGCCTCCAACAGAAATCAGTGGAAGATAATACAGTAGGCTCCTTCTGGGAAACCATATTAGTTATAGAGTAATTATCGAATAAGTGTTCCATCCACAGTCTGACGGATATTTGAATACAATGTAAGGTATTTTGTTGTGAAACTGTTATCTAACATACTGCGCTATCAAACCGTTATGTGAACAAGAAAAATATGCGTATTAAACTTCAGCTATTTATTCGAAAATGAATATCTTTCAATTATGGTTTTTTTCCCGTTAGTACCACGAGATTTTTTTACATAAATAGCACGTGTCATATATAATTTTATCAGCGCAGTGAATTCGCCACATTTAATGTAATGTAAAGATAACAGAGGGGCATGACGGTTACGTGAGAACGAAATGAAAGTCAGAATATTAGCGATGATTTGTAAATTATTACTATAGGCAAAAACGCATTAAAGATAAGTATGTTCTGTTGCTTTATTTTGCTCAAATGTATATGCAATGCAACGCAACGTTACATCTCATTCATATTCTGAAGATGTATAAACAGTAAAGNATTTTGCTCAAATGTATATGCAATGCAACGCAACGTTACATCTCATTCATATTCTGAAGATGTATAAACAGTAAAGGTCCTTTCACGTTCTCAAATAAATACTGAATCCAAGAAATTATTTCAAATTATTGGATTAAGAAAATGTTCATTGTTTGCACTCTTCAGTGAATTGAATTTGATAAAAACTGAAGTGNGATAAAGGTCCTTTCACGTTCTCAAATAAATACTGAATCCAAGAAATGATTTCAAATTATTGGATTAAGAAAATGTTCATTGTTTGCACTCTTCAGTGAATTGAATTTGATAAAAACTGAAGTGGATAATGTAATACATTTTTTATATTTAACAACATCAATCTTAAAATGTCAATAAAAATTATAAATTAAAATGTTATCATAACCACCCGAAATAGTGGCTCAATATATGTACAAGCAATCACAGTTTTTAATGCTTTCCATTTACTTCCTACAAAACATTAATAAATATTATTTTCCGTTTTTTAATGTGGTCATACCAAGGGTCNGGGGGGGGGGGTGGTTGGTCCGAATAGCCGGACACTCGCTAATCCGTGCGTCCAAGGTAAGGTTACAGCCACACCCCTAGCCACTACAAAATCAGTAGACCATTAGTCGGAACCGCAGGTACATACGCGCAGAGGGTGGACACACTATAGAACATTGTTGAACACATTTTCCAATCTATGTACGCTAAATCGAACCTTATAGACCAAAACTTTTACAGTGAATTATAACGTTTTTGATTACATTTTTGCTTATATAAAAAACGTCTTAATTTAATCATAGTTTATTATAATTTTATGCCAGAAAATTAATTCATTATTATTATTTACTCCTTGAACTCTTTTTCTTACACTTTGTTGTGCATTTCACGATTTTCAGAGTGGTATTCGTGACAGACAAAAAAATGGCGTGGCTAGGCTTCAAGAAGTATGTTTAAGAGTGAATTTCCTAGTAAATTATTAATTTACTCCTGTTTTCGTGTTTAATAATGCGGAGCAGTTTTAATATTTATCTTACGTTGGAATTATTTTGTTCAATTCTGTTGCAGCCACGTCATTTTGCGTAGCACATATACAGTACATAGAAAATGCAAAGACAAAGCACACGATGAAAACATCCCATCAAAGTCCAGAATTTGTTGAAATGAATTATGTTGGTTAAAATATAAAAATAAGAACCGGTAATGTAAAAATACATTACACTTAAAACATTAAAACTAAACTAAACACATTTTTAGCTCTTAGTGCTTAAAAAAGCAACTATTATTCAACCAAATTTGTTCGCTATATGTACTTGAAATGCAAGTAAATGGCTAAGTGTTTGAAAAAAAAGTTATGAATAGGGTTACAATTTCTTAAAAGTCAGCTGGCTAAACCAAGTTCGTTTAGGGATGGTGGTATTATTAAAATAAAAGATTTAATTATTATTTCCTATTTTTATTTACAATAACTACAAACAAAATCCTCTCGATTCAACATCTTACAATAAATTCATATCACTTGCTGTTAATAATTACTGACTTCAATCAATCAAATTTACAATAACCTTAAAGGAATTAATGTAATTAAATAATCAAAAATTAGTCCCAATATACAGTCTATTAAAACAACCTATTCAATTAATTTTAATAGTCTATATATCCATATTCGACCGTTCCAATATTCACAATAAAATCCGTATTCCGTCCTACCTCAGTACAGCTCATGTCCCACCATTTCGCAGTGTTCTAGAGATCTCTGAGCGCCCTCGCGCACAGTAGGCTTCACTCATCTTGTTTCATGACCTCGCGTTCATTCTCACCACCAACACCTCGTTCGCCATTGTCTCGCAATCCCCCGTCGTCTTCCGCACTTGACTTCACTTCCGCACTTAGCCAGATGTCCTTCGCCAATGACTACCGACAGTCCAACCGTAGCTTTTGTTTATAGGGTCGTAGGCCATCACCCAGAAATGTCTATACATCCCGCATTGCGCCGAGGCTCCTAATTCCCAGAATATTCGTACGCCTTCTCTACATTTGTCGGCTCCTCCCGCAGGGGAAGGAGGAAGGGCTGTGAAGCCAGCCAGGTCTCGCCGTTGTCAATCATTCCACTGTCGACCGTTTGAAAGAAGGGTGGGACGAAGCAGGGAGCAGGTCACCCTCGTCTGTTCGGGGAAGGAAGAGGTGGGTCACCTCAGACCGCGCATAACGGGAGCTCGCGGCCAGTCCGAGCTGCAGCGCGTAACATTAGTTATAAATATTGCAAGTTAATTGAACTAAGCGTAAATAGAATTTTTAAGGAACAGCAAGTTCGAATTTGTGTTTATCTAGTTTGGGTTTTCACGTAGCGATTGCGACAAAAAAAACCCTGCCCATTGGATAACATTGAGTGTCCACTCTGAACTAGTACTTTATATGCTCTATGCATACACGCAGGCGGAGAAAGGCATTTCTTAGGCCTGGTTTATTTAAAAAAAAAAAAAAACGCAATAACGGCAAAATTGCAGCGACGCAAGAAAGTGAACTTTGAAATATTTAGGCACCAGCTTATAAAAGTTCCTTGCGACTTGTATAGCATACCTAAAGATTTCAGAGTTTGATATTTTAGGCCGTGGCGATTTTGCCAGTATTGCGTTATTGCATATCTCTATGTACCCGTACACGTATAGACTTGCATATGTCACTTGTCGGCACCGAGATTCACGAATGCGGACCACATTATCATAGAGAAAGAATTCGTAAACAAAAGTTTTCTCGGGTTCACGGTGGAAAACGTGTATTTGCGGTAAGTATTATCTACGAAATTGTTCATAATTATCCTGTACGTTTCATCTTGAAGCAAGGCACAAGATTGAGAAGTTTTGTTTTCAACACGTTCAACAACGTCATTACACTCTCATAATTGTGAAATTAGTAACAAAAATTACACAACACATCCATCTCACTGTGAAGTAACACTATNAAGGCACAAGATTGAGAAGTTTTGTTTTCAACACGTATTCGTTCATTACACTCTCATAATTGTGAAATTAGTAACAAAAATTACACAACACATCCATCTCACTGTGAAGTAACACTATTTACTGGTATAATGCACTCATGCCTATAGTAGTGCATTTACATATGCAGTATATGTACGCACACACATATGTAGACGTGAATAACTTTACATTCATCAAGTGTTTTACTTCCTTCGGACGCAAACATCTGGCCGGTATGTGTAAAAATTTGTGTCTGACCATTTTAGGATGAAACTATTTGGGTCTGTCAGCATCCATGGCGCGGCGCCTACAAAGCTACAAGTGTTCAGGAGGTACAAACTTTTTCCAAATTTGACGATCGTTAATGATGTTTACGACATCTTACAGCATATAATTTTAAAAAACAAAGAAAACTTCATACTACTGATAACAACAGCATAGCAGCTTTCTCTAAAAACTCCAGTGTCAAGAAATCAAAACTTATTTCCAAAACAGGAAGAACAAACCACATATATTCCAATTGATACTTCTAACATGCTGACTTAAGTCCGTTTTGTCCGACAAGAGGTGAAAAAGTGAACACATTGGGACATCCCAATAAACGATGCACACCACACGGTAGACGGCATTGTGTCGTATCGTTTAGAAATTGTTGTCAGGAAATCAACGGCGGCCACCCACAGCGCTTTACGTCCGTACTATATGTTATGTGAAGGCATCCATAAAACTACCGTGTCAACTGTGAGCACGGCTTCATGTATTGTGTCCGAAATCCTATTGACTAGCTGCAAAATTTGTTGTTATTGGGTGTATTTTTTCCGGACCGTTTGGTCTTTAATTTTTTAATACTCTTATGTATGGGCGATGTCAAGTCTCCTAAAATAAAAATTTTACTGTAGGAGATTCATTGAAAATAGTCGGATGCGTTTAAAACACATGAATGAGAACAAGTTTTTCACGTGGGTGGGTATCCCTGAAATTCAGTAGAAGGGCTGATGGAAGCAAAGCATTAGGCAAAATTTCCTTTAATTAATGGAAAACATTTTGATGAGGTAGGTTGAATCTCGTCTTATTGAATGTTGAGCCTATATGTAAAAAGAGTACAAGTGTATTACTGTATACTTCCTCTCTCTATTAATATACTGCTTTCCGAGACTTTTGTCTGATTGTTTGAATGGGTGGAGACAGTAAATATATATATAGTATATGTGATGCAGCTCCCTCCATACTGAAAAATCAATTCACAGGGTCCGAATTCAGATCAGAAAGTCAGCCATCTTGGTTTAAACAGCCATATTAGCCACCATATTGAAAATAATACTTGATTTTTGACCTTGACCCCAGTCACTTTGTCCTTAAACCCAATAAATCGCAAAGATTCTAAAAATTCCCTAATAATTTGTAAAATTCATAAAAAATATTTTTTCAATATTTATCAATAATAACAAAATTAATAAAAATGTTACTAAAAATTGTGTTTCAATTGTATAAAATGTTTATTTAATGACTTGCATTTGCGGAGGTTCCCTCAGCTCCATGTGCCGTAGACGACAGACCCTCGTCAATGTTTATCATTGGGAAATTAGTCGGTTCCCCTCCACTCCCTCCATCGATGTTTCTCATTGGCCGATTACTTGTGTTCGATTAAACCCCAAACAGTGTTTCTATTGGTTGATTACTCATACTCGTTCGACCCACCAACAAACATTCCCATTGTATTAGCATTCCCCTTTCCCTAACCGCCTCATCGATGTTCATTCTGTCAAATGCACTCCACCTACCATATTAGCATTTTCATTTGTCTTTTGTTTACTTTTTCATCAGATACATGATACTAGTGTATTAAATATCGATTTCGCCGCCAGAGGAGCTGTCGATTCAGCCAACATGATGGTTGTTGTAGACACTTACCTTGGCTTAAAGATACTGAACTCGAAAAATTGAGAAAAATCACAGTCCATACAGTTTTCCATTACTATGTGGTCACAACAAGGGGCCATACCGACTAACCATACTAGCCAACGACTGACTACTTCCAAGACTAACTCCACTCAAGACTGGTTCCTGGCGAAACTGACTGAGCACAAGACTAGCTGCTGATATACCAGCTCCTGTAAAACAGGGTAGACTGACCAACAAGACCAACCTGCCATACAACCCACCTTTACAAATGATGAACAATCGCGAAATAAGTCTCTAATAAGAGTCACGTAGCGAACCTCTTCGCCCAAAAATTCGCAAAATTTTTGCAAAACATTTCTACCTCATCTGACCATACCAAAGGACCATACTAATTTACCATGGTAACTGACCAGGACAACCAACTTGTTGAGAAATGCTCATCAAAAATATTCCTCTAATTTCGTTAGTTTGCCATATAGAACTCATCAATTTTAGATGACCCGAGTAGGTCATAATTCTTCAGATAAAACTATAGCATTCCTCCTGCACAAGCTCACATAAATTTTGATCGAAATCAACATCTCGCAATAGATAGTTTACACTACTGAATTATTAAGTCCTTTAGAGAAGTAAAAGGGATGTATAAGAAATTAAACACACAATAATATGTGTATAAAAATTATATTTATTTACTTCTTGTATAAATTTTAACTTTTTAGTTATTTTCTCAGATGTTTGCAGATCATTGCTAGTAGCCAACCGTCTCATCTGATTCAGTTCATCGATGATTACAGATATCTCAAAAATTCGTGAGAGATCTCCTCGTTTTTGCAGGTCAATCAAATATCTGAGCGTATCAACAAGTTCATTCGTTTCTTCAGGAAAATTTAACGAGGGTTCTTGATGCCTTCTGCCTTATTCACACTACTTGTCGAAGGAAACTCGTTGGTGAAAAGTGTGGGAAATTTGAAAGAATCATCATACTTACCAACAGATACTTCATCAACACTGTCGTCATAGTCATTATCATCAATACTATATTCATGATCGTCTTCGCCTCCTGTTTCATCCTCAATGTCAAGTTTAATTTTCTTTGAAGGAGTCGCATGGTCATCATCAATATTTGTAACCTACGACCATTCGTTTAGAAGTTCATAGACTTCCCGCAAACATATTGCATGTTTACATTCCGCATGTAACGACTCTACCACACCTCGCAGGTCTCTCATTCCATCATTAGCATTCACTGTCTCATCATTATCGTCTGCACAATCAGTACCCATCGATGCAGAGGGCGGTATTGACTTCATCACCTGCTAGCTCTCAAAAGGCAAATCCTTGTAGATCTTGCTGTGGTTCTTTAATGAATCACCTTGCATAAACTGCATGTGCCCATTGTAACGCTTCATCATGCGAGTTCCCTCGTCATCTGTGAACATTTTATTTAGTATATTAACAGGAGGTAACGAAATCAATGCATGTTGTCTCGAGTCACGCAAAAGTGCGATACCTTTACGCATACCACTGTGTCTTTAAATTATCACTTCTACCAAATGTTATGCCGCACATATCGCATGTCAGTATTCTGAAGGTATGTTTCTTTGAACATTCACTCTCTTGATGGCGCCGTGCATTACAACGTTTACTAAAGATCTTGGCACAGTAACAACATGGCTTTTCATGTAATTGTCGAGCAACTGTTGGATTATTACATGTAGTCGTACACGACATACACGAGTGTACATCGTCAGTGGTTTGCATCATCTTCAATCTTGTGTGAATTCAAACACTTGTACTACTGCACAGTGCTGACTCCTCAGTGTTGTCTCTTCAGTCCTGACTCTACAGTGCTGACTCCTTAGTGCTGACTTCTCAGTTCTGACACTTCTGAGCTGACTCCTCAATGTTGACTCCTCAGAGCTGAATCCTTAGTGCTGACTCCTCAGAGCTGATTCCTCAGAGCTGAATTCTCAAAGCTGATCCCTCATTACGGAGCATGTGGAACTTTTTGCGTAGCACATAGAGCTGATTGCGGATCTGACTGTGCTTATGATTGCAGAGCTGAATACGATGTATGTGGTTCTTATTGTGGTATAAGCGATGAGCTCTTCGTACAGATGGTTCTCTCATGTGACTGAGCATGCATAGTGGGATGTGAAAACTCTATCGCAGAATCGGCACTGACGACAATCATGTGGTGATGATGCATGTCGCAGCTCCATGATTGTTAAAGTCAACATCAGGCCTTCGAATTTACAACTCAACATCGTGGTATGACGAGAGAGCACTTACAAATCGATGTTCACCTCATGGTGACAGAACAACAACAGCCATTTTTATATATATAAGCGATTGTTTTCCATTAAAGCAAGACAGAAAAGTAAGAAATTTTAAAATGCTAATAAAAAGGAGCACTGTGGGAACACCCACATATTCTTCTGCCCCAGAATAACCCATCCACATATCATTATATATATTATTGCAATGTAACAATATATTTTTTTATATCCATTTAGGCATACAGAAATAGAAATTATTGATTTTTTATATATATATATATATATATATATATATATA
>NQII01002716.1:158311-235427 GCA_002778355.1 Clitarchus hookeri | reverse complement strand
TGCTCGCTCCCACTGTTCAAGCACTTTTGGATAAATATCCTTTGCAAGAGTCGCTGCTGGGTAATTTGTGACATTATCTACACTCCGTTCTCTAAGCAGAAGCCCATATCTTAGAACATCACGCAGAGTTGGGAGTTCGGAAGGCAGCATTTCTCGACCAGTTCCAATGAAGTTACTCATGTGAGTGGAAGTTGCCAATCTCGTCTTCCTTTTACTAGCCATGGTTCCGAATTTTCAGATTCTGTAATTGGAAGAAACTATTCGTGCCTGGAAAAAGAAAGAAAAGAAAATGTCGCTATTTGTATGATATTAATAAAAATTAATAAAAAGACGCTCAGCTGCAAATGAGTATTGCTAGTTTAAAAACCCTTTTACGAGTGGCATAAAATATTTTTCAGATGTCATAGTATAATATAAGTATATTCTTAACCTTAGAGCAGAAGTACAAACAGAAATAATGATAAAAAGGCACTTCTTGAGAGAAGAGAGTTTGCTGCGAATTTTACATGAAACGTGAAAATATCACGAAATTGAAGTACCTATTTACCAAGCAAAACAATGTAATTGCCAGTTCATGTAAATATATTTGTGAATCGCTAACCAAAATACAACTTTTTGACACCCCTCATTTTTTGAAAAAGGAAATCAAAAAAATCGACACGCCCTACTCATATATTAAATATATTTGAATGACCTTTTGGGTAGTAAATTTGATTTCGTAGTTCAAAATGTTGCAAATACTTATAAATATCATTATTTTATTATTTATACCACATTTTTATTTAACTTTATGCTGTAACCGTGGAGCTCCCATGGTTAATTTATCTATGTAAAGAATTCTTATGCAAAAAATTGGTTGCCAAAGGATTAATGGAAATTATTTTAAAAATGTGTAAAGGAAGAGAAGAGCAATGCTACTGTGTTAACGTCTTAAATCAGTAATTTTCTGTTGTACATAATGTGTGGCTTTTAAGAGTAAATCTGTGTTGTGAAAGCGACCAAAACCCGGCAAATTCGACCGAAGACTCGTCAACGTCTTCTTGAGTCGGCCGAGGAAGATTTCTGAGATAACGATTCAGACTAGTGCAAAAATCTGCTGAATTTGAAGCACAATTTATCTTATGTTTGGCTAAAGGCATCAAAGGATTACTTAAATTAACTTGAAATCCTTATAAAGGTTACTCGTTTATTTACATAACTACATTTTATCCTATCTGGATATTAAAATTTGTCAAATTAAATGTACCATATATATAAATGTATATTCATTATCAAATTTTATATGTAGAAAATGTATTGTAAATTTTTTCTGTGCCAAGTATGTTCCAGTGGCCTCACAATTTTTTCTTTACCTTTACACGTCAAACATAACAACGGTATATAGAGAAAAAAAAGTCTCCGTCTAACGTGGTGGGGCCCAGAACATAGTTCAGCAGATTATTCCTCATTAAAAGCCATATAAAATCTTGTGAATTTCGCTTATGTCAAGTAATTTTCGAGATCTACATTTTTTACCAAGTATAAAGGGTAACGTGAAAATGGACGACACAAATCAAATGGCAGAATCACACGCCTAAACTACAAACATTGAAAGCTTGAAGGAAAATTCTCAGGTCAAAACAACCGAAATTGTTAACCTTACTCCCATGGACGTTTCTAATAACACATGTAATTCTGGTATGAATGCTGAAAATGAGAGTCAAAACAATTTTCTCAGTTGATATACATGATTCAGATAATTAATACGCAAATAGAATCACGCTATTAAAAACAAATTTTACAACTTGAATAACGTTTTTGAACAATAAAATTGGCACCTTGAATTACATTTTGAACAAAATTTGCAACTTGAGTCTTAAAACAATAATTTTAGAAAGAAAATTCAATCTTAATACTTCAACAAAATTCGCCACTTAAANTTGAGTCTTAAAACAATAATTTTAGAAAGAAAATTCAATCTTAATACTTCAACAAAATTCGCCACTTAAAACCGAAATTCAGTTACAAAAAGACATGGCAAATTCGCGGTTAGGTCACCAGATCAACAAAAATTAATGCGAGGATAGAAAATCATAAAATGTGTAGGTGGAACACTAGTTGACTCAACAAATGGCCGATGTTAGACAAACGGTAACTACATAAGTGTGAAATGAAACGGAAATTCGAAATACAGAAATGAATTCTGAAATTTCGTTACTGAATACACAAATCACTAAAAATGAGACAGCTGTAGAAGAAAAAGGAAACAAGCGGAAGATAACGCTGAACACTTGAGTAATGTAATTCGCGAAGCACATGAAGTTAACGATAAACTGAGGGATATTTGACCACCATTTATATGAACGATAGCCAGATGTGAGCGCACTACCAACGAAAATTTTGACTCTTTTTCTAAAAACGCAGANAACCGAAATTCAGTTACAAAAAGACATGGCAAATTCGCGGTTAGGTCACCAGATCAACAAAAATTAATGCGAGGATCGAAAATCATAAAATGTGTAGGTGGAACACTAGTTGACTCAACAAATGGCCGATGTTAGACAAACGGTAACTACATAAGTGTGAAATGAAACGGAAATTCGAAATACAGAAATGAATTCTGAAATTTCGTTACTGAAAACACAAATCACTAAAAATGAGACAGCTGTAGAAGAAAAAGGAAACAAGCGGAAGATAACGCTGAACACTTGAGTAATGTAATTCGCGAAGCACATGAAGTTAACGATAAACTGAGGGATATTTGACAACCATTTATATGAACGATAGCCAGATGTGAGCGCACTACCAACGAAAATTTTGACTCTTTTTCTAAAAACGCAGANCACCATTTATATGAACGATAGCCAGATGTGAGCGCACTACCAACGAAAATTTTGACTCTTTTTCTAAAAACGCAGAAGCGCGTATAAATCAAATAAATAAATCGACACAAGAGAAATTCAATGCATTACCAGTAAGTATAAATAATTGGAAGGGTACCACCAAAGAGGTGGACACAAAAATAGATGTTATTCATAATGAACTGACTAGGTTAACTAACATTCACAATAAAAAACCAACCAAGGTAAAGGATTTAAGCAGTAGTACATATTTATATTCTACGTTACAAGAACATCCAGCGACAGTGACCAGGCCATGTTCACAATTTAATTCTGTAATTAACACTACAGTTTTCATTCTTCATCACCAACGTGGTCACTGGGCAAGAGAAAGGCAAACCTTTGAAAGCAAGAGTACGGAAAAACCCGTCAAATCCTTTAGGCAGTTTAGCGAATATGTAACAGTGGTTTAATAAGCTGATGGATATATTTTGCGATGTCTCAATTACGAATTAAACGGTACTTCTTTTTGTTGGTGGGAACTAAATGAAACGAAGTTTTCATCATATGCTGAGTTCACAAATATTTTCTTGGGACAGTTCTGGTATGTTCGAATACAGGGAAATACTATGGCGCAATGGCATGCCAAAAGTTTTAACCCAAGGCGCACCAAGTCTTGGATGATCACTTAAAAGAAACTTATGAAAGAACGAGACACATGACGCCTGAAATAGTAGATACAGGGTTCATAGGTATGGCGTTGGGTCAGTTACCATATCGCTAACTACCATAGGCATGTCGGTCAAGTTTAGACATTTCAGAATTAACAGAACAGATTTTCCATTTCTATAGCATAGAGCGTCAATCCTGTGGTTATAACTATTGTGTGAAAGACAGATTAAAATGTAAAAATCTGCACCACTTTATCAAAATTTGCAATCACGAAACACCCCGCAAAAGGATCACAATTTGCTCATGGCACAACTAGGCGTACTCTATGTTGATCGCAGGAGAAATCGTGGTCAATATCGTACACATAACTGGGAGTTGGGTAGACAAAATAATCCAGGAAGTTAATGGGACGGAAGAGGTAGGAGACAAAGTAACAGANTATGTTGATCGCAGGAGAAATCGTGGTCAATATCGTACACATAACTGGGAGTTGGGTAGACAAAATAATCCAGGAAGATAATGGGACGGAAGAGGTAGGAGACAAAGTAACAGAGAGTAAGGGCAGGCATTTCATNGAAGTTAATGGGACGGAAGAGGTAGGAGACAAAGTAACAGAGAGCAAGATGACGACCCGTCACGAATAGAGGAAACAAGGCGAGACTCATTATCTCGTGCGGATGTGATCAAGTCACCACAAAGAAACGAGCTGCAATCCCACAAGACCAAAAGTGCACCAGTGCAGATTTTACGCCTCGAATATGTGCTGTGTGATAAAATACAGCAGCTACTACAGATGAAAAACCCGGTGGTAGCGCCAGAACTAATTCAACAATACTCACCTCCACCGATGTTGTACACAAGTTGTACACAACTCAAATAATGAGGGATATTTTGCTAAACAAGAGCCACTCAATCCGACAGTTGCAGAATACCAGCCGAGAAAACAATCTAGGAAATTGGTACATGGACAACCGAATTCCATTCAACTAGAACGCAGCAAGACGTAAACTAAAAGGAGCAGGTGAAAACAGTATCCGAGCATCGACCAAACTTGAACGTGAGTTTAAGGGGAGAAGTATAGGCGAAAATTCACAAGAAAATTCTAACTGTACGAAAAATAATGTTTCATCGGAAATAATTAAATATTTGCAAAAAAAAATTAGCACAGTCGGAAAGGGAGTTTTTTTCTTAACGAGCCTGCAGAAGTTGACATAAAACCACAGGAGACTCTCTGTTCTGAAATTATGCTATCAATACATGAACTCAGCATTTCTGTGTTATTAGACAGGGTAGCCGAAATTAGTTGTATATGTGAGGACATAATAAGTGAGATAAAAAACAGTGAAATAAACCTATACATGTTATTTTATTCGTTCCTACAATGAAGGTTATCAGAAAAACATAAAAATCCAGTCCAATAATTAATCGGCAGGCAATTATTGGGGTCTGAAGATTAGGTGAACCAAAGTATACAGCAATGCTGGTAATTAAAGGCCCACTTGCCCATGTAACGGTAACTCACATTTACTTGAATCGAGAAAACATGCAATGATTTCATTACCTCCTGTTGATACACTACATAAAATGTTCGCAGACGACGAGGGAACTCCCATGACGAAGCATTACGACAATGGACACATGCAGTTCATACAAGATGTTTCATTGAGAACCGCACCAAGATTAACAAGGATTCGCCTTTTGAGAGCCAGTAAGTGATATCATCAATACACCCTGCTGAATCGATGGGCACTGATTCCACAGACGATTACGATGAGACAGTGAATGCTAATGATGGAATTAGAGACGTACAAGGAGTGACAAAGGGTATGTGCGGAATGTACATTTGCAAGAAGTTTGCATGAAGTAGATGAGCTTCAAAATAAACGGTCGTAGGATCCAAAAACCAATGATGATGACAGTGCGACTCCTACAAAAAAAGTACACTCAATATTGAGGATGAAACAGGGGGTGAAGACGATTATGAAAATAGCATTAATGATAAAGACTGTAACGACAGTGTTGAAGTATCTGTTGAGAAGGATGATGGTTCTCTCGACTTTCTCACACATTTCACCAACAATTTTTCTTCGACAAGTAGTGTAAACAGGGTTGAAGACATGAAAAGCCCTTGTTATAATTATCCTGAAGACGCTAATGAACATGGTGTTAGAATCAGATATTTAATTGGCCTGCGAAAACTAGATCTCTCGCGATTGTAAAGATATCTTCAATCACCGATGAACTGAAGGATCGGGGTTATATCAGATGAGAATGTTGGCTACTAGCCATGATCTGCAAACATCTGAGAAAATCATTAAAAGGATAAAATGTATACAATAAGTAAATAAAAAATTATATATATACATATCAATGTATATTTAATTCCTTATACAGTCCCTTCTACTTTTCTGAAATACGCATTAATTCAATGGTGTAAACAATCGATTGCAAAAGGCTATCTTAAATAAAATTAATGTGAGCATGTGCAGGAGGAACGCAATGGTTTGATTTAAAGTACAGAGTGCTTATAAAAGATTACCCCAACTTTAAAGGTTTATAATACAAAAAGCAAACAACATGCAGCCTTGATTGACCAATCAAACGAACTGTGGAACAGTACGTTTGTTTACAATACATTCATAAATGTTCAATGTGACCACTATGAGCGGCTTGAGCGTCATCTAAACGATAATCAAACTCGTTCCGTGATCTTGTCAGCATGTCCGGTTTTATGGTTCGGATGGCGTTCGTAACTCTCGCTTGAGGTGGTGAGGGGAAAGCAACTTCACATTCGACATATCAATGTGAATGGGACGGTCTAAAGTTTACGTTATGTGCCCAGAACGAGGTAGATGATGCCTTTATGTCTAAGCTTGCTTTTAGCGAAGAAGCTACGTTCCATACATATTGTAAGGTGAATCGGTAAAACGTGAGGATATTGAGGCAGGAGCCTCCACTTGAAACCACAGAACACGAGCGCGTTTCCCCCAAAGTGAAAGTGTTTGGTGCTGTTTCCAAAGTCTCTGTTTTCGGTCCTTTCTTTTTTCACGAGCCCACNTTTCCCCCAAAGTGAAAGTGTTTGGTGCTGTTTCCAAAGTCTCTGTTTTCGGTCCTTTCTTTTTTCACGAGCCCACAGTCACTGGAATCCCTTATTTCGACTAGCTTACAGAGTGGTTGTTGCCTCAGTTAGAAGAGGTGGCGGGGGATTTCGTTCTCCAGCAGGATGGTGCGCCACCCCATTGGCACCTAGCTGATCGCAGATACTTGATCGAGACGTTGCCGCAACGATGGGGGTACATAAAGAATCAAGTTTTCGTCCTCTATTGCAGGCTAACATTGACGACCTCTAAACGAGAATTACGTACACCTTCCAAACCGTAACACCGGATATACTGACAAGAGTGTGGGACGAGTTTGATTATCGCGTAGATGTTGTTCGGGCCGCACGTGGTGGTCACATTGAACAGTTATGAAGAGATGATAAACAAACATCACAGGTGCCCGGTCCATTTGATTGGTCAACCAAGCTTGTAGGTTGTTTGGTTTTTATATTATAGCCCTTCAAATTTGGGGTATTATTTTGTAGTCATTCTGTATTATTACCTACTCATGTTGTTTTTAATGGATGATAGCTATATGTCAAACGAATGAAATGAGGGGAATATTACTGAGGAATGTTTCGCAACTAGTTGGTTGGCCTGGTCAGACGGCTTTTTATGTTTATATGACCCTTTGGTATGGACAGCTGAGGTATAAATGTTTTGCCAATACTTTGTGCGAAGAGGTTAGCTACAAGGATCTTATTAGAGACTTTTTCGAGATTGTTCATCATCATTTGTATAGGTGGGTGGTATGGCAGGTTGGTTGTTTTCGGTTGGTCTACCCACTTTTGCAGGTAATGGTATTTCAGCAGCTAGTCTTGTGCTCAGTCAGTCTCACCAGGAATCAATCGTGGGTAGAGTAAGTCTTGGAAGTATTCAGCCGTGGGTCAGTATGGTTAGTCGGTATGGCCCATTGTCGTGACCAGCTAGTAATAGACAATTGTAAGGACGGTGATTTTTCTCGATTTTTCGAATTCAATATCATTGGGTCCAGGTCAAGGTCGACAATATCCAACATGTTGGCTAAATTGACAGCTCCTCTGGCGGCGAAATCGATATTTAGTACATTTGCATCACGTAGGTGATGAAAAAGTAAACAAATGATAAACGGAATAATTAATATGTTAGGTGGAGTATATTTGACAGAATAAGTATTGATGATGGGGTCAGGGAAGGGGAATATTAATATAATGAGAAACATTGGTGTTGGGTCAAACGAACCTGAGTTATCAAACAATAAAAAACAATTTTTTGGGGTTGAAGCTAATATAAGTAATCAACCAATGAGAAACATTGGTGGAGGGAGTTGAGGCGAACTGACTAATTTCCCAATTATAAAAAATTGGCTAGTGTCAGTCGTCTGCTGGACATGGTGCTGATGGAAACTACATAATTATATTAAGATAATCTCTTCTAATTAATCAAAAATTAGTTTTTAATCAAAAATTTACTAAACTTTTATTACTTATGCATGTAAAAAAATATTTTTGAGAATTTTTTTAGAATGTTTAGGAAATTTTCAGAATTTTTGTAATTTCTTGTGTTTATGGTCAAAGTGACTGTGGTCAAGTTCAAAAATCAATTTCTAGTTCCTTTGTTTTCAATAAGGCGCCTAATATAGATGTTGCAATCAAGATGACTATCTTTCAGATCTGACTTTGGACACTGTGTTTTGATTTGGAATTATGGGGGGAGAAACAGCAACACCTGTATATTAAAAATATATTTATAAATAGATGTGTAACCTGGTGGCTACAACAGCTTGCCTAGTGGTGATATTAAATATTAATACACTAGCGCCACCTAGGTGATGTAAAAGTAAACATATGAAATCGAAGATGGCTGCCTCCAAAAGCATATAATCAAATGACAAACGAAAAAAAATATCGCTTATTAAATAAAATAAGTATGAAAACGGGACGGGGGAAGGGAAAGTTAAGTTAGTAGGGAGGATTGGAGGGGGATCAGGTGTTTGCTGGACATTCAGGTGAAGGGACCTCTGGGAATGTAAGTTATTTTTATAATTTTTAATAATAATTCTTTGACACTTGTTCTTAATAAACCTTTTATAAATAAATTTTAAATAAATTATAATAATAATTTTAAATAATTTTTTTATAATTTTTAATGCATTTTTTCTGAATTTTTGAACCCTTTTATGGGATTTCTTGGATTTTTTGGTTTCTCAAGGTTAAAGGTCACCGGTGTAAGGTTTAAGTTCCAGATCAATATCAGCGACATCCAACATGGCGGACATTATCACATTATCGCCGCCGGCCGACCGAAATGACAGAGAATGAACAGATCTCGTGCTCCACTGCCAGCCCACCCTTGCGCCAAACTGCCCCAAATAATACTATTGTCTATAATGTTGAATATTTTCAACGATCGTGTTAAAACGTCTCCAAGGGTGTCTGAAATTGTATGTAATCAATAAGAGCAATAATGGTATTTAAAGAATAACATAAACTTTTTATTTAAATAATTATGGACCTACAGTATTGCGAAATTTCGATGTGGTTTCAGATAACCTACTATGCAAAATAAAATAACTAAGATTGATAAATTTCTTAAATTTAAAAAAACCTTTAATAAGCAGCTCTTACTTTTTACCCAAGTTATAGTACACACTGCCAGAAGGTATGTTACGTAGGTCAAATGCATAACATTTTTATGTGTTAATTCTGAATTCTTCTTTTTATGTTAGAGAATATACGTTCTTCAAAGGTGATGAAAATCAATGCATTAACAAATATGTACTTCTGTATTTTTTTCCATTTGTGACCTCCTAAAAAGTACGTTACAATAAATATTGAGAAAAAAAAGTGTCACAAGATACGATGTAATTGGCGTATGCTGAGCTCTTAACGAAAGTGAAATTGACTATGCGTTTAATTTACGAAGCAAAATAAACATATAGGAGGCGCCAGGTATCGATCCTGGTGCCTCTCGCATGCTAAGCGAGCACTCTACCACTTAAGCTACGCCCCCAACTTGGCAAGCATATGCCATAAAATTAATTTATATGGTTTTTAATATAAGTCAATCGCCGTTAATTCTAGAAATTTTTTTGAAAAACTTTTGGCTCTACCATTAAATACCTAAAGTGAGTGTTATGGCCTGGACAGTTGAAAAGTAAGAAATAATTTAAAGCTGTGCTGGACATGAATACACTCTGTGTTTCAGAGAACGAATAATGATTATTGTCGAACTGATATTACATCCAATTTTACTTAAATGTCGAACCTTTCTTAACATACTTCTAATTTTTATTTCTTTCAATTATACTTAATAATAAGTTTGTTGGAAATTTTGGATAAACATGTATATGTTTAACATCCCCAATAATTTTGTTCATACCATCATTGTCATAAATGCAGGCATATTACAGGTAATTTTATATTCTGGTTTTTAAGAATATTCTGGTTTTGTTACATTTATTATGTACTTTTTTATTATATAAATCTTTCTGGTTTTCTACTGTTTTATAAAACTATTTTCAATGTAGATTAAAAATCTAAAATTTTTATGAAATTAATTTTTGTAATGTATGTTTGGATTTATAAAGAAAGCGTTTACTTATATCAGTTCAAACGCAGTAAAGGAGAGGGGTGAACAATAACATTAAATGTTNGATTTATAAAGAAAGCGTTTACTTATATCAGTTCAAACGCAGTAAAGGAGAGGGGTGAACAATAACATTAAATGTTCTAACTGTGAAACTTCTAGCTGTATTCAATTATGTCCTAGAGAGATTTTTTTTTGTTGTGAAAACTTACGCCCTGGCATTTTTCTCGAAGTATTGTTGTTTACGAACTCGTACAATAAATTAACCCTAAGAAAGTGATACACACACGCAGCCATGACATACTCCGAATTCAAAACCAGATCATTGTGTTCCATAGGTAACACCTTAGCGACCATATATATATATATATATATATACATAGAGCGATGTCAGGTACGTAATTAAGAGCAGCTTTATTTAGAGGTTTAGAAACATTCTAGCGTTTCGTTATAAGTTTTATTGAATGCGGGTAATCATGGGGGAATTTTTATATGCGATATATAACTATGAATTAGTACCACAACCCAAAATCTTCTACGGATAATGCTATTGAATAGAACAATTGCGCAGAGTAAAAACATTAGATACTTTAATTCTACAGTAATTGTAAATAAATTTTGTGTTTCCAGAGGTACGATTTGTAATACTAAAAGAAAATACGACCATTTGGAAAATAGGTGACTTATATATAAAATATATTTTAATGACCTACTGGGTAGTAAATTAAATTTCGTATCTCAAAATATTGCAAATACTTATAAATATAAATATTTTATTATTCATAATAGAGATGTATTTAACTTATTTCTGTTACAGTGGAGCTCCCATGGTTATTTTATCTATTTAAAAAATTGTTATGCAAAAAAAAGGTTGCCAAAGGATTAATGGAAATTATTTAAAAAATGTGTAAAGGAAGAGAAGAGCAATGCAACTGTGTTAACGTCTTAAATCAATCATTTTCTGTTGTCTAGAATTTGTGGCTTTTAAGAGTGAATCTGTATGTGAGAGCGGCCAAAACCCGGTGAATTCGACCGAAGACTCGTTAACGTCTTCTTGAGTCGGCCGAGGAAGATTTCTCAGATAAGGATTCAGACTAGTGCAAAAATCTGCTGAATTTGAAGCACAATATCTCTTTTGTTTGGCTAAAAGCATCATAGGAATTTTTTATTTTACTTGAAATCCTTATTTAGGTTACTTGTTTATTCACATAACTACATTTTATCATAGCTGGATATTAAACTTCGTCAAATTAAATATAACATATATATCTTCATCATCTAAATTTTTATGTAGAAAATATATTGTAAATTTTTTCTGAGACAGTTATGATGCAGATGCAGAAATGTAAGAAAACTAACGACTGCCTGACCAAGTACCACCACAGACTGGAGTGGGACGAAGGCAAAATTCCGTACCCTCAAGTAGGAAGTATGATCGGCGACTTGCTGATGCTGTATCTGCAAAGAATGGTTTATATCACGGGGCCCGAGCAGAAAATATGGGTTAGCGACTTGTGCAAAAAGGAAGTTGATATCATAAATGTGCAGTTTTAGTATGACTGTCCTTCGCTGCGCAAGCTGGCGAAACTTTACGACGACCAGGATTGGCTCGTCTGCGACAGGTCAGAACCTGACTGGACATGCGCGTGGAGGATAGCAGAGCTGCTCCGCAAATTACGTTCCTCGTCCTTGGACCGTGAATCTGCTGTCTATGACTAGACAAGAAGTCACCCGACGTCGGTTCCGAAGAACAATTAAAAAAAACATAAACAGAGGCTGAATATTTTTGTGTTTTTGTGTTTATGTATTTATCTGTATAATAAATTGTGTGTGGAAAACCATTTTAATGTTGTTTTTTAACCCAAACTCATCAAGCTATCATATTTTTCCTTAAAGAAACTTAAAAAAGAAAATCCACATACTTCTTATGCTACAAAATCTATTTATGTATTTGGGTAAAACTGATGAAGGTTGAATTCGCAGAGATGAACCTGGGAATATACATTGTCGTTCATATAACACACTGACCATAAAAACAACCTGCTTTTATACAAAAAATATTTAAATATAAAAAATGTTTATATTGAAAAATGAAACTGAAATTTAATATCCAATGTACATACTTTGCAGGTATGGACCTCGTCGCCATTCGTTACTGGTCGATAGCACTCTTGCCGACAGTAAAGTACCTCTGTTGGTTGAAACATGAGTTACAAACACATTCTTGTGTCTAATACTGGAAAAAATATATGCAGTGAAGGTGTAATTTCGTGGCCACTGGCCAGATACGATCGATTGGTATGGGTGGAGGGATAATTTGTTTTGTATGGCTAATGACAAGGAGGTGGGGGTTTTGGATAGGGTGGGGGGGTGTATGAATTTTATTATAAGAGCAGGTCTTATATCTTGGTTAGGATGGCGGGGTAAGTGTGAGGTTTATGTTATATGTTCCTAAATTGATTCGATTTTTATATACCTTCTCGTGTATAGTAAATTAAATCTTTAAATTCGTTAATAAACATAAACACTGGCATCTAGGGCCATCGTCACTCTAACAGATGTCATGGTAGTCGAGCGAGTGGAGGTTTCTACACAAACTGGCATTTTTTTCTAGAAAAATCAATAAAAATCTTAAGTCGCAATCCAATATGTTTAGGAAATTTCATTAAGTTAGTTTATTTATAAAATCATTTTTTTTAAATAATTTCTAGGGGTATGGGTCGCTGGAATGGCTGGCCATGGGTTGGAAGCGGNGGGGTGGAAGATGAACGAGGATGCCGGCTGCGCCTGTGATGTCAACCAAGATAGCGGATGTACCCTAGATCCTAATGCCAGTTTCATGTGCCCGAATCGTCTATTATACACTACTAGCGTGAACACATGATTGTTATGTGGGTAAATTATTTGGTAATGGATCACGAAGCATATGAAGGACGTGGTGCTCAAGCTTTAGTCACACATTTACATTATATTGCTGTTGATATTTTACCTATTTATTTGACTACCCATAAATTTCATCAATTATGGCCTAATGCTAATGTTGATTATGTTGAATGTACTTTGATTCCTATTGGTGAACAAACTTTATTTGCTACAGGATTTATGAAAGCAGATAATACTACGGCTTTTCATTATTTACAAAGAGCAGTAGCATACTGATTGAACAAATCTTATTTTGTTAGACCTGTAAAACGTATTTTTCAAGGTTTAATGGATATTACTGGTAGAGAAGTGCCTGTAGAACATCATATCACTGATCTCATGTGAGATCATGAAAAATACGATACTATAGAATTCCTTACAATATTGGATACTCCTAGAGATTTACTATGGGATACAGCATTTTATATGCATAATCCTACTTCAAATGATATTACAGGTAAACTTAATGTTAGCATGTTAAAATTAAATAGATACGTTAGTCGCTTTACTTTTACCAAAGCGAAAAATCATGTTTTCACTTATTCTTATAAACCAGCATGCGGTGATATCACGAGATATATTTCAACCGCTATAATGGCATTTAATACTATATTATATTGAGGACATATTAGGCAACCTAAACATAATTAAACTGCAAAGAAGTTTTCATTCCTGCTTATCAAGAGAATGGGGTAATTTGTGGTTACGTATTCCTTTCACAACTGAAGCTATGCAATGAATTACGTATTGCAATCAATTCATAGAAAAACCAGCAGTTATGTTTACTCGTGCAGGAGGTACCGGGGCTGCAAAAGTGCATCATTCGTTTCATTTTGGAATTTAACCTATACGTGCAAACGATCCAACCATTGAAACTTCATTTGTGAATACGTTTGTATTCGTGCGATGCCATACCAACTATTATTACTTACTCATTCTAGGGATAGTATGACTATTCGTAAAATTGTCAAACCACATTTAGATCAAAAGTATGGTTATCAATATCTTAATAAAATCATAAATATATCGAATGTAGTAGAAGGACAATTATCACGTGGAGTTTATAGAGGCACTACGACTTCTGCTAATACTATTGTAGAAAAATTAAGACATTTTCATAGATTTATCGATTTTATGAAACCAGGAGTGAGAAATATTTACAACAAATAATTTAACGTGATCAAAGATTATAAGAGGCAAATAATCGTCATACGCAATCATCAGATTACCTTATTTTTTTAATGTTGGGAACTTGCGATAGCAGAAGAAAAAGCCACGAAGACAGCATTGGAACAAGAGTAAGAATCGAAGAAACCAGCAAAATATATATTTTTGTATTTTGTTTAATTATATTTATAAACATATAAAATGAATTACTTGTTTTCCTTTTACCTTATTCCATGTTTCCTGTGTCAATTTATAAATTATATCATCCCTTCTTTTACCAATGTTGCTATCACAAGAAACTGTGTTTTCCACGCAGTAACATAAATATTATAAATATCTCTAAGGTGACGTTGCTAACTTCAGTGTTTTCTTTATATATACAAATGTCTTGTCATATTTATAATATACGTACTTGAATTTCTATGATATTATGTTGAATAGTACTGCTTTATAGCAAGATTTAATAACATTAAATATTAAAAAAACAGTTTTTAAGCATTTGTCTTTTAAACTTTTATATTCAAAACCTATAAAATTTTTACAAAAGCTCCAGAAATACACCAGAAATTTTAAATGAAATAAAATATATAACAAAAACTTTTGGAATGGCGTATTTTTACATTAGAAGTCAGGTGACTAACGAAATGATGTATGTGTCCAAGATGTTTATTTTTAACTCAAATCTAAATGCAATTTACTTACGAGGAAAAAAATCTTTATTCATTAGTAGCTCAGTTGTAGTAATAAAACCATTTTACAAAGCTTTCGCTTTCTTCGTGGCTTCCATTTCTCCCGTCTGAAGCTCTATAACACAAGAGAGTTATAACTCTGCTTGGTACAATTACATGTGTATACAGCTGCGAAACTGTATTTGATTTGAACAATGAAGACATTTTGTGTAAACTGTCTGCTCCCATTAGTACTGAACAAACTGCAAGGCTGGAGCAAATATGTTCATTTGCGTGAATGATTTGATAACTGTATTGTTGAATAATTTCAGTGGTGTTGTGCAAACCTCTCCAAGGGTGTCTCAAATTTATGTAATTAATGCTAGCAATAATTGTGTTCAATGAGTTACATTTATTGTTTGATTAATTATGGACATACACCCTTGCAAACACTTTGATATGGTCTCAGAAAAGTTACTTGGTAAACTAAAATTACATAGATTGAAAAATTACTTTGATTAAAAAACATTTAATGTGCAGCTCTTACTGTTGCCCAAGGTAAATAACATACCGTCAGAAGGTATATAACTTGGGAAAAATGCATAACAATGCATATATAAATTATGAATTCTCCTTTTAATGTTACAGTATGTACGTACTTCGTAGAAGATTAAAACCAATGTAATAACTAATATGAACTTAAGTACTTTTACAATTTGCGAACTCCTAACATTCCTCTCAGAATAAATATTGAAAAAAAGTGTCTCAAGATATTATGTAATTGGCTTATATACAGCTCTGTAACAGAAGCGAAATTGAGTTTACGTTGCATGTTTGAAGAAGAATAAACCATTCATAGGTGTTAAGTATCGATACTAGTTCCTTTAGCATGCTAAGCAAGCGCTCGATCACATTTTTTGTTAAGTTTAATTTATTGAAATTTTGACCAATACATTTGCCGTTGAACATCGCGTGTGTGACGTTTGGCGAGCTCACGTTGGACCGACATGATGACAAAGTCACAGTACGCGACATGCGAACTGACAAATTTGCCACGTGGGAACCGTGGCGCGAACTCCCGACCCTCCGACTACAAGTCGGCCCCTCTACCCCTGAGCTATGAGGACAGAGCATGCTGAGCTACACCTCTAGCTTGCTAATTGCATACCAAAAAAAAAAAATTTTTACGTTTGTAATTTAGTCAACCACCATTAATTCATGATATTTAGAAAACTTGGTGGTTAAGCATTTAATGCCTACGGTGAGTTTTATGTCCCAGATAATGGAAAAGTAAGAAGCTGTGCTGCGCGTGATTATACTTTGTATTTTATAGCCCTTATAATTATTACCGCCGGACAAATGTATACTTACTCATTTTTACTATAAGGTTTGAACTTGCTTCACCTAAATTTAAAAAAAATGTCATACTTTTAATTATACTTAATTAAAAAGTATGTTGGAAATATAAGACATGTCAAAGTTTAGCCCCCATATAATGTAGTCCATAACATCGTATTAATTGCAAGGATATGACCAGTAATTTTATTTCCTGAATATTCAAAATATATTCCGATTTCGCTGCATTTATTGCATATTTTTATCATAGAGACCTTATTATTTATCCAGTGTTTTATTCAATTAAGTTTTATTTTGATAGAAAATATTAAATTTAATATTTATAAATTTTTTAGTTTCAAGTATATTAAGATTTATTAAATTGGCGTTTACTTAAATCAATTCATACTCAATAAAGGAGAGGGGTGTACAATACCGTAAAAAGTTCTAACTGCGAAACTTCAAGCTTTATTCCATTATGTTAGATCCCTCGCTTTTACTCGAAGGCTAGTTGTTTGCGAACTCATAAAAATTTTCTTTAGCTTGCCTCTAAGAAAGAGAACCTGAACTTTGTGTTTCACAGATAACACCTTACCGACTATCTATTTGACTGAAGTAAGGTAGGTAATTAAGAGTTACAACATTTAGAGATTCAGAAAATTTCTAGCGTTTCATAATAAGTTTTGTTGAATGTGGGTATTCGTACGGACATTTCGATATGCTAGGGGAGATTGGGTCTAGTTGCAACAGTTTTGATATTATAAAATACAGAATATTTGTATTTCATTTTCAGGCATCAAAGTATACATGGTTATTATCTCACATCATTAGGCTACAACATATAAAATATAGTGCATGTAAGAAATGAAAGAACTTAGGAATAAATGTTTACATAGATCATTTCAAATTTTGCAAATTGTCCTATGGCTTGCGTAAGTTGAAACAAAACGTGGGACTAGTTGCCAGATTTACTCCCAAGAATCGGACTCATATGTTACACAAATGAAACACACATACAAAAGATTTTTACCAGCACATAACCAGTGAGCCCAATGTTTGTACACAGTCCATTGCACCCATTCTTCACCAAGCGTGTATTTGAACAAATACACTAAACAAATAGTATATTCTTCCTCGTCAGAGCTGCTTTCGTGGAATTCTATCTTCCTATGCACACTTTCCTTTTTGATGACTTGTTCTTTGGATTTTACTTTTTCCTTGGACACATTTTTCTTGCTTGTTTTCTTTACATCTCTTTTTCCTTCTTCTTCACTTTTTTCGCTTCTTCTTATCTGTATCTTCTTTTCTTCTTCAATAGCCTTCTTTTCCGGAGTGTCGGTGAGGAGGACAGTGTTTCTTCTCTTCATTAGTCTGCGAGGGTTTTCATTTCTCTTGGGTGCTTTTGGAAATGGATGTACAATCTCTGGACTAAACCAACCCACTTGTGCTCGAAACTGAGATATTGTTTAGGTTCAGAGGTAGTCTCTGTTCTTCTCTCTGCTGATGTACAACCTCACTGACTCTTGCCCATTACATAAATGAGCATGCAGAACACGTTCATCAATTGAACCAACATTCTTTTCAACAGTTGCTTCGCAGACAGAAACTGCATCATTTTGTAATATTTTAGGATCACCGCATGTTAGCGGTCTATATGTTACGAATGCTGAAGCAAAGTCGTCATCTGAAAATGTAAGGACATTAAGTGGTGAAATGCCTGAAATCTAGCTGTGATATTAGCTTGCGTCAATGAATGCAGAAAAGCTTCTTTTACCATTTCTGGCAGGTGTTATATTGTTATTGATCGAACTGGGTTAGTTTTCAACCAAGCGTTAATACCTGTTCCACATCGTTTCCCAAACGGGCCATAGACTGACACATCCAAGGGTGGAAGGCGATGTGAACAATGAGGCGGGAATGATAAGAGAATTACGCCACTTGCTTTGCGCAGGTCCAAAACAGAGCAGCTGATGTGAGAAGAATGGTTGTCTAGGAGTAGAAGTACAGGATTGGTAAGAAATGGCGAAGTATGTTCAATGAAATGCTTTATGAACGTCAACAAGGTTTTCCTCAGTGTGCCCGACAGATTTAATTGCAGTTCCTTTGCAGCCTACAGGCCCGTCTCGTACGAAATGATCCCTGAACTTTTCCGAAGAAATATAAACATGTGTGGTTAGGCATTTCCAATTGCGCTTATTGCATTTGTTACTGTGATCATTTCACCTCTTTCTGAAAAAGTTACAGATTATAAATCTTTCATCCCTTTACTGCTTTTACTTTATTAGGATTCATGTCACCCCTGTCTCATCCACGTTGAATATACGTGACGATGGGATTTTATCGTGGCTGAGTACATCTGAAAGTTTTTCATAAAATTGAGACACATTTGTCTTATTAAATGAAGCGAACCATGCCAAGCTTGTAAGCTCAGCTTGTCTAATGGAAAGTTCAAGGTTGAGCTTCATGAAAGCAGTAAACCAATCTCGACTGGCACACTTGTTCGAATTCCATGAATCGGGAAAATTTGCACCAAATGATACACCAAATTTATAGGCAAGCTTACGCACCTCTTTTGGCGTGAGACCAAACATAGTTTGATAAATTCGCTTGAAGTATTCACACAATTGGCTCTCTTGTTCTGCCGTAAAAAAGACGCGGTTGCTGGTAAAAAGTGCTAACAGGATTGGGCTTTTCCTGTTCTCTAATTTTGCCAAGTTCCTCTTCTTAAGTTTAAGTATTTAACGTGTAGAGAAATTTATATAATATTAATTTGCAATTTTTCGGACTAAATACTCACGTGAATTAGAATTCTCCATGAAGGGTTTGGATGCTATCTCCATTATATCTAGCGGAGTTTTCCCTCCTTCCGTTTTTCTTTTGTACGTCCGCATTTTCGTTGAAACATAAGAAAATAATATAGATAATTTGTTGGTATTCACCGCTTCCTTTGACAATGTAATATTCCAAGTCTAATAAATATTATCAAGGCTATTTTTAAAAGGAAATTATTATTGTGTTGTTTACGTACCTAATATATTAATATGAGTAATATTACACACATCAAACGATACGTTAGGCGATACAACACTTTAAAGTGCAAAAAAAATAATAATATGTACAGGCACTTGGGGCAAGTTGCAACACAGTTAGAGCCAGTTGCAACGCACTGTTGAAACTTGCCCCAATTATTGCAGTATTTAACAAAATTTTTGACTTATACATTTGTAGATACGTAATCCCCATACAACACAAATAAGTATGAAAGTTTGCACTATTCGTTACAATAAAGTTTGTATTACTCACTTCAAACCACAACTATGGTTGCACACTGTACAAATTACTTTTATGCACGAAAAGAGGTTATTCCTCTCTGCGCTCCGAGCCGGTCTGTTGACGCACCCGGGAGATTGGCACAAGATGGCTGCCAGTTAGTACCACTACCCTGCCGAGTGGCGCCACTATCGCATCGAAGAATGCGTGGTTTTGAGCAGTTTTGTAACCTACTCGTGTTGCAGTTAGCCACACTCTCCCCTATATGAAATTTATAATTTGTGCTAAAATCCAAAATCATTGACGGCTGATGCTAATGCATAGAAAATATTGCGCACAGTAAATACTTTCGATAATTTAACGCTACAGTAGTTGTTAATAATTTTAGTGTTTCCAGAGGTACAATGTGTTACACTTAAAAAAAAAGGACAACTCTTTTCGGAAAAATGTGATTTATCTAACAAATTATTTTTAATGGCCTTCTGCTGTATTATTGCATGCCAAATGTAGTCAGAATCGTTTGTAAAGTAAATGAGGCAAGTTATGTTATTATATGACGGTATCTTACTAAATGATGAACTAAAGAGATTATCAATTAGATTATTTTGTGCGCACAGCTGGTGCAAAACCGGAAAACGTTTAAAATAACAATTTAAAATCAAACCACTAGTAGAGTCGGAAACATAGAAGTGCTGTGTGGATACTAAACCTGGTTATGTGTATCATATTTGGTTTAGTTTAGTACATGTGTTCGAAATTTTAAAAGAATAAATACGCACTGACACACACAGAGCAACAAAAACGAAGATCATATCAAAAGACTTTCTTCGGAAAAAGGGCCAGTAAATATATTAAGTATACTTATTCGTATTTATAGATATATATGTATGTATATATAGCAACTGCTTTTTTATACAATCATAGAATGTTTCTCTGGATAAAGCCTTTTTATATATAAAAAACTATAAATTAAAAAACTTAGAAAAGTTATGTTTTATACAAATGTATCAGGAGGGACAATACACTCAACTAGACGAACATTTTTCATTTATAGTAATGGTCAGTAAAGTCGAAGATTATTTTCAAATTTCTTACCATAACTATTAGGGATAGTAAGTGTACTCGTAAATTCGAATAGAATAATATGTATGTTTCTGAGTCGTTGCTTTAGTCTAACGATAAAGGGATTTAACCATCTAATTTATCTTCGTCCCGTTGTAACATTAAATTACTTTGTTAACATGGTTTATTCTACGTCGAAGCAAACCCAAGCACTATTTTATAACAGTTGTCATCTTACTGTATTTAAAAATGAAGGATCTGTGTATTTTTTTCATTTTAATAATTAACTTCAAAATACCTATGTTAATTTCGAAATATTTGCTTACCAAAAAGGGAAAGGGTAATGAAGCAATCGAAGCAATAAACGATATTTTTAATATTTTTAAGAAGATAGGTGATCTGAGAAAGTAAAATATGTTGTTATACTTTTTTTATTCTCATGTACAGCAGTTTGAAAGGAAGCAGAAAATTTTAATATATTAAAAACATGCATGACATTTCTTTCTCACATTTCCCACCTTTCATGTCATAGGGAACATAATAACTTAATGCATCAGATTGTAAAAGTTACAAAACGTATTTCTCTATCATATTCAAGCTATTAGTAGGATCAACAAAATTATTGTTTCATAATAAATAAGTTTTCATTACTTTACAATTAAATGTTAGGAATGCATTTAAAATTTAGACAGAATATAAAATACTTTGTTCTTAAACATTTATAGAAACTGCTGATAAATATTAAACGTCGATGTTAAATAACAGAACACATATTTTAAAAGCTGTTAAAATAAACATATGATAAATATAATGCATTGCTGTTTGCATTTTATCTCGTTAAGATAGAAGTAATATTTTAATCACATGTCAACTATTTTTATATAATTAGATATTGAGAAAAGTCATCAGTTTAGAAAGATCATTTATTTCAATAGTTAAACGAAAACTTTTGTCGATAGGTAAAATAGTTTTTATTTCCCGTATATTATATATTTTGTTAGACGTATATAGGCAAACAATTAATTCTAATAATAATATGTATTTTGCCTGTAGACAAGGTTTATTATCTACATGTTGTTCTGTAGTCTAGAAAAGTGCTTAGATTTAATTTATGTATTTTTATATTTCTGCCAAAATAATAGTCTACTACTACGTTTCTATATCACAGTTCAAGTGTCTTGTGAATCTTCTTATGTACTGAATATTTAATTTATCATTATACAATGGTTAAGAGAAATATAAAATTCTTGTTATTGTTAAATATATGTATATATTTTTACTTGTTTAACTTAACATGAATTACGAAATCTTAAACTGAACAATTAATGACAATCGTTGGTGATATGGTTATTTATTTTTCATAGCTAAAACTAGAGTCAAGAGTTTTTTTAAATTATATTATTATCGTCGTAGTAAAATGTAAAACATGTATTACTGTTTCTGTACAAATATCGTGGTCATTTTGATGTAAATTTTGGTAATTGAAGTCATTATACCTAGATTTTAACAGCATTTTACGTAAGATTGCTAATTTAAATGGGTTACATTACATTTATATTAATCTTCTCATATAACAAATATTTTAATTTCAAGTTACAAAGATGGTATATATTTTGTTAAAATACCTTTAAATCATGATTTTTTTCTCCTGAAAATGTATTTATTGATAATGTTTCATAAAATACCGTTTTAAGAACCAAGCCAGTTTTACTTGGTTCAATTCCTACTTTTTTTTACATAGGTAAGAGTTTATTTAATATCTCCACAAAACTCCTTTCGTGATTTATTTAATATCACGTTTATGTTTTATGCCAGAACTAAAAATTACGATAACTTATATTTGCATCCATGTTCAGACAAATAATGAAGAAATTGAAATCTGTATCTTAAAAATCCTCTGTGGTCAAGTAAAGCATTTCTCTCTAAGAATTACCCGTTTTGAGAATTTGCACATATTTGGTAAAATTTGCTTTTATAAATCGTTTTATTTCTGATGCACAATTTTCTTCAACACTTTCAAAGTTTTTGCATTTAATTTGAGTTAACTATTACCACACTAATAAAATATTGAAATTTTTTCTTTAATTTTTGTAAACTATAACAACAGTAATCAAATATTCGAATTTTCTTATTTAATTTCAGTAAACTATGACTACATTAATATAATATTAATTTATTGTTGCAGCCAACTAATGTTTTTTTTTTGTTGAAGTTATCATTTTGCCAAGAATTCTCAAAAATTATAGTGCGGTATAAAAATCCCATCATGATCTTTATTTTATGAAACGATAATGTTATTATAGATTGTAGCTTACGTTGTTAGCAGAGAAATTATCCCTTAAAAAGTTAAAATAATATACTCATTTTCAAGTAAATCTCAACTGAGTAAATTAAAGGAAGGCAAGAACCAATTTTTAATTTATACATTTTGTCCGTTTTTATTGCCAGTGTCCATGTACAATTACTAGTTCAATTTCATAATAAGTTAACGATTTATTTTAACAGGGAACAGTAGTAACTAAATAAACAGTGCAAAATACATAAATAAAATAATATACTTTTATGTTTTTTTTATAAATACATGAAATATTTATTTTAGAATAATAGTGGTGTTATATGAAAGTTATTCTAAACTTCATGAAATTTGAGCTGTAACATCGTGCTTAAAAGTGTACCTTTTGAAAAGGAATTTTTGGGTAAAAAAAACAAGTGTGCGAACTTATAAACAAAAACGTTTACATTTTACACATGTGAACAAAATGTGAACTTTTTTCCATAATGTTTGATGGCGTGACGGTCTGTGGAGACATCGTATATGGCCGTGTCTCGCCACTGGCGGTGGCCACGGCTGTGCGCTGGAGACGTTCGGCGACCGCAGTGTTCACTTTCCTTGATGAGTGCTNGGAATTTTTGGGTAAAAAAAACAAGTGTGCGAACTTATAAACAAAAACGTTTACATTTTACACATGTGAACAAAATGTGAACTTTTTTCCATAATGTTTGATGGCGTGACGGTCTGTGGAGACATCGTATATGGCCGTGTTTCGCCACTGGCGGTGGCCACGGCTGTGCGCTGGAGACGTTCGGCGACCGCAGTGTTCACTTTCCTTGATGAGTGCTCTAGAGACGGTTTCCAGCTAAACCACGTACGCACACAACCAGATATGCATCCCCAGGAATGTTTACGTCATATGACATTACTTCTGTGGCCTGCCTGACCACTTTATTTAACACCTATCAAGCATTAGAAGAACTTCATACTGTAAATGAGATGTCAGCTTTCTCCATAGTGAAGCGTTCATGATTTGGATTATAATCTACACTATCTGCGGGCAAATATATCTCAGGATAAAAAACTACTTTTGTTTGATTCCATGTTTTTCAGTTCGATTCCATATCAGTAGTAAAGAAATAGCGGATCAAGCGCAGGATTCATGATTCAGGATTCTGGATTCGCCAGCCATCTCGGTTGTCGAGGTGGCCTGGGACGGTAATGCTGGATCCCCCCCCTCCCCCTTCTTTCACACACATCCTTCACAACCCTCCACCACCTCCTTCTTCCCCCTGCCTGTTGCCGACAACACGTAACCCTAAGAAATATTTAAATAAAACGTGTATTTCTCTAAAAAAAAAAATAACTCTTACCACACTCTTCACCTCACGCCACTAGAAGTCATGTAATCAGTATTTAAATTCAAAATGTTATTTCAGAAAAATAATTATTTTATAATAAAAATTGGCCCATCACCTTGAGTGATTTCTAATAATTTTTGGGTTTATTTTACATACAAAAACCACAGCAAGAAAGAATGCTACTGTAGCAAATAATTTTTTATAGTTTTTTTTAATAAAGGCGAATTTTTTGTTATCAAGAGGTTTATGGCGCGCAACTTTATTTGAGGTATACTGATCGATCGCCCCAATCCCCTCATCTTAGCCAATATTCCCCCACTCCAAATGTTTTCATCGACAGAAACATACCCTCTCCACGCCTTCCTTTTGGCTTGTTTGTCGACTCTAAACATTTGCCTTCACCCCCCTCCCCGACAACTTCAAACAATTGCACGTATATGGTAGTGTATAAAAGACCTCGTGTCCCAGTCACCCGACTGCTACTGTCGTCTTCGTTACCTGCTCGCCTTAAAGTGTGTACTGTNAAAATTGGCCCATCACCTTGAGTGATTTCTAATAATTTTTGGGTTTATTTTACATACAAAAACCACAGCAAGAAAGCATGCTACTGTAGCAAATAATTTTTTATAGTTTTTTTTTAATAAAGGCGATTTTTTTGTTATCAAGAGGTTTATGGCGCGCAACTTTATTTTAGGTATACGGATCGATCGCCCCAATCCCCTCATCTTAGCCAATATTCCCCCACTCCAAATGTTTTCATCGACAGAAACATACCCTCTCCACGCCTTCCTTTTGGCTTGTTTGTCGACTCTAAACATTTGCCTTTACCCCCCTCCCCGACAACTTCAAACAATTGCACGTATATGGTGGTGTTTAAAAGACCTCGTGTCCCAGTCACCCGACTGCTACTGTCGTCTTCGTTACCTGCTCGCCTTAAAGTGTGTACTGTTTATTTCTCGTCCAGGATTGATTTTTTTTTCATCGCCAATCAGCAGATGATTGCGTGTTGTACCACCAGTCAGAAAATAATTTCGGCGGTCATCGCGTACAGGAGGGTACACTCGCTCGCAGCTTTCGATACGGAAAAAGAACTCGCATTTCTGCCGAAAGAGTTCTGGCTAACGTGCGCACATGACGAAGTTCGGTATGTGTACAAGAGACTTCGCGCCTAACGCAGCAGGACGAAGGTATTCGCGACTGACTACTGTGCAGGTAGTACTTCGAAGGTTGCGCCACGTCAGTTCCGGACACTCCGCATTCCCGCGCCTGGTGCAAGGCACGGAGTCGGGCGCAGCAGCCACCACCGACATCGAAGGCCATGCACAGTGAAAATACATGAATGGCTCCACAGACCAAACGACTGCCGACCTCATAAAGCTGATCACATCGTGTCTACATCCCGGCACTAGCAATACCTTCACCCCGGCTACATGCGACGATTTTGTTCCTGCACACTAGGGCATCATGTAGGCCACCATCGCCAGCAACAGCAACAGTAGTTGGCCGAGGCCTGCTACTCCAATCGCAAAACCACCACCACGATCTTCGATGCACGAGGTGATGATATGGTGAAGTGTTATCCCAATACCATCTCGGAGATCCGGAGAGTGGAGTACTGGCTGAGCGACTCAAGGTACGAGAACGCTGTGAAAAACATAGAAGCATGTGGTTGTGTGAGTCTTGCTCACCTTTATTTAGCCCTGGTACCTGCCTACAACCCGAGCATCATGAATACCAAACGCAAGTTGCAAGTTTATTTTATGACCAGAATTTGTTAGGATGGCAAAGCATGTGCAGTGCATAATATGACACTGGATGTAACCCTACTATGCAAAATGGTTCTACTTCACTTCGGTGAAGAATGCGAGGGCGAGACTCGCACACAGCTACCGGACGAAGTAGCCGACGTGGTTCTGTTCGTCGAGCGGACAACGATGTGTGGCAACCTACCATGCGAGTTGAAGACCAGTTCGCCGGATGAAGATGGTGACGACCATGAATAATTACATGTAAATAACTTTTTATAAGTGATTTGCAGTTGCCAGGTTATTAATTTTTTTATGTGTGTCGGTGTGTGAAAACTTAATTTTTTTAAATAATATCTTCTAGCATTTCTGTGCACAAGTAATGGAGGGAAACAAATTATACATTTAAAATGTAAAAAAAGAAAGTGAATATTAAATTAAACAAAAAATATACTACAGTAATATGGATGGGACAAAAAAATTCCGTTTTCTTGTTAACGTACAAGTAATGAAGGGAAAATTAAAGTAAACTGTAAATGTAAAACAATTGGAAAAATAAAGTGACTATTAAATGAAAAGACATTTAAATAATGTTTTGCTTCGTAGTAATTCATTAAAAAAATGCATAATAACTGTAAACAAATCTAAGATGGTTGGTTATACCAAAATAATTCGATAAACAAAATATGTGCAAAAAAGTACTATACCAGTTTTTTGAAGTGTCTTGTATCCCCATCAATTCAGGGAAAAACTTGTATTTGTAAACTCTGGAAACTTAAGTCTTAATATATATAGACATATTACTTTCTGAATAACTATTAATAAATGTAGATAACTGGAGTTAAGTTTTGTGAGCATGTAATGGCAGGTCTTTGACAAAGTTTAAAAAAATAACTGCACTTGCACGGTATTGGATAACTGTGAAGTCTGCACATTGCAGTGTTAATTAATATAAAACACACTTTCATTTTTTTTTATGCATGTACATAACACCACTTTAAAAAAACATTGGTAAGTGGTAATTTAGAATGTCTCTCTCGTCAACCCAGGAGACGTCACGCTTCGATTGTCCGAGCCACCTCATGTACACACGTATATTATGTCGTTTCAGCACCTCTCCCATCAAATAAAGATCGGGAAACTTCGTAGGCTGAATCTCCTCTGCACAAAAATCTCCGACGATGGGTTGGCCATGTAGGTCCTAGATTTAATACATGCGCGGTTACGTANCCACCATCGCCAGCAACAGCAACAGTAGTTGGCCGAGGCCTGCTACTCCAATCGCAAAACCACCACCACGATCTTCGATGCACGAGGTGATGATATGGTGAAGTGTTATCCCAATACCATCTCGGAGATCCGGAGAGTGGAGTACTGGCTGNCGATGCACGAGGTGATGATATGGTGAAGTGTTATCCCAATACCATCTCGGAGATCCGGAGAGTGGAGTACTGGCTGGGCGACTCAAGGTACGAGAACGCTGTGAAAAACATAGAAGCATGTGGTTGTGTGAGTCTTGCTCACCTTTATTTAGCCCTGGTACCTGCCTACAACCCGAGCATCATGAATACCAAACGCAAGTTGCAAGTTTATTTTATGACCAGAATTTGTTAGGATGGCAAAGCATGTGCAGTGCATAATATGACACTGGATGTAACCCTACTATGCAAAATGGTTCTACTTCACTTCGGTGAAGAATGCGAGGGCGAGACTCGCACACAGCTACCGGACGAAGTAGCCGACGTGGTTCTGTTCGTCGAGCGGACAACGATGTGTGGCAACCTACCATGCGAGTTGAAGACCAGTTCGCCGGATGAAGATGGTGACGACCATGAATAATTACATGTAAATAACTTTTTATAAGTGATTTGCAGTTGCCAGGTTATTAATTTTTTTATGTGTGTCGGTGTGTGAAAACTTAATTTTTTTAAATAATATCTTCTAGCATTTCTGTGCACAAGTAATGCAGGGAAACAAATTATACATTTCAAATGTAAAAAAAGAAAGTGAATATTAAATGAAACAAAAAATATACTATAGTAATATGTATGGGACAAAAAAAANTGGGACAAAAAAATTCCGTTTTCTTGTTAACGTACAAGTAATGAAGGGAAAATTAAAGTAAACTGTAAATGTAAAACAATTGGAAAAATAAAGTGACTATTAAATGAAAAGACATTTAAATAATGTTTTGCTTCGTAGTAATTCATTAAAAAAATGCATAATAACTGTAAACAAATCTAAGATGGTTGTTTATACCAAAATAATTCGATAAATATAATATGTGCAAAAAAGTACTATACCAGTTTTTTGAAGTGTCTTGTATCCCCATCAATTCAGGGAAAAACTTGTATTTGTAAACTCTGGAAACTTAAGTCTTAATATATATAGACATATTACTTTCTGAATAACTATTAATAAATGTAGATAACTGGAGTTAAGTTTTGTGAGCATGTAATGGCAGGCCTTTGACAAAGTTTAAAAAAATAACTGCACTTGCACGGTATTGGATAACTGTGAAGTCTGCACATTGCAGTGTTAATTAATATAAAACACACTTTTATTTTTTTTTATGCATGTACATAACACCACTTTAAAAAAAACATTGGTAAGTCGTAATTTAGAATGTCTCTCTCGTCAACCCAGGAGTCGTCACGCTTCGATTGTCCGAGCCACCTCATGTACACACGTATATTATGTCGTTTCAGCACCTCTCCCATCAAATAAAGATCGGGAAACTTCGTAGGCTGAATCTCCTCTGCACAAAAATCTCCGACGATGGGTTGGCCATGTAGGTCCTAGATTTAATACATGCGCGGTTACGTATGACGAATGCGTACCACCTTGTACAATTTTACAAACCAGTTGTGACAATACACCTTGTGTAAAATGCCACGCTGTTTGGAGATGCGCACCAGGTCACCGATCTTGTCTTTAGATGTGCGCGGGTCCCTTCTCTTCTGGTTGGAGTACACGGTCCGAAGAAGGAAGTCGTCCTTTTCGTCTTCGGGCTTCATGCAAGTGGTAACATGAACTGTAGAATTATACTCGCCGACGAGTTCCGGCAATAGCCTAAGCCACTTGTAGTTTCCGTTCACTGTGAAATGTCGCCACAGTTTGGCTTTTAGAGTCTGGTGAAAGCACTCGACAATACTGGCCTTGAGCCAGGAGAATGTGGAATACTGATTTATATTGTACATTTCAATCAGAGAATGTATAGTAGCATTAAATTATTCCTTACCATAGTCGGTGTGTAGATTTTTCGGTATGTCTCCTTAACTCAACATATCTGCCATGGCCTCGATGATGTCACATGCATTCTTCGGCTTGAGCAGCCTCCTCAGGTGTACTGGGAAAATGTATCTATTATGGTCAAAAGGTAGCAGTGGCCTTTATTCGCATGAGCAAAATCTTTCATTTAGATCAGGCTGGACTGGAAAGTATCTTACATTCATTTCATGATGTTATTTCTCCGAGGACAGTTCATTTTCAAATCGTCTAACAACAAACGCCGGTTTAAGTGGATTGTCCGGGAGCATCGGCCAACATCGTGTTCCACATGACTGACGAGAATCATTAAACGTGAAACACGTGCAACCCTTTCTCAAATTGACGCAGATGGGATTTGTGGACTGCCGTGCAGGATTCATGGTGTGAATTGTCTCTTCAATACATTCAGACATTAGCTGAGTCCATGCCACGTCGTCTTGCGGCACCTCTGCCTGCCAATGTAGAGGGGGGTGGGGGACGTACACGATATTAGTCAGGTGTACTAGTTTTTTTGGCTCTTCAGTGTATATAGTCGGCAACTGTGGTACAACATATTTTTAATACAAAACCTGGGTGACGATTCAGACACATTGTATCGCTACTGTGAACATAATGGTAAGAAGGGACCAAACGAAGTGACGTTCATGATTATAGATTAAATAAACCATTTCAGAGAGGACGGAATAAATTAACTAGTATTAACGAGTGATGGGTGCCCGGGATAAAACAAGAATATGACAATGATACAGTTTTTATACCGCATAGTCATTATGTTGAAACTGTTTGACAAGGTAATTTACATTTTCCCAGTAAAAGGTAACACATGCATGCCAAATGATCNGTCCATATGTTGAAACTGTTTGACAAGGTAATTTACATTTTCCCAGTAAAAGGTAACACATGCATGCCAAATGATCAAGACATTCCTTTGATGAGAAAAAATATAATATCACAATATATGTAGAGTTACCTGTGAATTGGGATAATGACATTNAAGACATTCCTTTGATGAGAAAAAATATAATATCACAATATATGTAGAGTTACCTGTGAATTGGGATAATGACATTAGTGCTGCGAGTAAACATCCAACTCCTTTCTCTCTGTATATAAAGAGATATGATGACTTTGAAGACATTAAAGTATTAACTGATCCATTTTCCAGGAAACGCCTAAACTTAGATTACAGCTGAAGGAGGCGCGCATGTTACAAGTAGTAAAAGGAGAGCAAACACTTGGAATCAAAAACACATATTACAATCCATGGGCTGCACACATTGTAAAATGTCGAGAACCACTTGCACCTCATTTGGACATTCCTGCATCGTACCACCATAACCCCGATATTAAGCCCNTGTAAAATGTCGAGAACCACTTGCACCTCATTTGGACATTCCTGCATCGTACCACCATAACCCCGATATTAAGCCCACCAAAGCAATATACATCACCAAACTACTAGACTACTTAGAAAGATCTGCCAAACTGAGAGTTCGACGAACATATTATTTCTGGAGAACCAGGAAATGGTGGCAGCAACAACAGAGACAGTGAATTTGTGGATGAGAATGATGACACTAGTAGTGGTTGCGATTAATGAGCTCGTTTATGGCGCTGATGTATGTTTCATATAACNTGTAAAATGTCGAGAACCACTTGCACCTCATTTGGACATTCCTGCATCGTACCACCATAACCCCGATATTAAGCCCGCCAAAGCAATATACATCACCAAACTAATAGACTACTTAGAAAGATCTGCCAAACTGAGAGTTCGACGAACATATTATTTCTGGAGAACCAGGAAATGGTGGCAGCAACAACAGAGACAGTGAATTTGAGGATGAGAATGATGACACTAGTAGTGGTTGCGATTAATGAGCTCGTTTATGGCGCTGATGTATGTTTCATATAACAGCATCAGTTCCTTGACATATTCTGACCAAAATGCCTTACATAACATAACCTTACAAACTCTGAATGCCATGTGAAGTTTTCTGTATAGTGAATGTGTAACTTTATATAAATTAAAATATTATCCTGTTGTATGTTTATATATATTATAATTTCAAATAACACCCTTCTGTTAGTTAACATAACTACGTTAAAAAAAGCGGATAAGTCCAAAATTATTAAATGAACCTCATAAAAAGAAAACATTATTTGCTATTGCAATTGACAGCCAAGACAGTTTGGATATACAGATATGTCTAAACAAATTCTCCCTATATTAATGCTTAAAATCAACATGATGGACAGTTTTTTTTCGTTTCCTGAAAAAGTTACTATTTGGATTAATTCAATTTTTGCTATCAGCCCCTCAGTTTTTCGGTCCAGAAATATTGGCTTGGTTATCAGTTTCTTCAGTCTCTTTTCACTGCACGCTAGCTCCATTTTCGGGGTTTTCTTTTGTTCTCCAACAATTTTCTGAAAGTTGCATTATTAGCTAATTTGAAAAATTATTTTTCGAAGTCGTTGGTGGCCACCTGTCTCTTCTCGGTGTTGAGCTCAATATAAGGTTTCAGCCAGGTACTTTGCTCGAATTCTATTACTCTGTGAATTTTTACGAGTCTTAATCTGTTATCCAGCGCCTGTTTCAAGTTGCGGTAATGTACGATACAGTATTTCTTATTTTCTATTGTTGTTATTAATCTCGTACGTTTGGAGCCTGGGGGACACTGGTTTACTGGTAGGAATGGCAAATCGCGGTGTTCTCCGTGCAGGGCTGCGGGGCACTCAACGTCGACCTCCAGAATATAGCCAGCATCAGCATCATCCGGCACGCTCGTGACATCGATGTTGGTGTCGACCCGACTGAAGTTGGCAACGGCAAGCGACATGGCCCATCCTTAAAGATTATTGGCGTCGAGGTTTTGCAAAAACGTAGTGGGCTTGCTTGGATAAAATGTTTCCGGTGCGTAGGTATTGTTCGCTACCGCATGTCGGTTTACCCACTGGGCTACGCCACCGCGAATTCCATTTTCGATAAAAAGATATGCATGTCGTAATCTGTGAGTAGCTCTAGATTTACCCCCGTCGTTTTTAACATTGCATCGAATGTGAAGCCTGGGGCGCAGACATAATAGGCACATTCCAGTTCGTACGTGGAAATACTCATTTCCCTGATATTTACAAATACGTCTGCTAGTATGAACACATCCGTATTAAGATATATATCGCTGTAGTCACCTAATGTACTGCAATTCAATTCTTGCCAAACTGTCTGGGATTTCACGTTATCGCTCTCTGTTATTCCTGAATCTAACAGCCTGTTAAAAATTCCTATTTTGGGAGCAGTAGCGGCTCGTCCATTTTTTTCCAGCTGTCTAAATAATCATATAGAAGTACACCGTTGCGTGTAAAAATGGGCAGTTTGGTTGACACAAAAATTTTTTTCCGTGTTGTTAAATTTATTCTGTGTTCAAATTTCGGCGAGGGATGCCAGACTGCTGGCCATAAAACGAACTGTAGGGAAAAATGATCGCCTAGCTGTTTGAAAATGTAATAAATTTCTCTCGTGTGTGTGGAATGATAAAAGATTTATCGTGTCGTACCCTATCTGTTTGATGATGAAATTCACGTCGAAGCTTAGGTTATGGAAGAACACTACTACGAGTTTCTTGGGGCAGTGGCGATGCGGGTTTCACTCGTTACATGACGCCCCGATGTACTTGCCGGTGAAATGATTGTGGTCCCTCACTTAACGGTTTTATTATGTGAATGCAGTAGCACAATAACAGCACTTCGTGGCCTGTTTGTACTTCGCATGTTCAGCTGTTGTGAGCGGTATCATCTGCTTTGAGGTGGCATATATGCCCTTCACCTTTATCCCAATATCTACAGTCATGTCCATAAATACTTTTTCCACGTCATTTCCCCTGAAAATTAAAGATTCTGTGGTCATTTCGGAGGTCATGACTGCAGGAATTACATCGTTAACAACTTTTACATAAATACAAAAACTGCGTGCCTCGTGTTTTTCGCAAGGATGAGTATATGAGCGGCTGGGGTCTGGTTCACAAGTGTGAATTGTCTTGAATAGCCTCGAAATCCGCGTGCATGATGATGGGCAATTTGTCCGCAAAATGAATTATTTTTTTATTTAAGAACGTAGGGCCTACCATCTTGCCCTAGCTGAGGCATCTCGGGGCGCACTGGTGAACGTGTGTTGCAGTATTTCATCTGTTCATCCAAACACTGTTGGCCCACCAAGCCAGACACTCGCAGCCACTCCTCTAATTAGGTCTCGCATATATGACTTTTACTATGGTAGGCTATTAAAAACCGAATATGCTTCCCATTAAAAAAATGTAATTTGGTAGTATCTAAACTATGCGTGTGTCACTAAGTCACTTTTGTATAGATACAAATGCTTAAAAAACCATTGTAATATCTTCGTGGTCTTAGGGAAGTCAGTTTCTTTATGACCTCTTCAATTGCTTAACGAAAGTCGATAAAATTGTAAAATTAAATGTTTACCTATATCTGGTTGAAATAGTTTTATTTGTGCTAAAAATAATAATAATAATAACATTGATTTCATTATGTCGTAGCTCTCGTAGATTCTGAAATATGCCTCATAACGAAAACTATATTTAAATATTCAATAAGTTCACTTTTTGATCACAAACACGGAAAACATAAAACATCTTATGATAATGAACAATATCGTTTTTTTTATTGAATATAAAATTTTACCACGTCTTCATGTATAATTTGTGAGGAATTTTGTGTTAAAAAACGGTAAGTGATATTTCCTATACAAAACATTTATGAAAATGAAATATTTTATTTGACTTTTCGTTTCCTTTAATGCATATAAGTGTAAGAATAAAAACATTAATAAAATATTTGCTTTCTATGGAAAATTACAGTTGCCATTGATTGACGCACGAATAAAATGAGCAGGCCCATGTTAATGTTAATTGTACATATGTTGGAAGAATACACAATGTGCATTCAAGTAGATCTTAAGCAGGGCTTTCAAAAGTGTTTATTTTACCGTGAACAGCTTAAACGCGAATGCACTATAAAGACTATTTACGGTAAAGAGAGCATTTTTTAAATTATCTTTTGAAAGTTTGGCGGCCCGTGACTACATGTATATTAGGGTGGGTAATTTTTTCTTATTTCACGATATTGTAAAGGGCACAGCGATTGAAAGGTGCTAAATGGTATTGGTAATCCATACGTAAAATTGTATTACGTTCTATTGAGTGTTATTGCCTCCGGATTGGGATTAAAGATTAAAAAAAAACTCTTTTTCGAGGTTTTTTCTCAATAAAAAAATAATAATATTGAAATACTTTATACAAGTGATTAACATTGAATTGAATGAAAAATATACTTTGTTTTACTAATACTAAGCAGGAAGGTGTGGAGCGGAGTGATGTTGTTACTAAAACTGCGCTTTCTCATGTTTTGTTTTCTATATTAAGCAAGTGATCAGAATGTGTTACTGAGATATTGAAAGAATATTTAATTGTCACATCGCTCTAATGAATGAAGCAAATATTTTTACACATGAATTAATTATCCAGAGTTTTATCGCTTTATCAAGTATATGTCTCTGGGAATGGGGGGGGGGGTCACTTATGTACGAAAAAAAAACACTTTTTCATCGGACACAATTAGAAAATGATGCCAAACGATGTCTTCAAATAGCATATAAAGTTCAATTGCAATCGGAATTCATCTTCTGCCTCCGGATCCATCTCAAAACAGTCAAAAAAGTCTTCAAGAAAGGTCTCACAGTATGGTATAGGAAATCACTCCAGGCAACGATATGTAAAAAAATGAAAATACAGAGATCGTTAGTTAAGTAAATGTTTAATAAAGAGATAAAGAGAAAACATATATTTTACATTTTTACACAAATAATTATTACAATAAAAGGTTACATAATAGCAAAATATTTCTTGCTATCGAACTTTGGCATTGTTTTTCGTGACTCTATTTGGGCTTTTATGAAGCCTTCTCTCTCACTTTTATCACATAAAGTGATTGAAGCCTCAGTCACCGCTTTGACTGCTCTTTCGACTGCTTGCGTATGACATGGTAGACGCAATAAAGGCAGTTCTCCTTCTCCTTTTTGCTCGATAAACAACAGGAGTTCTTCTTCGCTCACATGTTTTAATATTGGCGGTTCAGTAATATTTTCCTGCCAATCCAAAAGATCGTAATATGATGATGCATCAAAGTTCAATTTCGGTAGCTGAAACAGTCGCAAGCTATTTGATGTGGTCCTTCTGGCTTTCAGAAGTCGACGGGCTGCTAATTCACGAATGTGCGGTTGGGGGTCGGTCAGCATTGCAAGCAATAAATTTTCCGGGTGTGCGAAATAGCTATTTCTTTGAATGACTGGGTCGACAACTGCTTTCAAAGTTGTTGATAAATATCGGGTTTGCTCGATGAGTTTGAATAAGTTTCGTGCTCCATCTTTACAGCTGGGGTGGGATTTGACAGAAAACCATACCGGAGCGTAATCCTTGACAATATATGTTGCAAGGGTAGTTAGGCTACTTTTTGACGTTTACTCGGAGATTTTTTGTCTCAATAGCTTTATTTTCAGTGCTTTTGTAATAAGGCTTGTTGTGACAACATCTATGCCCCCTATGAACATTTTTCTAGTCGTTCGTTGGTCAACTATGAAGCTGTGTTCTCTTACATGTATTTTCTTATGCTTAGGGCAGGTACATTTAGAAATATCCCGACACTTGCAAGCCGAAATATCAAACAAAGTTTTACTTCCAAGACGAAACTCTTCCAACTTGTTTTGCGGTATTTTTGGGTGAGACTTGAGAGGTTTTTGTACTTTAAATGATATGCTTTTAACATTGCTTTCACTCGTTTTTGTTCTACTGTAGGAATAGAAGCTTAAGTCCATATTTCTATAAGTTTTGCAAGTACAATAGTCTCTATTTCTTTAAAGGTGGGTTCTCTTTTAGATTCCCTCTCATGTTTTATCTTGTGTCGGGTCCACTCATAACACTTCATGATTTCTCCATACGTTTACCAAATACTGTTGCCTCAATTGTGTATGGCCCAATTGATTGTGTGAAATGTTCATAATTGCAGATTTTTTATTTATTTAAAGTGTTGACAAAACTTTTATAAATAGTTTTCTTCCTTAAAATATAACTGACCAAATATTCTCCTTTATAAGAAAGTAAGAACTTTTTGGTCACTAAGTTAATTATTGCTTTTACTGTGTAAAGAAACTATTATTTTTTAATATACAAAGTTTAAAATTTAATAATTGGCACTAAATCTTTTGCCAATTGAAGACATATATTATGAATTTGATTTACTTACCCGATGCTCCTAAACAACAATAGGTATATTAAGAATATTTTCTGTTTTCAGGAAAACAGCTATTCTATTTCAGAATTATGAAACATTATTTACTGTTACTTTCTCATGTTTCTTCTCGTTTTCACAAAAAAAAAAAATTTCAATAAACTGCATACATTAAAGATATATTTTTATATATTTTCATACCAAAATTTATGGTAAATGTTATGTTCTTTGTCATTTTTCAGTTTAAGTGGATCAGCAAAATTACTTCCTATTAATAAAACTGTTAAAAAGAGTAAACATTAAGAAAAGCTGGTCTAAATCGACGTACCAAGATACGTATACACAAATATAACCGTAAGCTATGAATGCTGTTGTCTTTTGCGTTTTTGTTTGTTCACTGTATTATATTTTTCATTACAACTTTTTTTTATGATTTTATTAAATGTAGCAATGATTTAATTATGTGTCAGTCAGACTTTGTTTACTCAAAACATTCATGTTGCTGACAATATTTAATGATTATTTTATTTTTAATTTTAGCTTCGTTTGCTTCTAGTGTAAGTAAAATATTATTTTCCCTAAGCTTTCCTGGATAGTCTGGAAATTTACCTTTCAGCATTGTAAATGTTAATTTGATATTATTTAACGCTATTAGAATGCCAGTTTGATTATGCATACTTCATAATTTGCAAGGGATCACATAAACGCAGCCATGGATTTGCAACTTACGTGTGACTGGTTTCACTCTGGTAACCATGCTTTTTACTTTGACGTATGTTTTGAAAACTGACTGTAGTTAAAATTTTCTTCTCAGTTGTCAGTGTTGTAAAAGAACAGAGGGAAAGGGAACATAGTCTANGTCAGTGTTGTAAAAGAACAGAGGGAAAGGGAACATAGTCTATTCGCGGTCTCTTCACTTTTTGAATCGAACATTTGAAAAACCGTTCCATGTACGTTGTGATTGGTTGCATCCTAAGTTTAACACGCTTTACAAGAGTTATACACTTTCGTTAACATAAAAGTATCTTATCTTTGGTTAAAATAAATTTTGACATAAATTCTATCTATAAATTTATATTTAATTTATAATTATTATGAATTAAACAGAGAGAAAATGGGCGTGTTGGTAATGCCTAGTAAGAAAAAGTTGTCATGCAAAATATTATTACACTGAATGCAGACGAATGCGGTGCTTTGTCCTTTGGCGTAATATTCTAGACTTCGTTAAGCTTTGTTAACATTAGGAGGAAGAGTATTCTGGAAGTAGAACTTTAGCAGGGCTTCAGAAAGAATTGGAAGTAACCATTAATGAACTATNTAGGAGGAAGAGTATTCTGGAAGTAGAACTTTAGCAGGGCTTCAGAAAGAATTGGAAGTAACCATTAATGAACTATAACTAATATTTTTAATTTTTTGCCTTAGTTTTTTGTGGATTAATAGAGGATCGTTTTCATGTGCTGTTCTGTAATCGATATTGTGTAACCATTCACTAGAAGAAATCTTCTAAGAAATATTGTACATTGGCTGTTGATATGTGTGACAGCATGTTATCTCAATAATGCTAACGCACGTTCTTGTGTTTGATGAGTAGCTAAATTTAAACTGGTTGTGTTATCCAATATGTGTGGTTTTCCTAGTGGTAATTTTGTTAGTTTTCCTTGGATTCCAAAACAAATAAGAGAAGATGGCACCAGTTGGTTTCCGTTTTGTGAAAATTATTTCGGCTCGCATTAGTAATGTCTACTTTTCTTTTGGTTCATAATTTTCTTGCAAAAAATTTGTTTTAATTTGAATTATGTAAAGCCAGACTTAACTTCCAACTTTCGTACATTTTCAATGTAACTTCTGTTTGTTTTATTCAATTTTGTTATTAATGTGAAACAAAGATAAGAGTATATGAAATTACCAATTTGCAAAACTTCAGGAACTGTTTGGTGATTTCGAACATTTGGTTTTTTATTTAAATTGTGTCCATCGAACTCGGTTGTTAATAATCGGTAAAAATAATTGCGCTTTAATTTTTTAGATTTTCTTTTATGTATTATGTTATGAGTTTCGATACTCTCGAAACACAGAAAACTATCGAACGTCCACAGAGCACTATCATGCCACTTAACTACATAGTTAGCAACACATTTTGTTCGTCCTTCGCTCGCCACCAGCATGTATCGCGTGAATTTCTATAACGAAAAAAAAATCTCTATCTGTCGTAGCATTATTTACTAAACTTTGCTTTAACGCGTAAATTCAGTGCCATTTCACGCGATTTGTTGTCCTTCGTTATGATATCAACGTCGTTTAGCTAAATATTTATCCTTTGCTAATTTATGTGGTGTAGTTATTTGCGTGGTTACCGCCTNAATTTATGTGGTGTAGTTATTTGCGTGGTTACCGCCTCCCCTTGCACCATGCTGCCTTAACACGACCAAACCCAGTGAGCACAGTTGTGTACATTATGTACACCGAAAATTTTTTTGGACGATACGTTACACCACCAGGTTCATTGCCGAATTGTTTCCCTGTGTGTATCCTTAATCGAAATCCGTGCTGCGGTACTAAGTTAATAATGGTTCATATCACTACAGCCGACCTTAAATGTATAGAGTTTATTATTGGTAGGACCAACGAAACAAGTGTTGAGAAGGCCTTACGTACAGCTCGGATCAAAAAATTTGTTTAATTTTGTAAAACCTGAAACCATAAATTAACGTAGTTCTGACAATTTTAATTTTGCGTCGTAATGTATCTCCCGTCCCACGTTTCTCTTGGGCGAGTCTCTTAGTACCAAAATGTTCTTACATTTTTGTCTTCTTCAATAAAGACCTCTGAAGTGATAAAAGGAGTTATCTTCTAAAACAAAACACTCACCATGCACGTCGATTTGGTCGTTCAGTAAGTCCAATAATGAGCAGCCAAATAATTACGAAACTATAAAAGTTTAAATTGCAAATATATCCACTCATTTGCATAAATATTGATCGCCATGAATCTTCCATGTTGTTATCAAATGGAGAATGAGATTTAAAATAGGTTAGGATTTTTTGGAAATCTATATCATCTATTGATTGACGGGAGAATCGCAGCTCCACATGTTGTTCGCTTGTCTCAATATGCACACGACACAGCTAAGCTATTGCATTTGTGATTTTTGAGCAGACAGGCTGTAAGAGAACAAACTTAGCAAAGTTGCTGTCATTAATACCACGACCATGTGTGAGGCCTCCGCAACCCTTCAGCTCACGCATTAGGTCTTGCTTAATAACCATGTCTGTCCAATTACCACTCCAGAACATATATCATCGTCATAGTGTAAAAGTCTGACGTTACAAATTTCTGGAAGTCATCCTCTTCCATCTGCTGAACATACAAATGGCCATACTTGGCATACTGAGGTAACCAGAGACATGAAAGAACGGAAGCACAGAATGCACACAAGATAAATGAAGCTCAAAATCACCAGTTCTTTCAGCCCTAATATACAACTGCATTACTGAGATGAGTTTATACTACTGCAGCGATAGCTTTCCTCTGCGACAAATCTCTAGCCCTTTGCACACTTGTGCCAAAGATTCAAAAACTTTAATGAGAATTTGTGATTTGGGAACCTACTCAAGGGAAACAGAGTTGCGCATTACACTACCATAAAGGTGGCAGGGATATTTCTTTTCGAGTTCGGTAATGATTACCTTCTCAATCAGTAACACATCCAGCACCAATCCAGTCAGGTAGTGAGCCCTGATCGTACGGGCATATGCATAACCCGAAATCATGTGAGGTATTGATGCTTTAGCATACACTTCCCCTTAAACTTCTTCAAGACCAGTGCCACTCATTATGTGGCCAACTACCCCAAGAAAAGATACAAGATAGTGGAAACCATCCATTCTTACAATGACTATCAAATTCGCTGTGAGGACCTGAAGCAGCCACTATTTTTACTGCCTTAGCAAACACAGTGGCTGGTCGAATGAGACAGAACAACTGCTTTGGCCTAGTGTTCTACATTATCCAGCTGCAAACTTGAGGGCAGTATAGACTGTACCAATGCTTCCAGGATCAAGATTTATGAAAGGAATGGGCTCCGCACTACATTAAACATTTTCTCTATTGGGCTGGAAAGCAGCCTGCATAAAACCATAACAAGCAGGCCTATGGAGAATATTTAGCCATCTACCAGTTATCCAAAGAAAATCTAGAGTGACAGCACTGAGCTCATCCATGACATTAGGTGGATGTGTAAATATCCCCTTGATACAACATATTTCAACCCAGGATTGCTGCCTCTACAACTCCTAAATGTTCTTCTTTTTAATTTTGTCTTCTGCATTCATACCAGTTTTTGTGCAGAATTCGGTTAGATTACGTGCGGAAGCTAACAACACTGGCTACTCCAGGCACATTGGTCATAGTTATGTCTGGACCATGATGCTTCATTAGCTTTTTCTTATGATTCTTGGTCGTATAGCCGTCCTTCCCCTCTAGCAAAACATCCATGTTATCAACTATCTCCCTCATGCTCTACTGGCATTCATGATTGTAACCTAGGAAATCACAAAGCTTCTGGGAAGCTTGATTTTTATATGAGTTGCCAGCATAGTTTCAACTACTTTTGAATGTCAAAGATTGAAGAAAAAAAATCATGGTGGTAACCAAATCACCCACTTTTCTGATACGAATATCCAACCCTTTACCCCAAACATCGTCACGAGCTGTAGCTTGTGAAATAATACTATTCTTTATCTCAAGTGCCTCTACTTTATCAACAACCTTCCTATATTTACACGGTGCTTTGGTTATAAAACGGAAGTCTATATCCTTGGCACAAAACAAGCAATGTGTTCTGGTATCAAATCCAACAATAGCAGAAGACAGTGTCTGATAAGATGTTGGCAAACATTATTCTTCATCCATTTTATTTTCCAAATATTTTTAATGTGAGTTGGTCTTGTGTAGTTCTTCCTACAGTTTTCGTGAACTGTCAACAACTTGCCATCTCCTAATTTGAGGCGCAGTCCATCATTACGCAGATTGCTAGTGGTCTAAATTCCATTGACACCTTTATCTCCCACAACAACTATTTTCAGACCGGACGAGTTTCCTCCACAAAGTTGATGGAGGTTCTCACCACATAGCACACAGGTACTGTTGCTATCATCCATCACTTAGAAGTTACTCTGCAACTCATTAAAACATGCCATTGTAATATACCAGTCCACATATGAAAAATGTAATAATGTAAAATTATTTAGCTCATACATAGATCACTGTATATTAAATACTACACGTGCACTGTTAATATATTAACATTAGCATACATTAACACTCTCCAACTTTTACCTNGGATATTTCAACACTGAACCAATCACGTCACAATTGAAAGGGTACAGAAATGAACTAGAGCAATTGTAAATATCAGTTGGTAGCCAATGAAATAGCTAAAAACATTTATTTGTATATTTTGAAGGTTATTTTCACAGTTTAGCAAATAATCATGACAAATGTAGAATTATTTTCGTATTTTTATCTACATTCTTTTAATATACTTTTTAATTATCAATTAAAAGAATACAAATTAATAAACAAGAAAGATTATTTAACTATGGACTTCGATCTACAAAAATATTCTAACCGGAAAACTACATCTCAAACAGAAAAAAGATATTACCAGTTAAAATTTATAAGCATAAATCTCGTATCCGCCATTTTGTCAGCCATTTTGGAAGGAAGCAAGCACGTAATTTCCGGGGACTTTTGCAACATGTTTAAGAATGTTTAGTAGTAACCCTGTGCAAAAATTCACCTTTCTATTTTCCATTTCCAGGTGAAATTCTAAACTGACTGGGCTATTATTTTCAGCAATCGTACGTTGTACAACACCACTTTGTACGAGAGAAACTANTGAAATTCTAAACTGACTGGGCTATTATTTTCAGCAATCGTACGTTGTACAACACCACTTTGTACGAGAGAAACTACCCTAGCGCGTTGAAACTTTGTTATTTCGTGTCGTGGCATGATCCAATCACTTCTGCAGTCAAGCCCTCAGTAAGGGCCGTTTCACACTAGGCGACTATTGCCAGGCGATTGTCGCTCATAGGGCAACTGTCGCTCATAGGACAACTCGAAGGCAACTCGCCGGCAACTGGAAGCACCAATAAAAGGGATGCCAACATACATAGAACGNTCTCATAGGACAACTCGAAGGCAACTCGCCGGCAACTGGAAGCACCAATAAAAGGGATGCCAACATACATAGAACGAGAAATTGTAAAATGTAATAAGACAAATATCTGTTGGTGCTTATTCCTAGGAGGAGGAGAAAAAGAAGGCAATACAAGCAAAGCGTGCGCGCAGTACATGTACATCCTTATTTAAGTGAAAGGCTCTAAAATGGATTTTTCCATACAAGCTATGAAGATCTGTGCCTGGATGATCAGGAATTTTTCAGGTACTTCAGAATGTCGAATTTGTCTTTTGACGAACTTGAAGTTTGTATACAACATAAGATCCTCAAGATTGACTCTACGATGCGAAAGGCAATAACACTAGAAGTGAAATTAGCTGTCACCCTGAGGTAAGATATTGATAATCTTTTTATATTGTTTAAATTTTGAATACATGCATTTCTGAATTAATCTACTGATACGCACATTAAATATGTGCACATAATTGTGATCCACTATGTAACATAAGATAGCCTAATGTGATGTGATACTATGTGATGTAATACACCATATAATACACGATATATCATAATTCAATTAACTGTTATAAATAAAGTATTATGTAATATCTTTCAAAAATCATGAACATATCAACATGCTAGAAAAAGTTACGTTCAATATCGTATGCTTCATTGTACATTATCATGTTTCATTGTACTGATTCACTGTATAATGTCATATTAATCCAGGTCACATAGTCCATTTTCAATTATATTATATGTAACTGTATCACATTTTATGGTACATATAATATTATTTACTAGCTCTATAGCCTACATAGAGACATGGATTTTACATTAAAATGCAATAGAGAAAAAGGAATAGTGTAGTAATCAGATTTGCATTCTAATTAAATTTGAAATGTTCACTCTTGTACATACATACTCAATTAATATGTACAGCGTGTACCAAAAACATTCATCCTCTTTCACAATCCTATCCATCGTTTAAGAAGCTCACTGTTGAGAAATTATCTGACATGCAGGTGCCAGTGCGGTGGTGCTCTGTCCTGTTTAAAAAATTTAAATTATCGGAATGTTCTCGTAATTGTGGAATTAGCCAGATCTCCAACATATCCAGATATGATATTCCGGTAACGGCGTTTTCCAGAAAATAGAACGGACCGTATACCTGTTCTCGGGAAACAGCGCAAAACACATTCGGCTTTGGAGAGTCTCTCTCATACTCAGATATGGCATCTGGCCGCTGTGTTCCCCATATTCGTACGATGTGGCGGTGCACTTTTCTGCTTATATGGAACGTGGCCTCATCGTTGAACACCAAACGTGAACAGAAGTATCATCGTCCANGCGGTGCACTTTTCTGCTTATATGGAACGTGGCCTCATCGTTGAACACCAAACGTGAACAGAAGTATCATCGTCCAACACCATGCCCACAATGAATTCACAAAACTCAAGATGTCGTTGTTTATCACTATCACGAAGGGCTTGTGGCACTTGAATCCTGTATGGTGTGAAAAACAATCGTCACCACAAAACACGCCAGACAGTCGTAAAGAATATGGCCAGCTCTCGGCTGTCACGACGAGTTGACTTATGTGGACTCCATACCGAACACTTCGGGGTGTGCTCTACGTCTTGTTCAGGCACACGAGAGCGCCCTGTGGACTTCCCCTACATTAACAACAAGTCTCTTGAAACTGCTCGTGCCAACGTCGGATGCTCTGCGCAGTAGGAGGTGCAGTTCCATACTGTCGATGAAAATCACGCTACACATTTATAACTGACTCACACTTGTTGAAACGGAGAACGCAAAACGCTTTTTGTAGCTGTGTTTTCGCCATCCCGAAGCATATTGAGCGAGTGCGCTAGCACCACCAGCTGAAGCGCCACCAAAGCGACATCTACCGGCAACCAAGTGAACCGGTGACATGCGACATGCACCAAGGGAAACTATAAGTTTCAATGTGTATTTTGTAATATTCCGCGAGACCTCATCTTCATTCGTATAAAAGTTCTAACCTTGTGAAATCTGATGATGCTTTTAATTACACAATGTATCCTCGATTGTATTCTTTAAAACAATGTTCTTAAATTATTCACTGTTTTTCTTTCTAATGGATGTCCAAAATAATAATTACTTATCATGTCTATGTTTCAATAACTTATGATAGTTAAAATTAAAACAATTCTATTGGCCAGTACTAAATATTGAATCATAATTGTATACAGATGCTGGTGGACTGTATGTTTCCTCCCCTGGCTGTGAAACTGAAGTGCTGTTTCTGGTATATGCCTCGTTCTTGGATGCCACTGCTAAACCGATTGCTGGCAATGTTGTTCTATTATCATTTGGCACTGTTGGCTAGATCCAGCCTGATGCTGGAATGGCTTCTCGTTGACGTCTGGTATATACCTTACAATGACTTCCTCCCACGCAGCTCTTGCCATAACCTTTTTCCATATTGCATGATGTTGTTCAATTAATGAAATGAAGTCATCAGCATTCAAATCGTCAGCCAAATTCATCGCTGTACAGTGAACATGCGCTGTCATGTTTGCGAGCAAAATGCTACTGTAGACATTGGGGTTGGTAGCAATCATGTTACAAGCCNAATGCTACTGTAGACATTGGGGTTGGTAGCAATCATGTTACAAGCCGGCTCCAATACAAACACGTGTATTGCCGGCCCGGCAACAGTCGCTCTGCCGGACAACTATCGCCGCCAGTCGCCAGTCGTAAGCAACTACAGGGCGACTGGCAACTGGCAAGCAACCATAGTTGCTCTGTGTGAACACTTACATTTATGCCAATGACAAGTAAACTGGGAAATTGTTGCCCGGCGATAGTTGCCTGGTGTCAAACAGCCCCAACAGTATCCACATCGCTGAATGAAAACGAGCTGACATTCGTCGGTCACAGAGACAGCGCACCAAAAGTGATCCACAAGTCAATTGGGACACATTCCTTCTGACAAAGACGCTTGAAATATGCGTAATAATTATTACAGAAACGCATTCCTAGTAATAATTTTGAAAAATTCATGATTTTTCGTTTGATGCAAAACCTTTTTTTGAGGATTTGATTTAGGGTAACACTATTTTTAGAACTGTTGTTACTTTTGTTTACGTTGCATAAATCAGTATACCGAACAAGTAATAACATTTTCTATTTTCATGCAGCACTGTATGAAGCCTTCGTTTTTAATGGTGTTATCAATTATACTAAAATGTGTTCAGACAATGTATAAAAGGTCCAGCATGATATCGAACAGTTAAATTAAAACCACAGACAAGAGATACTTTTCTGTATTTATATTTTTTCAGTTAAAGATAAGTTTAGGCCTTTGAGCCGTGAATAAATGTGGATTTACTGTAGACATGCACATAATTGTGTGTATCTCTATTACAATACACAAAATTATAATAACCAACTGAATATATCAATATTTTGAGTGACCTGTTCTCGCCCAATATTTTGTAAGGGAACTTTTTATTTTACAAATAAATGAGTACATTTTTTCGAGATGTGACCGAGATTCGAGAAGGTACAATGTAAGTGACTTTTACTACACATAAGTTACATTACGATCCACCAAAATAATTTTTGTATTCGAAAATATGTTCCGAGGTTGGTACAGTTTCTTATGTAAAGTGTATTTGTATACTTAGTGATTTTACAACGATACAGATTCTTTCAGTTTATATTATGTGTTTACGGACAAAAATGTGTCTTCAGCATTACTTGCTAGACTTTAGACAAACTCTCGGCTTTATTCAATGATTCATGCTCTGCATGAAAATATTTGTCATGAAAGCGAAAGTGAAGAGCTCATTGCTATGCTGTACCTTTGCTTGTAAACTTTATCATTGAACTGAAAACAGGTCGTGTTAACGCAGGGGATTGTGATTTCCATGATGGATGGCAAATGTATTACTGTTCTTCCTTTCAGCATACTGTCGTTTTCCTAATTGTGTTTATGCTGCATATTTTTCTTACAACAATAATGTACGTAAATACGCTTTGCACATCTAAGATCACTAAGTTGTCAGTTGAAGTTATATCTAATGATTTTGCTAGGGATATGATTTCCTCAGAATCTTTTATGAAGGTAGATGCGTGGCCTATGAGAAGCTCAAAAAATTTAAGCAGGATTTTTAACTCTTCTTGGCACGAAGAACTAGAATAGCCGATGATATTTTGCAAAGGAATGCCTGGTTTTAGAAATTTTGGAATGTAATATAAGTAAGGCCGCTTGCTTTGTCTGACATGAGTGCTCTCCTCATTTTTTACGCAATGAGATTCTGAAGATTTTAAATTTTTCTTCTAGTTTGCAATTGTTGGATATATGTTTGCACTCGTCCGATGTGATAAGGGGAGAGTGTTCAGCGTTCATTGCAATTTACGCTCGATGTTCTCTGCAACAAGCTGGATGACCAAGTTTAAGGGCAGCGGTTTAAGGCCATAGTTGATGATAATCTTTTAAATTCATTGCCTGAAAGAGATTTACATAAGAGCCACATAAATGTTAATAATTATAGTTAAATGATTATAGTTTTTCAAAATAGACCATTGAAACGTCAAACATTTCTGAATATGGGAGCCCAAGTTTCTATGCTCTTGATTACCTTTGCCAACTAAATTACAGGTCATGCGATCTTCGTCACATACACAATATATTGATTAAGTAGCAAGGACTTTTAATAATCGGTACACGGGTTCTGGCATTCTGAATCTATTTTAAAATNACAATATATTGATTAAGTAGCAAGGACTTTTAATAATCGGTACACGGGTTCTGGCATTCTGAATCTATTTTAAAATAGGTATTGATGTTTTTGCCAATACTTTTTTATTCGTCCGAGAGAAAATAATATTAATATTTATTAGTTTCTCCTGGAAGAATAAAAATGTGTTAGCAGAAACATCAATACCTATTTTAAAATATGTTCAGAATAACTGCACCCGAGTNACAATATATTGATTAAGTAGCAAGGACTTTTAATAATCGGTACACGGGTTCTGGCATTCTGAATCTATTTTAAAATTGGTATTGATGTTTTTGCCAATACTTTTTTATTCGTCCGAGAGAAAATAATATTAATATTTATTAGTTTCTTCTGGAAGAATAAAAATGTGTTAGCAGAAACATCAATACCTATTTTAAAATATGTTCAGAATAACTGCACCCGAGTNTCTGGAAGAATAAAAATGTGTTAGCAGAAACATCAATACCTATTTTAAAATATGTTCAGAATAACTGCACCCGAGTATCCATTGTTAAATATCCTAGATATTTAATGAAAATTTTGTGTATATGATATAGATCAGATGACATGTGATTTAGTTCGCAAATTAATTAGGAGCGTAGGAACTCTCCTGTATTCCAAAATTTCCGACTTTTAGGTGCTATATTTTGAAAACTGTTATCATTCGACGACAAATATTTACGTGTATGTGGTCCTTATATAAATCTCTTTCAGATAACGAAATAAAAATTATCGCGAATTAGGGCCTAAATAAAATGCATCGCGCAGGCTTCCGGGCCCAGAGTCCNCAGATAACGAAATAAAAATTATCGCGAATTAGGGCCTAAATAAAATGCATCGCGCAGGCTTCCGGGCCCAGAGTCCGTCTTAGCACAAGCGTAGGAAATACTTGTCCCTTTGTCTCCTCATAAGTCCCCAGTGTGCTCCTCTGCTGCATGGTTTGGCAGTTAGGAGCATTTTTTAAGATCTCGCGGGCCTGTATTACTTGAACGCCCGTTGCCGGACTGTTAAAATAGTGTCCATATGTGCACGGAAACATTTACGGAAATAAGCTTTTATATACGAAAATGCGATTCTTAATAACGGAAAATAGAACTGAGCTCCGTATTAAAAGATTCGGAACTTCCCCGCAGTACATTTAGCTTCGGATCTTGGAAACGAACAATAAAGAGGTTATAGAAACGCTCTTTGTCACTGTAAAGACGAAATTATCGTTTCTGGAGTAATGAGCATAGCCACGACACTTGACATATATTCCTTTTAAACATCTAAAATTAGTACAAGCCACTTGTAACAATTAGCAACATTTCAAGCAATCAAGCATTACAACAGAATTAAAGTAAGTCATAAGTCATTTTACTGAAAACATAAGTAACCTAAATCTTTAAGGTAATTATGAGAGCATAATAGGTGAGTGGTTATAACGATATGATTTTGGTTTTTATTCATACGTGTTCAAATCCTGCTACGGGACAAAACATTTTACAAACATGTTTATACCCAGTAGCACACGCGCAAAACAAACATTACAAAAATCCCCGTAAATTTCTTTACAAACAGGAAGTATATATAAGTTAAAAATAAAATTTATCGAAGGTTTCCATGATTACACGAAATGTTTCGGGCTAAATTTGTGGGAATTAAGTTTCGGAAAATATAAAACAAAGTGTCCGTAATTTTACGAATATATCTGAAATTTTTTACCCAGTATTTTTCCGTATTTTCACGGAATGTTTTCGAACAAAGGGGAGGATCTAAGGGCATTTCTATCATTTCTCAATCTCGGTCATACCCCGGGAAACAATTTTGTGTGTAGCATGAATGGCATGGGACAAGATCATCTGAGTTTAGCGTGTTTCCGGACGCCTGATGCTTTATCCTCGCCAAGCGTAATCTATATACGTTTTCAAGCAATTGGGTTCGCATGCAGCCAAATTGCACATTGAGACTATACCCCACTTCACTATAATTTATTTTATCGGTATTGTTAACGAAATTAGGCGGATGTGCAACTTCTTCGCGGCAAGAGTAATCTTAACGGCTAAACAAGATTGTATTTAAAAATGCAAACTACAAGCAGATGACATTTAAATGTTCTTAATGATCTGACTTCCTGTATATGGTAATAAAATTTGGGGCAAACGAACGACTAGCTTAAATCGAGCCAATTATTTTGCGAAACTAGTTATTTTATGACCATGTTTTGATGAGATCGTACTTGAAACTACGAAAAGTCCTAGGTCCCTATATGTAGAACGTATGTTGTGCAAAGTATTGAAAATATATCATGTGTTTACATGAGCGTTTTATAATGTATGTAATCCATACGTCACCTCATTGCAGTTTGAAATATATTCCCGCCTTAAGTCAAATCATTGCAGCTCAAAGTGTTTGATACTTTTAATTTGCGCACATTATAAAAGGGTAGGTCACCAAAAGTGCTGTAGTTTCAGCACGAAAGAAGGCACTTTTTGCCGGTTGCCAGAGGCTAACTACAATAGTTCTACCGGGAGATTAAAAATAAGAGATGCTGTGTTCTAGGTCTCACGAAATTACGTATATTCCAGTTGGATCGTGGCCGATTCGAATGTTCTTTATTCGCTATTTCTCATGAGTTTCTTACCACTCGTCAACCAAGCCAAACAACTCTTATTTTTTCTCCAACCCCTCCATACTGTCCCACAACTAACCATGCTCTTTTCCATGTAAGAAAAAAGTGAGAAAAATCACTTTGTAACAAAAACCCAAGGGAAAAAATTCATACCATTATCAAATCTACTATCTACAAATAAATTGAGTGGGTTTAACATTTTAGTAACATTTTAACATTTGTAGAGAAACGAAAATTAGAGCAACGACTGAATTTAGCTCGACTGACACTATTGGATCAACTCCCATTCATAATGCCTTCTTCTTCTTATACTATTTGTCGGAGCCCATATCACCACACTTTATACGAATAAAATGCTCATGATTGCACTTAACCATATAATCCCCATTAAAAACACATTTACCTTACTTCCTCAGATATTCTCAAAGCCGGTTGGCCTCGGCCACTTAGGGGCCGCTGTGTAGTGGTTAGACTACTCGCCTACCACCCGGTTTGGGTTCGATCCCCAGCGGGGCCGCTCCCGGATTTTCGCGTGTCGGAANCTGTTCGGGTTCAATCCCCAGCGGGGCCGCTCCCGGATTTTCGCGTGTCGGAATCGCGCCGGACGTAGCCGCTGGTCGGCGGGTTTTCTCGGGGATCTCCAGTTTCCCCCGCCCTTACATTACGGCGCAGCTCGATACTCACCTCGTTTCACTTGCATCGGCTCTCAAGACCTCGATGTTAAGAGCCGCCCAAATATCTTCACACACTCTCGCGCACTCTGCCACCTCTACACGTAATTTTATGTCATATTATAACGAATATATTTGCAGTTGTGTCTATAAGTACGCTAAAATTTCAGCAGCGTTCATACTTATCACCTGTGATTACTTGAATTCCCTACAATTTTCTGGGTGTCGTGACAGACTTGCCCCGTATATTCCAAGGGTGCGAACGACTGCAGTCCCAGATGAATAGGAAAAATACTGGTTTTCAGTGTACGTCAGCAGTTGCCCGTGAAAGGTGAAGTCACTATATCCGCGATAGATAATTTTTTTTACCCCGCCTTAAAATTTTTAGCCATTATGGCTCTTAGCGAGAGTGTCTTGTCATAATATTTCCTTTTTTTATGTAAGTATTCCAGAAGTTATGACATTATTCCTTTTTTTAATACTTATAAAAGCCATTCTCTTATATTTTATTCTAAAAAGTGTGTTTATCTTTCTAATTTGTTTTTAAAAAACAAAACGTTAAAAAAATAACTTCGTGAGCGATAACGGCTGAATTACTTATATATTTGGTGGTGGTATATATTAAAGATAATAAATTAAAGGTTTGTGCTCTATTTTATTTAAATTCGCTTACAATTAAAATTTATTTGGCATAAATGCGTAAGCTGCAATCTTTTAAAGTAATAATCTCCACGCACGTGAATCTCGCTGGCTACAATATACATGAAAGTTTGTAACATTATGTTTNACTTCGTGAGCGATAACGGCTGAATTACTTATATATTTGGTGGTGGTATATATTAAAGATAATAAATTAAAGGTTTATGCTCTATTTGATTTAAATTCGCTTACAATAAAAATTTATTTGGCATAAATGCGTAAGCTGCAAGCTTTTAAAGTAATAATCTCCACGCACGTGAATCTCGCTGGCTACAATATACATGAAAGTTTGTAACATTCTGTTTGNTGTAAGTTTACTTTTACACAGTAAAATAAACCATGAGTCCACGTTCATATTCACTGTAACCAGGCTTTACCAACCTGACCGGTAGTCATCATAAAGGAGTCAACGTTTGCGAAACGACGGATTCGTCGAATGCAATTCAATTAACAGTCCAGAAATTGAGTTAATATATTTATTCTTGATCTGTCTTTACGGTAGAGTAACAGGCCTCGTTGGTGTCCATTAAAGTATATAATGGGAATAATTATTATTTAAGTATGATGTCACTTTTTCAGAGTGTAAAAATAATGCATATAAAAGAGCTAATTTCTAGCAATTATTTTTTCACTAACCATTTTCCTAGTGTTTTTCTCTTATAATAACTGCATTCCTCTGTTTTGCGAGTCAATTTTTATATATGTCACCTGTCAACTCTTAACATAATTCCACGGACGATGCCGCTGGAAAGAGGTTCTCCTCGGGTATCTCCCGTTTCCCCCGCTCTTGCATTCCAGCGCTGCTTCATACTCACCTCGGTTCACCCATCATTGGCTCTCATGAAATTGATGTTAAGAGCAGCCCAAAGCTTTCCACTCATTCACTTAATACTCTTAAAGTGGTATTTAAATAAATCATGTACTAATTTTCAAAATTTATGTATTCTAAATCTTTAATGTGTTGTATGTCAGGAATTTAAGTACCTATTTAAACCGAAATTAGTATGCGAAGAGTAAATAATGTGCGCCTTAAATAGTCACATAAATTAATTATTCGGTGAAACATTATTAGAAATAAAGCCTCTTGACATATTAAACTCATGCTTTGCATATCAAAAAGTAGTCAATTCATTCTATGAAATGCAAATATTTTTATGATGTTTTATACGAACGAATGTTTTCTTCAAAACAACAGCGTTAAAAAAAATTAAGAAATTTTGTTGTATATCACAAACCAATATGTAGATTGTAAACAAATATGATGTGTTGACAGTACTTACTGTGAGCTTAACATTCACATATGAAACCCTTTTTTTTTTACACTTTGGTAAATAGTACCACGTGAAACACAATTTTGTATATCGGTTTTAAGGAATTATAGAGTCATAAATACTAAATTTCGTTCAGTTATTGTTACCACAGAAGCATGGCAGTTGTACAACTATATTCAGAATGGACTTGCAAAANAGTAACAGGCCTCGTTGGTGTCCATTAAAGTATATAATGGGAATAATTATTATTTAAGTATGATGTCACTTTTTCAGAGTGTAAAAATAATGCATATAAAAGAGCTAATTTCTAGCAATTATTTTTTCACTAACCATTTTCCTAGTGTTTTTCTCTTATAATAACTGCATTCCTCTGTTTTGCGAGTCAATTTTTATATATGTCACCTGTCAACTCTTAACATAATTCCACGGACGATGCCGCTGGAAAGAGGTTCTCCTCGGGTATCTCCCGTTTCCCCCGCTCTTGCATTCCAGCGCTGCTNCCACGGACGATGCCGCTGGAAAGAGGTTCTCCTCGGGTATCTCCCGTTTCCCCCGCTCTTGCATTCCAGCGCTGCTTCATACTCACCTCGGTTCACCCATCATTGGCTCTCATGAAATTGATGTTAAGAGCAGCCCAAAGCTTTCCACTCATTCACTTAATACTCTTNTTCACCCATCATTGGCTCTCATGAAATTGATGTTAAGAGCAGCCCAAAGCTTTCCACTCATTCACTTAATACTCTTCAAGTGGTATTTAAATAAATAATGTACTAATTTTCAAAATTTATGTATTCTGAATCTTTAATGTGTTGTATTTCAGGAATTTAAGTACCTATTTAAACAGAAATTGGTATGCGAAGAGTAAATAATGTGCGCCTTAAATAGTCACATAAATTAATTATTCGGTGAAACATTATTAGAAATAAAGCCTCTTGACATATTAAACTCATGCTTTGCATATCAAAAAGTAGTCAAGTCATTCTATGAAATGCAAATATTTGTATGATGTTTTATACGAACGAATGTTTTCTTCAAAACAACAGCGTTAAAAAAAATTAAGAAATTTTGTTGTATATCACAAACCAATATGTAGATTGTAAACAAATATGATGTGTTGACAGTACTTTCTGTGAGCTTAACATTCACATATGAAACCCTTTTTTTTTACACTTTGGTAAATAATACCACGTGAAACACAATTTTGTATATCGGTTTTAAGGAATTATAGAGTCATAAAAACTAAATTTCGTTCAGTTATTGTTACCACAGAAGCATGGCAGTTGTACAACTATATTCAGAATGGACTTGCAAAANTACTAAATTTCGTTCAGTTATTGTTACCACAGAAGCATGGCAGTTGTACAACTATATTCAGAATGGACTTGCAAAAATTTCTTTTGGAAATGAAATGTAACTCTAGGAGCATTAGACGTATTTTGGGGTCACAGTGGTGTGGTAGTCACACTACTACCTCTCGCCAAGGTGAACCGAGCTCGATAACCGGCGGGCTCACCCAGATTTTCATATGTGGGAAATTTGGCAGACGTTGCCGCTAGNAGGTGAACCGAGCTCGATAACCGGCGGGCTCACCCAGATTTTCATATGTGGGAAATTTGGCAGACGTTGCCGCTAGCCGGCAGATTTTCTCAGGGTGCTGCTGCCCCACCCTCTTGCATTCTGGCGCTGCTCCGTCTAAACATCATTTCACTTTCTCGCCGGCACTCAAAACTTCGCTCAACGTTGGCCACAAAAATGTTGTTATTTTTTATTTGTATCATATACTGTTAAAATTTTAGACATTATCTGTGAATAATTNGTTGGCCACAAAAATGTTGTTATTTTTTATTTGTATCATATACTGTTAAAATTTTAGACATTATCTGTGAATAATTTTCCTTGAGATAAAATTTTGTTCAGATTGCTTAGTTTCTGAAAAATCACATGTGAAAGTTATAATTTTATTATTTTGCTATTGTGCAAATAAATAAACCAAACTTCTGGCAGAAAATTTAAGAAAGGCAACTGAAAGGTCTCGTCTTTAATTAATTTTAAGGTAATTTCAAAGTAATTTTATAAAAATTTATGGGTAGCCACAAATCAAAATTATATACGAGTTTTGCTTTTTCAAGCACGTTTTTAAAATTTCAAATTCATTTCCGAATACGGATTTATAGACGTTTTCTAGTAGCTCTTGGCCTCTTCTTTCAGTTTGAATTAGTTCATTTCTGTACGTAAGTTAGTTGTCATTATTTGTTCATTTCTAAAATATTAAAATTGTTGTTTTGGCTTATATTTATGCTAAAACTATGAGCTCAATACTTTTACAAGGAAAGTGTAGGGAATGATAATGTATAAAAGTTAAACAGTTTATGGTACAGATATTAAAATAATTTTTTTCTGGCGCCGACCAAATCTCTCACTTAAACTCATTTAACATATTTAAATCATAACTGGCCTACAGGCAGTGACTTANTCTGGCGCCGACCAAATCTCTCACTTAAACTCATTTAACATATTTAAATCATAACTGGCCTACAGGCAGTGACTTATAAGAAAACTAATTTAAAAAGTAGGATTATTCAACTTTTTCCCAGACAATTTGTGTGGATGTATATTTCCAGAATAGTGGGCTTGTGCCTTTTTGGCGGGATATATCTGTGAAAAAATTATCCAATTAAAAAAAGTATTTTAAAACTGCAGTAAATAATAATAAATTAATATATGTATGTCCTCTGTCTACAATTTATGCTAAGAGAAAATAAATTTGTAATTTAAATTATTTCAGTAATTATATAACTGATTTCCACCAAAGCCAATAAGGAAATATAGTGCAGTAAGTGGCAACAAAATTTAAGTCAGCAGATCAAATACAATTATGAAAACCATATACCTATATTGAAGTAAATTAAATACTGNCGCAACAAAATTTAAGTCAGCAGATCAAATACAATTATGAAAACCATATACCTATATTGAAGTAAATTAAATACTGTTACAGGAGACGCCTGAGGGGCGTTTCTGAGTTCGTGAGGAATGGAGGTCTTAATTAAAACAAAGTAAGTAAATTTGATATATATTATTTACACAGCTATTATTTAGAGCACTGAATTATCTGTCTCCAATACAATTTTTTTTATTTAACAGTGAGTGCCATATTTAATGTATATTTCTACTCTAATTACCGTCCTCCTTAATGACTATGTTTGTTTACAGTCAATTTACTCATACTCATTATTAACATGTGTTCAGTTTATATTTTGCCATAATTTGTAATATATTTCACTCACGCACCTAGTTCAATAGTCCAGCCTGCCAGGTGCACACTTCACTCCTTAATACTCGCAGTCGCAGATTTCCTTTCCTCTGGTCACTTCTCTCTCCGCTCGTATTCTATCGCTCGGAACGCAGTCACTCATAAAAAAAAATCTCCCCGGCTCAGAGACCTGTCACACTTTTATATCGGTCGCCCTGATCATCTGGAAAGTTCAACGCACCCCTAGTCACGCTGATAGAACGAAGTCAGTATTCCAGAGCATTCTTCACATAAACGCAGAAATCCTATCCGCCGAAGGTCAGGAGCGGCAAACCGCCAAAGGGTTATCGCGAAAGAATGCCTTCATAACTCAAAACGCTGGTTGTATTATCGCTCGATTGGCATTCAAAATATTCCATTGACTTGCCGCCCCACATCATATCACTAATCTGACCTCTTCCGCTCGCGTGAGGCGGTCCAAGGTAAGAGGCACAGACCAGCGACACATAACAATACATTTTTTAATATATTTGTACGAAATACTGCATAACTTGTAGACATTGCTAACGCGTAGTTTTTCTCACATAAAAAAAATGTTCATCGCATAAATTCAGTATCATAGCACGTCAAAATCATAATTTTTGCTTTTTTCGAACACTTGTAAATTTCTTCGTGAGATTACATTTGCATGAACAGTGTAATTTTACACAAGAAGTTTTGTAAAATGCTCGATACAACATGTCGTTGTAATGTAAATCACCACGCCTGTATCTTTAAAATTACGTAAAATAGTGGGTGCTAAATTACAAATGATTATAAGTATTTACAACGTCATGTTATTGTGTTAAAACACTAAAGACTTGTTGAAATTACCGTGCAGTTGCCACACATAAACACATAAGGGCACATTTACACTTGTCTTATTATATAACCCCACAAATATTGTTTACATTAACAAAACAGAAGTTTCAAAATAACTCCACTAATGTATGCATGAAATCTTCTAGAAATGACGTAGTTTATTACACGCGCTGCGTTATTTTACGTCGTCATCGACTATTTTAATACATGGAAAGTTTGCATATTTAAAAATTTTCGTCACGTTTATATTATAACCCCTAACGTTTTTTGTTAAATTATATTTGATGCCGCCGTCATATGATACACGTTGATTAATTTCACGAAGTTATATTAGAACAAAGCGTAAAAACACACCAATATGGATAACGTAATTTTACATATTCTGTTGGTAAAATAAAAATCTACAACTGTTAGATATAAAACTAAATAAATATTTGTGGCTTCTATTACAAATATTGATTTCTGTTTTTTCACAGTTGCATGTGATTGTACTAAAACAAAGCTGTCATTTTGAAATCATAACATCATTGCTTATGTTAATTGAGCGAAATTGCGGCAAGTCACTGTAAAAAAATAAGTGTAATTGTACACATACAAAAATGTGGTCATTTATATATTTGTTTGTGTCATTTGTGAAAACAAATTTAATACGTTTTTTAAGTGTATTTTTATTGTATTTATTATGTATTTTACACCAATGTTTCTATGAATCCAAAGACATCTAAAAATCTCTGTTAAAAGCCCAAAAATGTTTAGCTTATTTTACAGTAAAGTAGCTGTTTATCAACAGATTTTGAATAATGTGTCAAATTACACCTACTCTACTGTTTATACTTCAAGCATGCATTTGTTGAACTACGCGGTAAATGTATAGACATGCTATGTCACTGTAATCATACATTATATATTGTGTAATTTTACAACAACAAACTCTGCATAAAATTATGTTACATCTTTTGTAAAAAGAACCATATGAAAAATCTTGAAGTGTAAATTTACACGTACACAGGTTTGGTAATTTTACATTTTATTTGTGTATTTGGTGAAAACAATTTCAGTATTTGTATTGTTACGTAAACGTTTTAGGAGAGCAGAGTGGACTTTGGTGTTTCTGTTCGAGAAACATTAATGTACACATTTTATTACTAGTTACGTTGATGTATAATTACAAATTATAAGAGGAGTGCGAAAACACACACAATTGATATACAAAGTTCTTGAATAGTGTATTTTTTAGTACCAAGCGATAGTTGTTTGTACACTTATGCTAATGTATTTATATTAAGTCCGGAGTGTAATTTTCATAACTACGTCTGTGTATACTTATATTAACATCCTGAATATAAGGCACTATATGACCTATTTATAGGTGCAGTATTTGAGCATAAAATGTTAAGCAATTCAACACTTTGTGTGTGTAATTTGCGAAAAGTTAACTGCCACTGATAGGATATCTTGTTTTGCTTATAAATAAATTGAGAATTAACATAACTTCGAAGTTAGATGTTATTCAGATCTTAGAAAGGGACATAATCCCACATGTTGACTGTAAATTTAAAATTGAATTCTACAAACATTGTGTGTTATGTTGCATAATATAATTCTAAAAAGAAATTTGCGATTCGGGTCAAATTACATTTGCAGCACATAAAGGAGTGCAAACCGGTAAGATAAAATTACGAATACATAAAATTTTAAATAGCGTGATAAAACATATTTACAAATATGGTAAAATTACATATAGGCCCTACACAATTTGTGTAAATTTGCACAGCATATTAACAAATAACGAAGTGCCAGGAAAATACAGCGAACATGTAATTTTACGAAGCATAAGTAAATATACTATATTCAAATAATTGTTGTAAAATTACGTTTGCATAGTTTATGTAAATTCTCTTGCCGTAGAGCTAAAATACAGTAGCACTTACAGTATGATTCCTGCTGCATATTAATTGTAAGTTGAAAAAAATCTGTATAAAATTATTAACACGATGTAAATATACTTTGCCCTATTTCTAGGGAATTGTTACTTCGACGCAGAGTAAAAAAGCATTGACATATGTAGGTGTAAATATACACCAACATACATGTGTGTAAAATTTCTCAAGTNGCTAAAATACAGTAGCACTTACAGTATGATTCCTGCTGCATATTAATTGTAAGTTGAAAAAAATCTGTATAAAATTATTAACACGATGTAAATATACTTTGCCCTATTTCTAGGGAATTGTTACTTTGACGCAGAGTAAAAAAGCATTGACATATGTAGGTGTAAATATACACCAACATACATGTGTGTAAAATTTCTCAAGTAATTGTTAATGTGGTGAAAACATGTCTTTTAATTTCATGTCACAATGGCTGCATAAATTCACGCATGTCACGTTTAAATCGCATCAGAATTGGCTGAATATATTCTCATGCAAATGTAGTAGTTACATTACACGTGGTGTGCGTCAACTCATCACGCCATCGATCTTTTCAGTTCTGTTCTACTTATATCACGAGCCTATTGTTGGTACGTGATTATATTTCCATACCATCCTGTTGATATAAAATTACGGCAATAATATATGTAAGAAATTGGAAATATCTTTGTTATTTATTTTTAATGGAGAATTAATTCAAATTATTAAAACTGTATAGGTACGTGACATTTTGTCATTTTTAATTTTTAAATGGTGCCAAAATGGTGACACGATTTTGCATCTGTATTTTTATGCCAATTTAATTTATTCTGTTTATTTATTACTTCATAGTGCTTAAGTTTTATATTAAGTAAACCCTTTATGTCCTGTTAATGTCAAACGACGCATGCACGGCGCCTATAGAAGGGTTGTCTGGTGCCATAGCTGCAATTGTAGCCATGAACACACCCCTAAAGAAGAAGGGCCTTGATGGTAGGGCACAGCATACCAGCGCAAAGCGGAGTAGGCGACGGGAAATCTGTGTGACAGTCGCAAAGGTGAAAATTAGTTTTTCAGTTACTGGAATCAGGGCTGGATAAAGTAGGGTAGTTTTAAGTTAGCGAAGATACACTTGTATGAGGTAAATGCACGATGACATAAAATAAGTAAGGACTTCACTAAACTTCCCCTATCTCTGTACAGTCTTGGCGATTTTAATATTAATTGACTGCTTCCATAGTAATCATACTTCCAGCAGGGTTTCTCGTGATCCAAGCATTTAACTTTAAATTTTCATTTGCTTACAATCTGCCAGGGCATGTCAATTAACCTGTGAGACAACGATTAAAGCATTACAAACGTTTGAGATTTCGTATTCCAGACTGTCGGCAAAAATTAATTGATTTTTGCAGGTTACTGCTCTCTGTTTATGGGTGCATCTAAAACGGAATTTTTGACTTACTGCAAATGGACTACTTATTTTTTTTTAGCAATTTGACACACTTAAAGTGCCATTTTAATTTTTATATATACACATGCATATACAAACTATATATGTACGCGCGCACGCCAAGTAGTAACGCCGACACAGCATATACAATTTAATATCAAATTAAAATTGCGGACGATATGTTTTACCTGTGACTAGGAGAGCATGTCCTGGTGTCTCTAACGCACTGTACAAAAGTGTAAATATACACAATTTATTAGATTTAAAGGTTTTCTATTTGTAATTTTTAAAAACAGCTACAATAAGTGTCATTTGAACAAATGTTTCTAAGAATCCGAAAAAGAATAAAAATCTTAAGCAAGCAGATAAAGAGTTGTTAACTATAACATATGCGTTGAATTGCGCATTTTAAAGTAGGGCTTGTGTGTAAAAGTTACATACCTTACCACACCACGTTATAAAACATCACCATGCTATTTAGATTTCATAGTCCTCTACATCTCGAGCAGCAAAGTCATTAGTTCAGTGGCTGCTGCCACAATCATGACTTATTCTCATGTTCTACTCGACCACATGGAATTCAGCTACCTTAGTGTTAAATGTTGAATACCGTTTCAGAATTCTACAGGGCATGTTGGCTGAGACAGTAAAAAAACATCATATAATGGCATCTTGCCTGGTAAAATACGTCAATGTAAGTGCAAACCTACTACTGGGCAATATTAATTTACTGTACGGTCATTGTATTAACGCGATCATATCCGTGTAAAAATATAGTACTTTTTCTGCAGTGTAATTGTACCAAAACCACAAATTTGTAAATTTAAATTAACAACTTCAGTGAAAAGACTACAATTGCGAATAATAAAAACTGAATTTACCTGTACGTATATTTGCAAATCTCTAAGTAGTCTGCCTTAAATTTAAACACCTATACAGGTCGTGAAATGTTTTATTGTGTGACTGAATTAACAAACGATCCCGTGAGGGGAAGGTGCAGCTCTTCCACTTCTCGCGTGAAGCGCGGCGGGGAAGTCAAGTACACTCAGTACAAACTACTACGGACCGTCCGCGTCACATTCGGAAATATCAAAAATAGTAGTGTGGTTTCCCTATAGTTTATCATGTGGCTTACTAGGTTTCAATGGTTTAATATTCCCTAAGAATGCAGTAATACTACATAGAAATACATTTTTTTGTGAATTAACACGAACATTGCATTACTTTTATTCTGTTACCATCGTTTGAAATTACAAATTTATGCGTGCAAATTTACAAATACATTGTAAAAATATTTTTACGCCACGCAAGTGCCTTAATAGCACTATTTCTGTGTTAAATACCTTGAATTATGTTGTGAAAATTTACATGCTCATTGAGTGGTAATTTTTGCATCCATATACATTCTCTGTACAACTACAAATATAAGTTCATTGTTATTGAAATGTACATCAACAAAATAAAACTACACATTTACGTGAAATTACAAGCACCCAGTACGAGTGTTTAAATTTCTGCTTTGTCTCAACGTGCACAACAGTGTGCGCAAATTTTTAGAACGAATGTTGGGCTGTTTTTAAATTCTGTTTTTGTCTTCCTACCATCCCTAATATGTTAAATTATCAATAGGATGTTAGGTAACTTTACTTCCTCAATAACTGGCCATTTTTTCTGCCGCAAACATTCTATGTAAAATTACACTAATTCTTTTTTTTTTACATCGAACGTACTAATAAAATTAACCAAAATATTTACACAACCTTTAACAAGGGTGTTTAAATAATGCTTAGAAAATTAATTTTTATAAAAAAATAACGGACTTCTGCAAATAAAAAACATGAATAATTTCCTTATATTAAACAATTTTTTAAAAATTGTAAATTCATGTCCTATTTAGCAAGGTTTTAACAGTTCTATGGAGTAGTAAATAGTGAGTTATTTAAATTTAAATTATATCATTCTGTCAAGTAATTTTTTATTATATGTACGTCCCAAAAACCCTGAAAAGTCATTTTAAAAGTATTGTTGTATTTTCATATTTTTTCCTTAATTTCTCCCTACTGTGATGTTAACTGTAGTTTTTTAGATATCTTATTTTGTGTAGGCCAAACTTTAAATTTAACTTAAATGTATGAGGATGGTTCTATCATTTTATTGGCTTTAATATGAATGAGTTTGAGTTTTTTAAGATTCTAAAATATTTCATTTTTTATTAGAATTTATTTTCCATTGTTTTCTGTGGTATGCTTTTAGGGTAATTTAATTGTGAATGCACAAAGTAAAAAATTGTTCGTTGTGGTCTCCCTTTATTTTTCAGTGGTAAGGTGTTCACGAACTTATTATCTAGCATTTTGCTTAAGAGAACTAAGAAGTGGAATAACCAAGACAACAAATATGTATCGGGACTGGAATACGGGATTCATGCATGCTAAAGTTCCAAGCTACTTTTTCTTGAGATGAAAATGGAAATTAGCATAGTAGAACTTAGCCAAGGGGCATATAACACTAGTATTTATAACGGTCATAGTTGCCATGCCTTTCGGTTACAATATCTGAATTATGTCCTTTGAGAAATTGGAGTAGGACTGCCAAGAAAATTCCTTCTCTCTTGGAACTTTGAAAATAAAAGTCACCCGTGGTGGAAAAATGCAGGTGTTTCGGCCTGCTGCCGTACACAACCCGTACTTGGAGAAGTCTGTTCTCGAACTTCGAGCGACAGAGCTCGCCATTTGCTCTTGGGTGGATGATTGTGGATGTGACAAATACTGTCATGTGTCTGATTAGCGCCAGTGCTACGTTTGGTAGATTATCCGAGTAAATAGTAGCAATAAATTAAATACAGAGCAAGAGCGCACGGAAACGTGCGGAAAATTTTCATCATTGAGCGTGCGCGAAGTTGGAAGTTATTTTATTAGGGGTATGATTTGGGCTTGAACCGTTGCTGGCCCAGGGAAAATCGTCAGCTTTCGCAGCAGAATTCTAAGGGAAAATTCCAGTAAAGAACATGAAATAAATCAAGATCGGAGAGCTCATAGTTCTTATACGACCTCCAGTAAAAATGTCGTAAGGAAAATTATGGCCAAAATGAACTCAGTAAAACGTCTATTAACTTGCAAGAAACTATTATTGTGCTTTAGAGTGTCCCGCACTATGAACGTTTTATTACAGTATAATAAGGAAAGGGCAGGGAGATATTTAATGAGTTTTTAATTATATATAACTACAGCATTCAGCTTATTATGAAGAATTGTAAAGATTTCTATACATATTTTGTTCGTGGCTATTTGTAAAAAAAAACGTAATTTGTAACAGAGCTGAAAATCATGAATGTAAATAATTTTTATCATGCAGAAATTATGAATGCCATGAGCGCAAATATTTTACAAAGCTTAATTTTTTCAATTAATAATGTAATCTGCATTCTCAAAACTATTTCGTAAGAAGTATTAAAATGCTAAAAATTATATGCTTAGAAACCACTGAAAAAGGATTAATGGAGCTGAAATAAACTACCTATGAAAAATCAGATAATATGATTATGTATCTGCCTTTCATATGAATGAGGATTTGTACCTAAATAATTAAAGGAATATTACTTTTTAAAATAACTAAAATATTGTCACTATTATTTTTAAGAGTCCTGAACCAAAAGTAGAACAAAATCGTACATGTACCTCCGGGTATTTATTATTCTAGTAAAGTTTGTTTACAGATACAATATTTGAGAAGATGTTTCGTAGTAGAAAGTACATTAAGTAATTTTTGTTAAGTGTACTATAAAAAATAACTCTTCACAAAGATGTTCTTCCTTCTCTCGCCTCTGCTAGCAAAAGTGTGTTTTCCAGAAATAATAAAATGGGAAATTAATATGTACGAGGTCGACTACCAGTCGAGAGGATCGACAGATCGTGTACCAGACTCGGAGGGTTCTCATTTGTTGACCGCGTCCACGATAGTGGACAGTGTTAGGGCTCCTGTATGCTCACGAACTATTTCCCGATGAACTGTGGAGGCGAATCTGCGATCCCAGCACCCGTTACATGAGCTGCGATTAGCGCTGCAGCAGCTCTGTTTACAGAGGTGCCAGGCCAGCGCAGTGTGGAACGCCACATATTGGTGATGTGTGGTGTTTCAGTGATGAGTGCCGCTTCGTTATGGGGGCGGATGCTCATCGCGTCGATATGTGAAGGGCCCCTGGTGTACGCCACAATCCCAATCTCGATATCGAGCGGCACAGTTCGCCTACGGCAGGCATTGTAGTCTCGGGAGCCGTAACCTACTATTACCGATACGCACCCGTCATGAAACGTGGAACATTGACAGCCGAGTATTATGTGGATGTGATCCTACGCCCCATATGCTCCAATTTCTGGCCAGGATTCCAGGTGCGATTTTCCAGCAGCTTGATGCCTGACCGCACATGGCACGGGTCTGTCTCCGTTGTGTCCGAACACTACCATCGCCTACCTGCTCATCTGCCATGTCACCAATTGAGCTTGCGTGGGGTCAGTTGAAATTCCAGCTGCTGCCGTGCCACAGCGTCCGGGATTTGGAACACACCCTCTAACAATTGTGAGCCCGTCTGCCTCAGGACCACATCGGGCGTCTGCTGGGCACCATGCCAGACCATCTTGCAGTATGCGTAGCAGTGGGAGGGAGTTCGACTAGCTATTGAAGATGGTCTGATGACATACCACAGATCCATATGTAATTGTCGTGCTGATCTGTTTTTGTTATCATGTGTATAACTCGTCTGTATCACTACCTTTATAAAGTTTCAGTACCATGCGATGTATCCTTTTTGTGCACTATTTTTACTGTACGGCAATGTAGTTGTCCGTATCAGCTACTTATTATAGTATTTACCTCGTGTAAATGGAAAAAAATACCAAGTAACTTTTAATTAAGCTAAAATTAAGAGTCCTAAGAATATATATAATAACAATGATTTTCGAAGNTACCAAGTAACTTTTAATTAAGCTAAAATTAAGAGTCCTAAGAATATATATAATAACAATGATTTTCGAAGTTCTCGTCATCTTGTTTTCCGAGTGTAGGCCTACAGTCCATCGCGTTACTACTAATTTTGAAGGGTTTAGTCGGCAANTCTCGTCATCTTGTTTTCCGAGTGTAGGCCTACAGTCCATCGCGTTACTACTAATTTTGAAGGGTTTAGTCGGCAATTACATATTTACAGGAAGGAAAACGGGTCAAAAGCTTCTGTTTTCTGCAACTAGCAAATGATTACAAAGGTAGTGCGTATGTGTTCTCTCTCTCTTAGTGTCACTATATACGTAATGGCATTTCCTTTGCATTATGGAACGTAAAGTGAACTTGTTTGAGCTGGTTGATTTTTTTTTTTTTTTTGTATTTTGTTCATACCCCTTCCTACGACAAGAGGTCTTAAAGATAATTTACTGCTTATTTCCACATTCCATTTCTTTAGTTAATAAAACCATTATTTTTTTTTGTCCCACAGACATCAAGATGAAACATTCGTTTTATGGTGTGACCACTACTGGTATTGAAAATTTATTTTTTAAAGAGCTGCTTAAGCAATTGCGTATAGAACATGTTTACACACCAGCATTATAATGAAATCGAGACAGTGTTTGTTGTAGATATTAGGCATACAGATTTTTTGTGTATCTTATATATTCGCATTTCACATTATGAAGTGTTTGTAGGTAAAATGTTTTGTTATTAAAGCTTTACAATTGTTAATACTAAGGGGCCTATCAATCCTGTAAAACCTGTCCACAATTAATAGTATTACTTTATTTTATGTTTTAAAGTGCAGTATTTACATGAACAATATATATATANCATCTGTTACTCTATCAGTAGTAATAATATTATTCACATCTGTCTGCTCCAGTTTTAATGAACGTGTATGGTCACCTAATGAAAAAAAAGCTCACACACTCTGCACATCAGTAAACAACACTCTGTATTAAGGTCAATGATGCATCATTCCTGGCCGCCAGCTTGCCTGCATCATTCCTGGCAACAAGCCTGCCTGTTATCTTACGAAAATTGTGAGCCCCACCCCTGCTGTAAATATAGGGCCATATTGTTTTTTAGTGCGNCATCTGTTACTCTATCAGTAGTAATAATATTATTCACATCTGTCTGCTCCAGTTTTAATGAACGTGTATGGTCACCCAATGAAAAAAAAGCTCACACACTCTGCACATCAGTAAACAACACTCTGTATTAAGGTCAATGATGCATCATTCCTGGCCGCCAGCTTGCCTGCATCATTCCTGGCAACACGCCTGCCTGTTATCTTACGAAAATTGTGAGCCCCACCCCTGCTGTAAATATAGGGCCATATTGTTTTTTAGTGCGAGAGAAATGCTTATACGCGACCAATGATGGGATTTTAAAAACGTGGTTGTTTTGTGTAAAATCTTAATACTCTTTATTTTATATTTTATTATTAAACTTTTTGCCTTCCGATAGACTAAACTTATGGGGGATGAGCTAGTTTGTGCAAAATCAGCAGCTTTTCCCAGTATGCAACAGTGGGCTGACATCACTGGCCAAACCATTTGTTAGGATTATTGTAAAATATATTCAGTCAACAGCACTAATATGTAAGTATTGTAGAAGCCTGTTCACAGTAAAGTGAGTACTTTTAAAGTCATAGTGGTTTTTCCTTCCAGACATTTTTTATCCTTAAAGCACTTTTTTAAATAAATATGGCAATGTAAGTAATAAACAGACTGTGTATATTCCACCTTACTCGGAAGATATAATCTAAGCCTAAATTAAATTTTTTTATTCACAATTATTCCAAATAAGAGGGCTTTCAATAGTTCTCACTTTACCGCGAACAGCCTACAATAACTTTATATAGTACATAATGTTATTATACATAATGCCATTTATCATGATTATTCATATTTACATATTTTAGTTTATAGGTAATTTGGTAATGTAGTTCAGCTGGCAATCATATGTATTTTACTCTACGCCTTATCATCCATTACAATTTTCACTACATTCATTATCTCAGTATATTTAAAAGCGCACTTATAATCGTTATAAACTAAAAATGGTAGAATAAATGCTGAATAAATACGTTTTGTTGAATAACATTACACAAGTCTATGTACAAAATTTACTTAAAATTTATGTGACTTTTTTTGTAAGTTGATGGACTAGGGAGCTCGCCCGCCCAGATATATTCTGTACCATATAAGAAGGCCACTTTTTGACAGCTCAGCGAAAGTAGCGCCACTGTTTACATCTGACTACGTATCCTTCCGCCATCAGCTGGTCCGTCAAGTCGGGGCTGTATTTTTTATCAACACGCTGTCAGCTAATCTACTTGCCATTGTACTGTATGCTAAACAAATTTTAAGATATTTTAAGACTGACATCTGTCTAAAAAAAATTAGTAGGTTATAAAAGAAAAAATATAAAATGTTGTAAATAATTAAAAATGTGTTTACTCTTTTTTAATTTGTCAGAGATAGTGAATTTGGGTTAGCATTTGCGAGACGTTTTGTTGTATATATTATTACACTTTGGACGTTATAGCTAATATATTCGAGTTGGAAATATGTGACGTGGAATAACGTTAGAATTGCTTAAAAACTATTCACGCGTGTCTCACTTTCTACGGAAACAAGGAGATGGGTTTCGAGAGAACAATATGGCGTATAATTTACGTAGACGAACGATTACCGGCCCAATATATATTACTTGTACTTTAAATCATTGTAAATGAAAATTATGTTACTTTAAAAATTATGCAGAGCTCGTGGAAAAATATAACAATTGGCATCTGTTTGTAAATGCATTGTATATCGCGCAGGAAAGCGGTTCATTTCTGGCTGGTAATACCTTGCATAATATCCGACAGATGGCGCGCACAGCACGTCACAGCGAAGTTTGAGCTGGTCAACATATAGCGTCTTTTTTAAAGTTGATAGTTCTTATATTACGGGCTGGAAATATATTTCAAATTCGTGTCGTTTCGTTAAATTATTAGAAAAAATAATTCAATAATATTATGCAATATTTCTGTATGCCTTTGGAATTAATTTCCAGGACGTGTTCAAAGCGAGGTTGGAGAGGGATGATACGACGTGAAAAAGCTTTCTGAAGTTAGCACAACTTCAGAAAACTTTTTCGCATCGTATCGTTTTATTGTACATTTCATTTTGAACACCTATACATAACTACATTATAAATAAGTTTAGTTTTAAACACTAACAACCATTGTTTTGTGACGTAAAATAAAATGTATTAATAAATCTAAGAACTCTTTCTTATCTGCGTATTTTCTGCATTTCCTATGTGCATCGACAGTGCACTCAGAATAGTCAACGTAATATTAACTTTTGTTCGTTCGTGCATCAGCTGATACAGGATTTTGTAAATGGCACTTTGTTTGTTTCGTATATGTCAAGTTGCCAGTCACTGACTGTCAGAAAGTGGCCTTCTTATACAGTATGGACCAAAACTGCCGACCACTGTACTTTCCTCTTCAGGTCGTATACTTCCTTCGTGTGTGAAATTAGCATGGCTATGCGCCCGTTCACTTTATTTGCACGCCTTTGAAGTAAAACCGCGTAACTGTCACTAATATGAATACTATCACTGATATTCAAATTCATATTCTAAAGCATTTTTTCACACGGTGACAGTCGCCATTGTCTCGAGATACACCGATGTCTGACACTGTCTGAATTGCCAAATCCAGGTGTATTGCACGCTCACTTCATAGAAATGAACATGTGTGATGAGGGTGTGTTATATCTCCTGCTGCTCAGAATCTCAATTCCACGTACATTCGTGAGACGATCACGAAGGTTTGGGGAAGATCACGTGCAATCTAATAAAATCCCTTACAGAATTTGTATTTAATGTTACGTAATGAGGAAACAAAAATTTTACGAGAATGTAAAAATTACTCAATAGCTTAGGCTATAGGTGCTCAGAAATTAAACCACGGGTGTTAAGTAAATCACTTTTTCGTGACAAATTATTACAACATTTAATTAATATTCCATTTAATAAAAAAATTCTATGTTCAGTGTTATACAGATCAGATATTTAGTGCCACTTAGCAATTTAAAATGCCTAACGGAAAAACATTCATTAATAAAAACTGGCATTAAACAATTTTCTCAGTCCAATGTTACTTTTAATGTTGTAACATTCTGCCTACGGTTCACAGGCACGCGCTATAACATTACTTTTAAAGTTTATAAAACGTTGTACTTTTCTTTTCTTAATACATGTCACGCAACTTAAAATGCATTAAGAAAAATAATTTGCAACATTTATTAACTTTAAAAATAAGGTTGTTGCGTGTACCAATGAACCGTATGCAGAAAGTTATAACATTTAAAAGTAATACTGCACTGAGAAAAATAGTTTTGTTTAATCAAACAAAGTTTGTTTGGCGCAACCAAATTAATTGTTTGTTTAGGAGAAATGAAATTTTGTTGTTGTTGTTAAAAACAAATTATTTTTTGGTCATTATTTGGTTACCCCAAACAAAGATTTGGTTGGTGCAACTAAAGATTTGTTTAGCACTACGTACATTAAACAGTTTCCCTTAATATCAAAAAATGTTGGCCCAGCCGCGTTTTGAACCTAGATCGCTTTTGATAGAGCGGTTCGTCTGTCTACCTGCTGATCAAATGTCAATGTTTTTAAATAAATATGTTTAGAATAATGGCCAACGTGTGCAGGTAAATATTTTAAGTTTTACAGCTTTACTTTTTAGTTTCCTGTTGATCTTGTTTTATTAGGATGTAAATACCAATACTAAGAACTAATAAATACACTAAAAAACACGATTTGTCACAAAAAATACACTTAAACTCCCAAGCTGTATTTTCAAAAGTAGACCATCAAATAAGTGGCCAAACAAATATATATAGTTGATTCAAACAAATATTTTGTTCACAGTCTAATTTCTTTACGCACAACACAGATATTTGGTTAATTTAAGAGTGTATTTGGTTAACTGAACCAAAATAATTTTTTTGCTGTCAAGTTTTGTTTACTAAACAAAATATTATGTTGGGGCAACTAAATATATTTTTCGCCTTATGCAAACAAATATTTTGTTCGCTGGAACATTTGAATTACTTACCTTGGTATACAAAGTTCCTTATATTCACAGTAATGCATTCCATTTTCAAATAATGTTTTAGCATAAACTTACACCTCAAAACATAATTCGCTAATATGTTTATTGCTTGTTCAATTCGCTGAGCCGAAGCACAGCAAATAATCTTCTCTGCACTGAGTCTCCGTCGGTGGTGAGAATATTAGCTGCCAAAGGCTATGCGCTGTTTACGGTCATCGTGAATGTGCTCTGTTCATTCAGTAAGCTGAGCAACGATTGGCAGAGTACTGAGCAGAACACGCATAGTGTCACCCATCTGCTATTTGGGAAGATGGGGCAGAAGAGCTTCTGACATAGTGCTGCTGAGTACGAAGAACATTCGACAAATCTGATGTCAATCGTGGTCTGGCATGTTCTGGAATCTCTTTTTATCTTGGGACTAAAGATTGCTTCAAAAATGCGTCATCTTAAATAGATTGCGGCATGCCTTCTTCCCGAGCAAATTTTGTCATTTATAATCCTGTGCAGAGCATCTTCTTCTTTTTTTGGCCTTCTTTTCCTACCTCGCTTTCGTTTTCCCGCTTACCCAAACGTTTATTTGCGTGCCACGTCCATAATGTCTTTCTACTTCTCCTCAAAATTTGACATATTGTTGCTGGTTTTCCTCAACGCTCGAGACTGTGGGCTTTGCAACAGTTTCTACAAATCGCAACTGATTTCACCCACCTTCTGTATTACCACTCTTCTTAGCTCTTTGGTTCTCTGGTGTAGTAAGGCTTTAAAATTTTCCATTTTCTAATAAATGCAGCACTTGTTACAAACAGAAACAAATGCAGTTTACTGTAGTCTTTTGTTAAGTGTATACGGTACAGTGGTGTCTGTATGAATGAGCGTGTGTGTGTGCAGGGGCACCGGAGCGATTAACAGGTAAAAGGTGAAGGGGGGAGGATAAGAGGTACGAGGGGTTCTTGAATATTATTAAGTGATTGGAAATGTTGCTATACCTGAACAATCGTAGGGAACTAAAAATATTTAAATGAATTACAATAAAAACAAGAAATTATATTTTATATATATTAATTGCCATACTTATTCGAAACATTGCAATAAAAGTTTAAGGCCATTGAAAAAAAAGTTTATATTGTTCGCTCAGTAAAGAACTACTTCCTTTTATCTGATTTCAAATACAAACTTAGATGTTGAACCCATGCCTCCTCCAAATAACCATGAAGATCATGCAGCTCCATAATAATGGTGGTGCTGTCTAAGATGGCCAGGCATGCCTATTTAAACTACAAATATTGACGATAAGGCCTCAGATGTCCAACCCATACTTTCATCAAACTACACGTGATTGCCCGTATTGAGTATTTTGAAAATCCATATCAGCCTTTCCATATTTGACCATGGAATCAAGTTGGAAGGAATCACAATTTCCAGAATCACTGGCAGACAGATTACCCTTGACTTTATTCTGATGATAAACATGAGAAGGTACATATTTTACTTTTGCTGTGCATAGAATGCAAAAACATACTAGTAACTCGTGAAACCAATCCCAATACTTCACTAACTTATTTAGGATATAACAAGTGTAATAAAGCTGTTAACAATTTTTATAACTTTTCTTGTCGTCACAAAGTATCTATTATGAATTTGACTACTTTCAAGAAACGCTTTCCAGTAACCTCTCTTATTTCACAAAAAGCTAGGCTTTATCAGGTTAAAAAAGGCACTGCTTTAAAAATTATTACCTCTTTGGATTATTTAATACGTCAGAATTTAGCATTTTTGGCTAACAAGAGTAATGATGGTAATTAATGACATTTTCTTCTGTAGAGTTAAAATAAAATTACAGAACTGAAAATATATACTACTAAAAAAGGCTTCCAACACCGGGATTTCTCAGTTTTGAGGTTGTTCATAGCCCAAGAGAAAGTATGAAATGAAATGCACACTGTTTATACAAAATACCATGCCAGACTTAACAAATGTATTTTTGTAATGTGCTGACTCTCCCAACGAAAATTATTCATGTGCAACGAATTACTAGATACCTGAAAAATTCGCGAGTTCAATGACCTGCAAGCTAGACTCTACAGTCTTATGTAAAAATATGCCGATATAAACTGCACATTGATTGTCTGCTGTCACAGTGGAAGGTGACGATTGGGCCAGCGCTCCCCAGGAGGTATGAAACACTGTGTCAACCAATGGCTGAAGTTTTATTAAGACACGTGTTTTGAATTCTAGCTTGTCCCGAAATGAATCCGCGAATTTTCCTGTCTCTACTAATTACAGGTGGTGCAAAACGTTTAATGAGTAGTGTATTTGTTACAGAAGAAAAAGTCGTTCACTTCAAGTGATATATAAATTGAAATCTTAACGTCGCTTCATTATTGATAGTGTGGTTTTTTGAATGAGATCAGCTTAACCACGTCAATTCCAAATGCAGATCTAGTTTCCAAAGTAAGCTTATCCCATGATGACAAGCCAATAGCAAATTCTTCCCTATATTTATTTTTTTCAAATCTCTGGGTTTATCTAAAGGAATATTTTGGTTAATGACCTAGTTTCTCTCAGGGTGACTCAGGATGTGGCGAACTTTCCAGATCAGTGCCAGATATATTATTTAAACGTGATGGGTTTCCAAGCTGAGAGATGAGGGTCGGAAGTTTGAGCGATTGTGTGGCCCTAAGCGATAGATGACGAGCCAGAAGAGCAACGAGTGGCGGGAGAAGTGACTAGCGGGAAGAAAATCTGCGACAGCAAGTATCAAGAAGTGAAGAGTACACGACCGGCAGGCTGGAGTATTGTAGTGGATGCGTCAGTGAAAGACATTTCAAATGATGGCAACAGACATACTGGACATGTGTTAATGGCGGGTTTGAGTTAATTGACTATAACCAAACAGAGTCATGGATAAGGAATTTAATTAGATTGGATAGACTTTAAATACTGCGCTCATTGATAAATAAGAAGATTAATAGTGGAGATAGATAGATTGATGCTGTAAATAATAGATGTGTAAAAAATTAAAATAAAATTTAGTTATTTTATTTTTATTAAGACCTGCATCCTTAACGAAATCGGATACACCTCTCTGACCACTCGTAACCATATAATTATGTTACATAAGTATGTGTTTGTCTTCAAATGCATTTAATTTTCAAAATATTTTATTAATGTTAACTCTAATTATAAAATATGCCAACCGCAATTTCGTGACCATTTATTCATAACAGTTAAGGAAATGGTGAAGTCCTCTTGCTTCCCTCGGCCTCAATCCAGGGTGGGAACAATGATCTCACGCACCAAGGCGAACCGGGTTCAATCCCTTGCCGGGTCACTCCCGGAATTTCGCGTGTGGGAATCGTGCCAGACGATACCGCTGATCGGTGGGTTTTCTCGGGGACCTCCCGTTTACCCCACCATTTCATTCCGGCACTGCTCCATGCTCACCTCATTCACCCTCATCGGCTCTCAAGTCGTCGTTGTTAAGAGCCGCCCAATTCTCTTCACTCACTCAACAATGATCCCCTGCCCCTTCTCTAATGTCGGCGTCCCTGTGTGTGTACAGGTTGTTCACGATTAATTGAGAACTTTTTTAATAAACGTTTGAAAAATGTTACTGATCCTAGCTGCATGGTTTTTAATCTTAAGCAGGGCTTTCAAAAGTGCTCATTTTACCGTGAACAACCTGTATTTGTGCGCGTGTGTGTACGCGCCACCTGTTGATTTTTTAAGTCACCAATTGAACCCTCTCTTTAAAATATCTTGGCTTCCAATATAGAAATGGCGTGTCAACTATCTTACTCATTATCCGCGAAGATTGCACTGTTATAGATACTGTGAAATTTGAAGTCAAGGTGTTTTCCTGAGTTCACCGAAGATATGTTGCATACCTCAGCTGCAGGATTCTTTGAAATATCTTATTTTTTTTACTTTACTTAGCTGCTGTAATAGCAAGCATATACGAATATGCCTTATTTATCTCATAGACAGTGGGTCCCTCTACTATAAATACAAGTTTTATTTTTGCCACCATTATTCCATAGGCCTCTTGATGTCACTTTGAATTTCGCAGAGCACATAGTCATAACATGTTGCCTTCTACAGTACATAATTCTGTGAGAAATTGTAATTGAATACATTTTAAGGGCCTGTATTACGACCTCCTGATAAAGTTCTGAATATAACTCATCAACTAGATAGCCTAAAAATTTGTATTAGGACTTGTTGATATTGCCTGTTAGCTGACAATCTGCTGAATAAACTATCAGGCACTTTGACTAAATGATACATTTCTATCAGCATGTCAAATTGTATGATAAATAGTAATGTTATTGGCAACGATTACGATGATGAATTAGAGTACCTGTTAATGTAGTACTGTTCTGCATTACATCATTCATCTTTATTTAGGTTCTCCTCTATATAATAGAAGGTATTATTTTAAAAGTGATAAATGGCAGTACTGTGTGTTACTATTATTTTCTTACAAATGTGTGCAGTGTTGAAATGCTTGCCACAAGAAATTGTTACCTTCATTTCATTGCAATACGTGTATTTTGAAATACATATATTTATGTGTACAATAAAGTCACACAATATTTTCGTATTTGTGTACTTATTGACTTTTCATTGAAATGTGGAATAACAATGTTATGAAGTTTCTGAAGAGAGCGATAATTGCAACGGATATATTATATATTTATAATAAATTTTGTTCGTAATTATTATGGTTATTGTGCAGAAACATTTAACACATCTTTTCAAGTGGCTTTTATTGCATTTCCTGCAGGTAGACATTAATTTCTTTTTACTAAATAACGGTAATTGCCACTAGATTTTGCAGTTCTGAAATGTTTGTGTTAAAATAATTAATTCCACTGGTAGATAAAAGGAAAGGTTGTTTACAAAACTGTCTATGAGAAAATACGTACACCACCACACCAAAAATTATTTTTTGGTGTCATATAACAATTTAGGTAAACACGTCTTACGGTGGTGTGAGGCAAAAAATTGATAAGTTATTTGCTATTGTCAACAAATTTAGGCCATGCAGTGCTAATAACTAACGTCCACGTGACAAGAGTAGTGAAAGGAAATGCATCAGAAAAACATAGATTTTATTTCTGTGCTTAGGTCAGCATTGACACCCAACATTTTTATAGAAAACACTCCTGTGTTATATTTCCTGCAATCCTGCAGTAGTTATTACTGATCATTTCATTTGTAATTTCCATTGCGGAGTTTACCACGTCTCAATAATTCGATTATATTTTATATTAGACAACCATAACATCAACACACAGAACAATAACAACACACAATTAGTTTCACCAAACTAAGGAACGTAGTTTTTACTGAAATTTGCCCTGCAAGAGACGATTTCATTACCAACCTTCGAAGAACCACACTAGTTATTTTTGGTACTTCCTGATAACTACCTGATAGCTATTCGGTTGCTACCGGGTGGGCGTAATACACAACAGAGGCAGATATACACAGCAAGGCCCATCAGGTAGATAGTTATCAGCTACTTTTACAGGCCCTAAGAATACCTTAACAATTCAGGGATCCATCGATTTACTAACATTTGTGACCACGGGAGGAATAATTGCAAACAGCATCAGATAACAATTCGCAGACTACTGTATTAGTCCTGAAGTTGAAATACCCTTGCATATTATACACGACATATTTTTGTACGTATATATGTTTATATATAAAGTATAAGCAAAATAACTGCTGAGTCTTGGGCAAGTGTGATGTTTACCTCAAAAAATGTACCTACATTATTAATGTTATAAGTTATTTATTTCTTAAAGCACATGATAAGAAAAAAAAACAGTAACGCTTTTTTATAAGACTTTTAGTGCTCCAAGGTGGTACATGAATACGTATTTTTGTCATGTGCGTGTTTATTAATTTGTTATTTTTAGTAAGCACTGTGTAATTTAAACTAATTTTTATTTCTCAGCGCGTTACAGTGATATTAATATTTTAATTTTAATGAAAAAAAAAGTTTAAAATAAATGGCATTTTAAGTTCAAAATACGTAAATCCCGCATTTACAGTCACTTTTAACGCTATTTCGGGAATTTTTCTTAAGTAATTTTTTACTGAAATAATAGGTAAATTTAAAAAAACTAAAATTGATGTCTTGAACTTATCTTCGATTATTAGCTCTTCTGCAAAATTTACCAGGAGTACAAAATGTCTATTCCTGTAGCCATCACTTGTAATCATATTACCTGTAGGTAAGGTAGTCCTATATTAATAGGTACATACTTTTTTCAGATAGACTACATGAGTGCATTCTGTGGTACAGTGTATTCGCGGTTTCTTCACACTTTTTGAATCGAACATATGAAAAATCACCTCATGTGTGACATGTTTGGTTGTTTATTAATATGTCATGTATCGCAACTGTTTTATACTTGTGTTGACAAAAAAATTGCCTTAGTATTCGCTCAGTTGAATTTTCACTTAAATTTAATACACTAATTATAATATTTCATTTATGATTAATGATAATAAAAACCGTGAGAAAATATGTGTGTTGGTAATGCCTTGTAAGACCTAGTTTTTTTTTTTTTTTTTAGAATTCAGTTAAGCTTTGTTTGCATGAGGCGGAGGAATGTTCTGAAAGTAGAACATTAGCAGGGCTTCAAAAAAGTGTGAAGTAGCCGTGAATAGACTAGATGTATGCAGTCACGGGCAAAGGTTGATTTCAAAAGTGCTCACTTGACCGTGGAGAAGGTTCGCCTTGAGAAGTCGGTGGAGTGTCTCGCTCTCGACG
>NQII01002716.1:127686-158255 GCA_002778355.1 Clitarchus hookeri | reverse complement strand
CCCCGCGCGGCGGCACTGGGGGCGGACACAGCGGCCCGCCAGCGCCCAGGTGCCAGAGCTGCACAAGTCCAGTCGCCGCGCGCGGCCTTGCCTCTCTCTCACACACACACTCTCTCTCTTTCTATCTCTCTCCCTCTCTGCCTCTCTCGTTCTCGCTCTTCTCCTCTCGCTCTCACCCAGCCGACCGCTTCGTCGCTCACTCAACGAGCATAAAGGCTGTTCACGATAGTGAGCACTTTTGAAATCAACCTTAGAAAAAATACACTGCTCCTACGTGCATATATATTAACAGGCTCACTGAGTGGCATGCACCCAATACAGTTGGTAACTACGGAGGGAAAGTAGTTCCATTCCATTACGTCGAATAAAAAGTGTTAGGTAACCATTGTGACCACTTAACATTTTAATTTAACTTTTTTTTTTTTTTTATCCATCGAAGTGTAAAATTGAGCAAATTTGTAAAACATTTCAATTTCTAATAATTTCACAGTTTCACTTGACCGACGCATGAATAAAGTGATGAGGCCAATGGCAATGTAAATTTCTCAGAAGGCGGAAGACTACACAACGTGCATACAAGTAGATCTTAACCAAGGCTTTCAAAAGTTCTTATTTTACCGTTAACAGTTTATACTAGTGCTGCCGCAGCAGCGATATTGTAGTCTATTCGCGGTGTCTTCATTCTTTTTTAGTCAAATCTTTGAAAAATCCCCCCATGAAGGAAGGGCTTGGTCGATTCGTAAATATATCATGTATCACAAGCATTTTATACTTGTGTTTACATGAAGGTGCCTTATTTTTTGTTAAAATGAACTTGTACTTATATTTTACATATAAGTTACAATATTTTGTTTGTAGTTAATATGAATACAAACGATTGAGGAAATAGGTGTGTTGATATTGCCAAGTAAGTAATTTTTCTTGTGCAAAATATAATTACAGTGAGCGGGCACGAATGCGTTGCTCTGTCCGTTTGGTGTAATTATCTTGACACGGTTATGCTTTGCTTGCACGAAGCGGAAGAATATCCTGGAAGAAGAACATTAGCAGGGCTTCATACAATTTTAAGCAACAGTGAATGGACTATAGACGTGCCGGTTTCTTCGTACACATACCTGTTTTCAGGGTCACATGTTACTAAGAGACCTGCAAATTCGCGTTATCTTTGTGTGGCATGATAGACTCTACTGCCTTGTAAAAAAAATTGAACACAGTCCGTGGTTTTACTGGTAACTACTCTTTAATCAACGTCTCGTAAGATATTGCCAACCACATCTCTGAACTTAGATTATTGGCTCAAGGGTTCTCCGGGGCGTGCCAGAAGTATTTCCGATCAACCAATGGCTGAAATCTGTCAAATGCACAGTAATTGTCCTTAAATAAAAACTGCAGGTCTGTATGCACCAAGATTATTTCGACTTCGTATGCAAAAATACAAAAATGTTGCACTAATAAAAAGTTTTTGGCGAATTAAACCAAATTTGTTTGGCGCAACCAAATTAATTGGTTGTATAAAGGGAATAACATTTTTTGTAGCTGAAACCAAATTATTACTTTTTTATTTGTTTTTATTTCTTGTTGAAATGGTTTTTTTTAAGAACTTTATACCATTGTTGACCACTAATAAATGGACTAACAAACACTTTTACTATCGCAATTGTTACAAAAACAACAAAAAACTCTTGAGCTGTATTTTTGAACGGAGGCAATGAAATGAGTACCCAAGAAAATATATGCAGTTGATTCAACTAAATATTATGATGGCAGTATATTTTTCATCATCCCAACTTATTGATTTAAGCGTGCGACAAAATACTTTTTTTTTTTTTTTTTTTTTTTTTCCCCGCTTTTCCAGTTTTGTTTATTCAACAAAATAATTTCTTGGGGCTACTAAATATATATTTCGTCCTATACAAACAAGTACTTTGTTGGCCAGAAGAAACATTTCTCTCTGAGCGTAACATTTGTGATCAACCGATAAAGAAAACGTCAGGCTTACCTCCCTCATTAAAAGATACAAGTGGGGAAAATGGTATGTCTCTTTTAGTTATATGACCCTTGCTTAACGTACCAGTTTTTCGTCTCAAGTACCAGTATTTTGCGATGTGTGGACCAGAATTTCTGAGCGGCCATCTAACATTCCTTCTGCAGCGATCCGTTACTGCTGGCGAGCACTGAAGCCGCGTTCCAATTGGCACTTTAGGTTTACTAAAAATTCACGGTACCCAAATTAGTCTACTTAAGCTATGGCGTGTTTGGTGATTTTAGTTTGCAGTATGTAGCGAAACTTACTGAAAACTAATTTACCAAATCGCGAAGGCGGCGTCGGAATTGAAGACTTAGTAAATATTGAAATACTTATGTTGTAAATGGTCAATTCGAACACAACCTGAGATCACTGTTGTTTTATCCGTGCAGTAAAGAGTAAATACTTCCTTCGTCAGTAAGTTCACATTTTCGTAACGCTCGATAGTGGTATTCATTTAAACTAAAGAAAATGAGATAAATTATTAATATAGGTATCAATTTTTTTTCTTTGTTAATTTTAAATACTTCGTACGGAAAGAAAAAAAACAGCCCTGCTGATCCTGCGAGTAACGGATCACGAAAAAAGCAAGAGATGCAACTCATCAGTGTAAATCCCGTGTGCCGCGATGGAAGTTACCTCGCCCCCAAAATCTGAGTTTTAAAATGTATTTAGTTACAATATCAGAAACCACTTGTGAATGAGCAATACATAAGTGAATGGTGTTTTATATAAAGGAGATCACCTCTAAAAACGCTGTCGGTAATATCATCCCCCTTTTTTTGGAAATGGTCGTTGGCATCCTGTGTTTGCTTCAAACTTTGTAATACCACGTTACAAACAATATTTAAAAACAACCTGTGAATCAACACGTCTAAATTAACAAAAAAGGTCGTCTTGTCGGAATACGCTAAGGTGAACCGTTTGTGAGATAACTCATGTTGAACATTCAAAAAAGAATGCGTATTGCATACCACGTAGGCAAACCCCAATACAGGGTAAGGCCATTTAAATGTAGATTTTTCAGGGGCACGCAGCACCCTTAGTAATCACTTAACGAGATAAGTGGTACTTACATTTCAATCTTATATTTTCGCCGGGAATACAAGTTTCTGCCCGTGTTTTAGAAACGAGTTGTATATCAAAATTATCATTGTTAAATATTCTTAAAAATGTTGTTATAGAAACGGGTTGGAGATCAGAAAATGTTGTGGGCTTGTTGCACGAGTCCAAGAAATATCATATTTGGTTTAATAGCCACAACGTTTTAACAGCGTGTGTTCAAGAGATGTAATAATTAAAATAATGGATGTTTCGAGACCATCAATTTTTCTCTTGTGAGGAGGTATTTTGATGCAATTTTTTTCTGTAGGCTCGTTTCTCACGAGATGTTTCTGACATCGCATGGGATTTATAGTGCAAGGCCTCTTTGGAAATCCATTTTGTGTCGCGTAAAAGCAGCTTAATGAGAGAACATATTCTTAAAAGCTGCCCACTGTAAAGTGAGCAGTTTTGAAGCTATCCATAGAAAAAAGTCACTGCCGATAAGTACATGTTAGTTATAAAAAAATACAGTGACACGCAGGCTCCCATTAAAGTTGGCAGCAAATTGTTAAAAGTAGTCCGTTTACTAGAGATTTGTTCGAGAGTGTAACGTTTAAATTTATGCACACTCAGTTAGTGTTTCTGTTCCATACATATTTGAGTATTAATTAGCGTATAAGCGATATATTCACATTTCTATTAATTCCACGGTTTCCAAAAATCGGTACAATGGAAACAAAATTTCTACATCTAATTTCAATTTTATACAGGTTTGTATTAAAATATTATAATAAATTAATATTAATAAATAATTATGTCTTATTATTATATACACAGGAAGATTTACGAGGAGTTCTTACCGCTCACAGCAAGTATTCCTTACATCATTTGGAGCCGAATATGTCATTTAAATGTGGGTCCTATTCCCAATATTTACAGAGTACTTCGAAACATTAAAAAAATGGCTAATACAATTATAACCTTTTCGGAAGTAAATACAGTGACGTATTATCATACCGTATTGTTTGCAGTTGAGCATCACAATTGCTTGTAACAAGCTTCCAAAAGATGTTCAAGAATGTTTCCGTCTACTTCCATACACTTGGCTGCAGCCTTATGAACCGCACGTGTTGCTCCACGTAGCTGCACACGGCTGTCTTTGATTTCTGTAGCGGCATGCGTGATACGCGCAAGTAGTTCCTCACCTGTTTGTGCAGTCGTTCGGTAAGCAATATCCTTCATCCATTCCCATACACAATAATCCAGTGGTGATAGATCTGGCGAGCGAGGATGCCAGGGGTGAAAACCGCCTCGTCCTATACATCTCTCAGGGAAATTGACATTTACGTGTTCAACCACAGCCCGGTAGAAGTAAGGAGGTGCACCATCATGCTGGAAAATCAAACGATGTCTCACTGCTACCGGAATATTCTCAAGAAACAGCGGTAGTTCCTCGTGCAGAAATTACAGGTACACCACACCAATCAAGCGTCCCGGGAAAACTAATGGCCCAATCAGCTGGTCGTGTAGGACACCACACCACACATTGGTGATGAAACAGTCTTGAAATCTCCTTTCCACTGTAGAGTGGGTATGCTGATTGTCGAATTACTCTGTAACTATTAGGAATAGAACCCACATTTATATCACATATTTTGCTGCAAATGATGTAAGGAATAAGCCGTGTGAATGGCGGTAACTCATCGTGGATCAACCTGTATATTATATATAAATGATATATATAATATAAACAGGTTGTTTATATAATATATTCTATATCTTATACATACATAATATATATAATATATACAGGATGTTTATATAACATATTCATAATATATATATAATATATGTATGTATGATATATACAGGATGTAGATATAATATATAAATAAAATATATAATATATGTATATATTATATATACAGGATGTATCTGAACTTCGTGCAGATAATGACGCTACAACCTTTGTGGGCCAAAACAATAGTAACATTATGTCCGGAAAAGCAATCTTGTACTACTAAAGCGACGTTGAAGTAAGGTGCAACAATGCCTGTAATTGGAAATAATACAAGCAAATGAATGCACTTATAACATTTTCTTAACAAAGGTATGGTTATTCAATACAAAAATAAAAGTTGTGTAGTACATTCTGCACATTAATTCACTACAATATCGTACGTACCAAATGTTCCCTTGCACCTAACTTCAACGTGACTTTAGTAATACAAGATTGCTTTTCCGGACATTTTGTTATAAGGATTTTCTGGTTATTTAGGCCCACAGATGATGTAGCTTCATTTTCTGGACAAAGTTCAGATAAATCCTGCGTGTGTATATATATATATATATACACATCTGTATATATACATCCTGTATATATATACACATCCTGTATATATGTGTATATATATACATCCTGTATATATATACACATCCTGTATATATGTGTATATATACACACATCCTGTAAATATGTGTACATATACACACATCCCGTATATATGTATGTATAAATATTTACATACACACACATTCTGTATATATGTGTGTGTGCGTGTGTTTTTCAATGTTAATATTCCAGGCTGGCTATGACTTTACTGTTCCTTTCCACTGGAGATTCGTACACAAGCTTGCAGTAACTATTTAGAATATCGAAACAATCGAGTGGATAGATTATCCCAGACATTTGTGCAGCACATGCAGAAGAATTGAAATAAAATGGTAAGGAGAGATAAATCGAAGTGCATCTCAAATATGTATAATAATGCAGTATTTCTTCTGAAAAACTATCATAATATAGTAGTTGGACATTAAAATTCATGTAGCACTAATACAAAAAAATAACAATACAAAATGTATTTTCAATGTATCTTCAGTAATAAAGAAAAAAATCTATATATTACCATGAATGACATGAGACAATGTGGGTAAGAGGGGAGGGGTGGACTTTTGAAAGCACTTGGTGGAGTACATGGTGAAGCTTGTTCTGTTAGTGTGTCTGCTGGTTGGTAAGAAAAATTTGTACAGGAAGTGAGCTGCCTGATGCTGTAGAAGAAGGCAAGGAATACGACTGATGGCCATACTGCATAGTATGCAGATATATTTGTGGGGCAGAGCCTTGATATTGGAGTAGGCCTGACTGTAATGGCCGTTCTTAGCGTCCAGTGTCTGCCTTCACCATAAATGTCTCAAATGGCATGCTCTACCCCTTTTCCTAGTTTGGGGAGAATATGTGTTTATTTTGGATGCTACGCAGTTTACAAGCACTCGTTCTCGTTTTATTTAGAGGGCGAGACATTTAACTTTTCAGCAGCAGCTTTCATGACTGAAAGGGCTTCTGCCAGAGGCGTATATTGTTGTCCTCTTGATCTCCTTGACCCGTTGAGGAGGTTTAAAAGAAAGTAATGGTGGTTGTGACAGTTGATTTTGCTGACCCACTTCTTGTTATTTGCTAGCACCTCCCTCGCCTTGATAGTCACCGTTTCTTCATTATCGTGTGACTCCTGAAACAGGCAAAAAAATCAAATGCTGCAGAGGTTTTTTAAGCCACGTTTCTTTCATACTATATTCACAAACGTGTTTTCAAGTCAGTCAACATAGCGAAGATTGGCTTTTAGTGGTCTGTGTACGAAAACTCTAAAACTCTTGAGTCAACTTTGGTTTAATGTATTAGATAAGCACATCGATGTCTCTGCACCACATTTTTCGCAAATATTCATACAGCTTTATGTGGGACAACATTTTACCTACTGAATTGGCAATGTTCTGGCACGCATCTTCCTTCGTGTGTTTTTCATAACAATTTTTTTATGTAGGGTCCTACAGTATAATATCTAGAAATGTCTATGAACTGCAACACAAGCTCCTCCGTCTAGTCGTCCGCGCTCGCGCATGGCTCGTTGGCAGTCTCAACTGGCCCCGAACACGTCCAAACCAGGACAGCGGATCCATTTGTGTTCGTCGGAAAAACCGACAGCTAGTGGTACGCGAGCCGCCCGCGGCGTGCCTTCAGCCACTCGCAGCACCGTGCTAACTACACGAGCATGTCACGGCTGTGATATACACGTCCATACCACGCCCCACCTGTGACGTCTCTAAGTATATACTAGAGCCACCCCAATTCCTAATATAGTACACACAGCTTCTGTACTTGCCTAGTACACGAATATGTTTACTTGCTGGGTGAATTGACGTGCTTGAGGCGGTCGCCATGTTTGTTTTCAAACTTCACATACATAACCTATGATGGGAATTTTTTGTAGTTCTACTTACCCTCATTCTTATTCCTTTACGAAGAAACGAATGTGCAACATTAATCCTGTGTTTATAATAACCTAGCTGTTACACTTGACAAATGCATTATTGTTATTTTTCTGCAAAATACCAAACAACATCATAGACATAAACGCAACAAAACGCAACCAACATAAAACACAAAATGTTTATTTACAGCAAAAACCATAGAGTTGTTAGCTCAGAATGACAAAAAAAGTGTTGACTTTCCAGTAATTAGTGTTATTTACGCCAGGTTGTACGGCGAGTCAAGTACAGCCCGAAAAAACCCGTTCCAATAGTCAGGGCAAGTACACTCTACGGGAAGTTAGAAAATATATACTTAACAAGTATGTACTGACAATTGAGAGAAAGCCTACATTACACGCTTGGCTCGCCTAGTGTGTACGCCCCTCCATGTCCTGTTCCTACTGCGTCCAACACCTAGGCGGTATTCTAATTGGCACTTTTTGTTAACAAGATGTTCACGTTACCCGTTTCGTCTACAAAAGCAATGACGTATTTTTGTATATTGCGTTTTGTCAGGTTCGAAGTTGACATTAAAAAAATATATAATTTACCTAACTGCCACCTAATTAGTTTTGCCTATATAAAACGTTAAAATACATTACACGTATAGATGAGGTTATTGGAATAAACAATTATGTATTGTACTCACAAAATATATTTCACAAAGCAAGTTGCTGAAATATTCTTGAAATAGGTATTTTCTCTTGACCAAATTCTTGTTAAGTAAAAATGAAAAATTATATTGGTTTCATTTGGTTAATTTTTAATTTTTAACGGCCCTCGAAAAAACTTTCCGTTATAATTACTCTTAGTTTTAAGACTTCGTGAACTTTTAATTTTGGAATAATGATGACATCAAAATAATAGCAGAATGGCGCGGTGTTCCGACTAAACCTTAAAAAGTGCTAAATAAAAATTACGAAAAACGAAACCCGAAACGAATTAGAAAACGGCCCAACTCACTGTGTAGGCAAAACAGTTCAAGTGGTGAGCAATGCGCCAAAACGCCCAACCCGCCTCTCAAAGGCCGACGATGCAGCCTCTTTCAAACTCATCTAGCTGAGCAAATGCTTGTCGAATGCGCCGTCGGGGCACAGAAAGAAGACATTTCCAATGCTTATTCCAGCTCGTATGCTGTTACGAATGCGATTTTAAGCCATTCGTACGTGAAAGTTGCTGGGGGCGTATCTGAGATAATGATTCATGATTTGGTAGAGCACAGAAAATGCAAGATGAATTTTATTAACAGAATGGTTATACAATACTATTTAAATGTTACTATTGATCGTGGGAGCTTTCATTGAACACCAAGATGATTATTTAAGTATATTATTATTTAATACCTCACGCCATATTATTACTGTCTAACTGGAAAGTCATCACCTTGTTAATGTTGCCGGAGGCTGATTCTACGAGACGGTTAACGACGGCCGGACACACCCATCTTCCGTGGTCTTCTCTCTGCCCGGGTCGACGACAAAAGACGCCGCTCCCGGTGTTACGCTGGCCTATATCGGGCGCGTTGTTTGATATGTTTCGGCGGCCCCGTTTAGTAACCGGTGGAGAGGATTTCTGCAACTGTCGTCTTTCGCAAGGTGTTGTTGCAATAACGCTAGTGTCCTGGTTTAATGTTTGAAGGTGTGATCAGGCAGGCCGTTCAGCTAAGGCCTGATCACTTAATAACGTCTCCCCCAATGTTCACTAGCGAGATGTCCTCATATCGCCCTAGAGTCCGTGTGGATTATGTAGATGAATGGGAGTTGCAGGGTTCATGTTGTGGCAGCAGGAATATGGATCGAGTTGAAGTCCTCTTCGGTACGGAAGGAAATATTTTTGAAAGGAGTTATAAGAGACGGATAAGTTAGGTATAAGGAACTGCCAATTGTTTCCATGCAGTCCTCGGTTAAACGCTGGGCTATGTGTTAACAGTGGCCTTGCGGGCCTTGAACTTGCATTTCCGCTGGGTGTGCAAATTGTCTTCCACACGAGCGCGGTGGACGCCCCGCAGGCGGTTCGCGAACGCGTCAGCCTTTCTTGAGGTTGTGAGTAAGTACTACTTGGCGTGGATTGTTAATTACATTAATTCTTGCAAGGAATGAAGATAGATATAAATCATAATGAAAATAGAAAACAATATTTAACAACGAAAATAATTTAAATTTGGTAAGTTAACTACTTTCCCCGTTACAGCAATAATTATGTTTTGTTTGTACAGAGAACTAAACTTGCTGTAAATAAATACACAATACAGCACTGACAAAATAGTGATGTGTTAAGAGAATGTTACATAATAAAATGGTACGTGACGTTACAGGGGTAGGATACTGATGGGATGGAATCGAAACGTAGAATATTATATAATTAATAATTAGAACATCCATAAAATTAAAAAAAAAAAGAAATGTTGCAGCTGCCTTTATACTACGTTTCAATACTTAAGAGGGAAATGGAACGGATGCTTAATTTACAAAACAAAATGTTGAAGTAATAAATTTTACTTATTATATAAGGAATATGTTTCAATGACATGTAATAGTATCTATTGAATGTGGTAAATTGTACGAATTATTAGTTTTCTATAAAAGTTTTAATCATAAATTACAGTGACATAAAGTATTATAAATTAAAGGTATCTAATTAATGATGTCAATACTTACAATTTACTAATTTATATATAATTTTTAATTGGGTAGGAACATTTAAAAAAAGAATATATATATATATGTATATTTTTTACAAGGAGTAGAGTATTACTTTTTTTCCGAATTCTTTTCTATATTAAAGCTGGTTAAAATTTTTCATTTTATAATAAATAATAATTTTCAAAAATAGCTTTCAGAGGTTACCTATTAGCAATCGCTATTTTGTTTTCTTTTGTTATGCAATCATAAACTTTTTTAAAGTAAATTTGGTTGTGTGGTACTGTTAGGTACCTGCAGGGTGCGGTGTGAGTGGTGTAAGTAAAATATGTGAACCGCTGGTTACCCGTAAAAATTTATACGTTAACACTCGCGAGCTGGTTTAAGCGGTAGTGCTGCCGGTTGTGAGCGCGGTGTTGAGGTTGTTGCGCGTGACGTCAGGACAGGTGTTCTCGTGGGCGTTGCTTGCGCCGGCCTCCGGAGGGACTTTGGTTGAGAAGGGTGTGACATCACTGCTGGTTGCTGTTGAACATGAAACGTGCGGTACCGCAGTTCTGAAATTTAACAAGGAAACGTATTAACAGAATGCCTTCACAGTTTATCAAAACATCTTATATAAAATTGTCCTTAAATAATAAATAGGACCCTTATAATTTATTAGGATTTTAGAAAGTAAAATTAACTTATGGTAGTAATATATTTCTGGGTGTGTCCAACCTTGGAAGCTTATGTATTTAAACGTGAGTTAAAGTTCATTTATTTCTAAACTGTCGTCAATCGTTCTCTCGGGTAGTATATGAATAACAACTTACGTTACAACTCTATAGTTAAGTTACGGTTTTTTTTCTTCCAGTTCTTAGTTAATGCCTACAAATCAGAACGGTTATGCTAGTACCTATTTTCATACAATATTTTTTTTCTCTGAAAATAATTTACTGTAGTTATTTGTGTGCGTGGATAAAGCTCATAATTATTAAAATGTTAATAAGGACGCTGGACACCAACACGTAATATAAGTATAATATAATGAAAATGGTTATTAAAAAGTTAAGATTGTAATAAAGAGGAGAAGAACGTATAGCATGTTAACAAAGCCGAGGGACATCAACACATAGTATAAGTATAATATAATGACACTGATTATGCAAATAGAAGATACCAGAAAGGAAATGAAAATATAAATAATTAAATACATAATAATTTCAATTCTACTTCCACACAAAGGGGTAGCATACGGGGATTGGGGAAATCTGCACTCAATGACTTACCCCAGGAAGGTCAAAATCGAAAGTACCCTCGTGGTATACTTTCAAAGTACTGTGTAGTAGAAAAAATACCCACAGCAAAATCCAATTGCGCTCCTACTGCTTGAACACTTTCAGGGCTAGTAGATCACAGAAAATAGTCCCCTCTTGTCGGGTCACAACTCCGCCAGAGGCCCAAAGATTGCTCCCCACGTCTCACGCGAAACGAAAGGTTTGACCTTCTGGGTAAGTACTCCTTACAATTGGGTGGATGTGGGTAAACCGTGAACGGACAAACACAGTCGAAGTGGATGTGTCTCAGGCGCTATTCCCATTTCGTTAAGTACCCTTAACATTGCACACAATTATTCCTTCTCACGTCAGGTTTAGCAGTCTGCGCATCAAACAATACAGTATGATTAGCATGGTGTGTCGCTCACACGTCCGAAAGCCACGAGGATTGGCTAAGTCCTCGGATCACAGAACTGCATGAACCCAACTGAATTCATTCTCCCTGTGTCTTTATAGCACTGGTTGGAGGGAATTGCTGTTTCGCAAAACAGCAGCTCTCATGCCATGAGGAAGTACAGAATCAGGAATGTTTTGTCTCGGCACTTTGCAACTGGGTCGCGTCGCCTGGCCGCCTGTTTCGCAACACAGCGGCGCTCTAGCCACGACATGTCGTCCTTCTGCATGGTGACTTATAACGTAATACGGGATTTATGTCAGATTACTAAAATCACATAGTTACTGGCATACCTTAGTCCTTTGCATCCTATGAAAAGTTTCTTAAATATACAGTATGTAGACTGAGGGGAAAGTTAAATAAAATGTATTTTATTTTATCTGTTCACAGTAATATTTAACTACGTACAATATGGAGTACTGCATGGAGTTTATTAAATAAGCATGAGTTGAAAGTTAATTTAATGAAAATGATTAGAGGATTAAGAATTACTATCACAGTAATAGTTAAATTTCATATAACTACATCCAGCACACACAGGTGACTTATGATTTAATTGAAATTTATAGAATGGTATTCCTGAGGCAAATTAATTATAAGTATGTATACGCAACTAGGGACTTGTGGTTCATACTGAAATTCTTTACATTTTAATAACATTTGTTATTTAGGTTTCAAATAATTGCTTTGTATGTTATTATTTAAACCTAATATATTTAAAAAGTAGATATTATGACCATATTTAATTATACTGCTACTTAACAGTTAAAAGTTTTAATGTTATAAGTGGACGTGGCTGAAATGTTGCTATTATTATTACGGAAATTAGCGTGGGTGGGGTATTTATTGAAATGGGGGTGGATGGTAGAGAAGATAATGCAAGGATGAGACAGGGTAGGGAGTGAAAGTCGCTGAGGGTGTATCTGAAATAATGGTTCATGATTCGGTAGAGCACAGAAAACATAAGATGAGTTTTATTAACAGAACCATTATACAATACTATTTAAATGTTACTATTGATCGTGGGAGCTTTAATTGAATACCAAGATAATTATTTATTTATATTATTATTTAATACCTCACGCCATATTATTACTGTCTAACTGGAAAGTCATCACTTTGTTAATGTTGCTGGAGGCTGACTGTACGAGACGGTTAACGACGGCCGGACACACCCATCTTCCGTGGTATTCTCTCTGCTCGGGTCGACGACAAAAGACGCGGCTCTCAGTGTTACGCTGGCCTATATCGGGCGCGTTGTTTAATATATTTCAGCGGCCCCGTTTAGTAACTGGTGGAGAGGATTTCTGCAACTGTCGTCTTTCGCAAGGTGTTGTTGCACTAACGCTCGTGTCCTGGTTTAATGTTTGAAGGTGTGATCAGGCAGGCCGTTCAGCTAAGGCCTGATCACTTCATAACAAAGCGCAGAACAAAACAGATCCCGCTTTCACGCCACGACCCCATGTTTGTCCGTAATCGCCTCCTTGCGTCAGGTTACAAACGAATTAATGAGGGATAGTATCAAGAAATTTGTTACGAATAACATGATCTGATTGTTAGAGGCCCGGAAATAACGTGAATTAATTTGAGGACAAGCTATAATCCAAACAGACATGCATTTGACTTCCTTTTAAATTGCATCGCAGTTTGTATGACACGCCCTGGTCGAATCTGAGTCAATAACTAACCTGCAAAGAAACAAAGACCCAATCCCGTGCCACCTGGTCTGGGGTAAAATTGGAGCATCGGCCAATGAACAACTGGCTGATGCTCTAGTGCACAAAGGATATTGGAGTCTAGCTTGCTTCCCGATGGATCTGCAAAATTTCCCGATCTCTATCCATTATTTCAAGCTTGTAAATGCTAAACATGAATGAGTGTGAAAAATAAGTCTACCGTTTGGAGAAATGTACAGGTTTTGGCGTGTGCCACTTGCATTTGTGTGGTGCTCACGCTCCATTCAAAACACGCCATATCTCGCGAGGTGGAGCTGCAGTACCACACTGAACTTGCATTCGAGAGGAGAAGGACCAACACTCACTCAACTCGAATTATGTGGAAAACCACTTATTCGCAGTGAAATTCAACTACTTGGATGTGTGGAAATGGCTCCAATTACAGTCTGCGGAAAACCGCTGGTTGTTTCATTGAAACAATTTCACAGATTGAACAAGTGACAGCACGGAGAATTAAATATTGTTTTTAACTAATTTAGGCATATCATTACGAGAAATAAACATATTTTTCATAGTCGCCTTTTATATTGTGCAATTTACCGTTATTTGAAAAAAGTAAAAAAATAACCACGGTGTGTAGGATCTGAATCCACATTAACCCACATATTGACCTTTACATAATCGAGAGAGCTACCAAGCGAATGTTAAATACGAAAGCCAAAATCTATAAATTATATTTTTTATCGAAAATATGTAGCTTTAAATATTATGCCCTTACTTTTAATTTTTTTATGGCCAACATTAGGATTTTTAAAACAAATATTACGCATGAATGCATTCATTTAACAACATTTAATAAAGTTTAAACCTTCAAACCAAGCACTATGAAGATTACATGAAAACGAATTCAAATACGTAACAATGGAATGAATAACTGAATGTTCAAGTTGCCTCGTAAAATGGTTTTATAAAAAACGAAACTAACGTTGTTTAACTAATGCTTCAGTAAAAACAATTGAAAAACAACGCCTGAAATGGTTGATAAGTCAGTGGAAAATGTCACTGAAATAATAAATGAAAGAAAACTGGCACTTTACCCCTGATTCATAAGTTAAATTTACTGACGTGACTGTCAAATAAGTCAGGCGCTGCTAACTGATTTGAACAGTGAAATTCTTATTGGATTAGAGTGCTCACAGAGAGAAAAACCAAGAAAATATTTGTTTGTATAGGGACAAAAATATATTTATGTGTCCCAACAAAATATTTTGTTGATTTAAAAAAACTCGAAAAGCAACCAAACTAATTTTGTTCGTCTAAAAAACTACACGTTTGAATAAACCAAACCTCTGTGTTTTGCCACAAGACATTAATCTGTCAACAAAATATTTTGTTGAATCAACTGTGTATGTTGGTTTGGCACTTATTTAATTGCCTTATTTCCGAAATACAGGTCAAGAGATTGTTTCCACTTTTTTTGTTAATTGGGATAGTAACAGTGTTTTTCAGTGCATTTATTGGTTCTTAATAATGGTATAAACATCCTAATGAAACCAGTTGAAAAGGGAACTATAAAGTAAAGCTGTGAAACTTCAAACGTTTACGTACGCGCGTTATCCAGTAGTTGAACTGTATGTATTTAAAAATATTCTCGTCATTACAGAAGTCAGTTTAACTGAGGTTGCTTAGGGCATAGCGCTCAGGCGGAGAAGTTCCAGGTTGTAATCTCGGTAGGGCTTACAATTTTTATGCATTAACAGAAACTGTTTCATATAGGATAACCAAACAAATATTTGGTTGCGCCACCCAAATCTTTATTTTGGGCAACCAAATAAGGACAAAATAATTTGGTTACAACAACAAAAATTTCGTCGCATCTATACAATCAATTAATTTGTAATTTCGTTTGATTCAACAAAACCTTTTTCTCAGTGCAGCCCAATAAATAAGTTAATGTTTATTTGATCTTCATTAATATTTTTTACAGTGTAAAGCCATATTTTTTTTAAATTAAAATTTTCATTTAATCATCAAGTTGTCGCCTGATCACTGTTCATGAAACGTTTGTATATTTCGTTGGGACGATTCAGATCTATCTTCTCGGATTCACATCTTGGGATATATATATTTATATTTATAGATATATATACATCCCAAGATGCGAATCCAAGAAAAAGGATCAGAAACGTATATAAGATATATATCAGAATATATACATCAGTTTTATATCAGACATATATATATATATATATGTAGTTAAAACCAATTTATGAAGGCTACGTATGACTATAGTCAGTTTCATAAACCAGAACACAAAATTTAATACTTCAAACTGTTATACGGCATCTTCGTAATGCATAGGTAAATTTGTAACAGGAATGTTCAGAATAAGTTTCCTACAATCTTTTGGGCGATAACACATAACAGAAGACTACCAAAACTCTTATATCCAGGCAACGTTCCGGTGTCAAGCGACGATATTTTGGAAATGCGAAACGAATGTTTCCGCTCGATTTAGAGGAAACTTCTCACCACGAGCGTGTTAACTCAGCATCAGTAGTTTATGGACGCAGTTGTTTAAACATAACCACTTATGCCGTCTCAGTCGTCAGTGAGATAATTTCCCTTTATTTCACAGATAGAAGATTCTTTTGAAGTTTGGAAAATCACATATTAAGTGTTTACGTTCGAGCTGGAAATTATTTTTCATGTTAGATTCAATGGGATTACAGATGGGCTAGGATGTTGACCTACAATCTGATATTTGATGGCTGATGAGAAAGCGTATAATAAGACTGCATTTTAAAAATTAAGAAAACCATTACGAACGTCCTTCTCTTTTATTGGTTCGGCTAAATCACTATACTGGTGCAGCCAAGAACTTATAACTTATGAGTGAGTCTCGATGGAATGAAATTTAATCAGTCTGAAGAGCCTCAAACACCAAGCCGTTTCTCCAAGGAGTAAATTTGGGTCAATGGCAATGGAGATAAGATCTGTGCGACCTGGCGATATATCGATCACGAAACAATATTTCTGAAATATCGCAACAATGATCCAACAGTGTAGAGCAATATATTGAAAATCAGTGTATTTGTTATATGAAATATTAGCGGTATGCGCTATTGGCAATATCGATTTTATCGAGATTTGCGATTTCAATATAAGCTATATTTGCGATTTATCTCCGTCAATTTCCAATTCTCTCTGGAGCGATACATTGCACCGATACCAATAAAGTGGTCATATTTCGGAACGATATTGAAAAGTGGATACCGCACAGCCCTAATGGAGATACGCCGATGTACCTACAGCATCACATTCGTATCGCGAAGTTCCGTGTTCGATCCCTGGCTGAGCCATAGATTTGCGTGCCACTTCATCAACACGCGTTTAGGTTAGTTTAGAAAGCAACCCTCTGGTCAGCCTTAAGGCATTAAAGCGGAATGGAGCGTTAGTAGAACCGATAAATTAGAAACGGATGAAGGAAAAATAACCTTCCGTGTAGAAGTAATGGTGTTATTAGGGGCGTAAACAAGGAAAGGAGTATAGGGGTTGTACTCCCTCTTGCAACCTAAGGTTGTCAAAAATTAGTATTAAAATTATATAATACTTTAATTATGATAAAATTACGTAACTGCCGTAGGCTAAATTATAAGGAATCATATTATATTGTGATGTAATATTTATCCCAGTACTTGTCCAAATTAACATGTGTGTAAGCACTAATAGTTCACGTGTATCCTTCCTCACTTCACTTCAGACAGTGAAACTCTTACGCCCCTTTTTCAGAAATTGCTGGCTATGACACTGAGTGTAATTCTCTAGGCAGGCACTATCTCGTACAAACGCTTTTGCCGAACTTATCATCTGCACGGAACTCACCATGTGACCACGAATTCCACCATCTTTGAACGGAAGCTGGAAGAACTGCAAATAACGAAAAAGTGTTCGGTCGGTTATAGAGAGCGAGATGAGTAACTAACTGCATATCCGGTGCGGCTGCTTTTTTTTTTCAGTTGCTGGCGCCCGAAAGTAATTACAATTTTTTTTAAGGGCACACAAAGAAACCATTTACTAAACACTGAATGAAAATGAATTCCGACACTCGAAAGTTAGGTCTTTTAAAAGCAAGACAAGCGGGCGTCCGTGCAACGGGCATATTTTAGTCAGAAAACATTTGTCTAGTGATTTTACGTTTAGTTCATGTCGTAAGAGTGCCGATAATTTTTCCATCTTAGTGATCTTGGAACCGTTTCCAGCATTAAACTAATTACAAATGCTAGCATTTGTTTATGAAACTCCTTTATATAGATGGCCTATAAAAATTACATTTTCATTTCTTACGTTCGGTTATACACAGTATATTTGAAGCAAATATTTTCAACCTCTTTTCAGTACCTTTCAATTGTGGTGGTGACTCAAATGTTAAGTGTACTATTACGAAATGCATCAACAGGTTGTTTAATTGTATCTTACTAAAGTTATATGAGACATGCGATTTAAATCATCTGATTACTTGAAACAGTTACAACATGGTCACTAAAACTTTTGTTATGTTCCATTTTACCGAATGGGTGAGGTGAGGAACAATCAGTGAGACGGATTAGGCCTTTATCAGTTTTATATAACCAACTGTTAAAAAAATGTCCATAAAACTGCGGAAAATACCGGTTACAAATTATTCAGACATATGCGTTAAATTACGGTCTCTTCGATTGTTTCAATAACATTATCTCGGTAAATTTTACATAAATCTCCGTGAATTCACAGAACGTGTCCACAAACTTGTAAGTGTGTTTCTTTAATCTGCTCTTCATAAAAAGAGGAAAAAACACGTTTTGCTTTCGTTATGTGGGTGATTCACTGTGTATAAAAATGACTATAAAACTAAAAAAATTTGTCTGGTGGCGCGATATGAACTCGGAAAATAATATGGACAGGCACAACACCTTATCTACTAACCTATCACGCTTTTACAAGAAGTTTTGTTGTAAATACAGAATGTATGTAGAATGATGATAGTACCTCTTAGTTTCTAGTCATGGTAGAGTGTGCGATTTTGTTCTTTTTTTTCAGGTTTACAAACAGGGGTAAGAAAACGAGTTTTATTTTCGTAATCTATTTCACTGAGTATAACAAAGAAATTACCAAAAGTTTCAATACTTTGTCCTGTATTGGGGTTTGAACACGAATCGAACAATTAACATTTATTAACTCCAACCACTCACCGACCACACCTTTACGCGAAGTATTTTGTAAATATGGATTTTNGAACAATTAACATTTATTAACTCCAACCACTCACCGACCACACCTTTACGCGAAGTATTTTGTAAATATGGATTTTCCATGAAAGTTAGTTTCAAGTCGTGTTAGAGCGGTGGCTATATTTGCTGTTTATAAAACGAGGTAGCAAAAATATGGGTTTATTTTTGTTATGTGCGTGTTTCACTTGTGCATACTGAAGGTTTTGTAGTGTAGCGGAAATTTGAACAAGAATCAACGAATAANTAGTTTCAAGTCGTGTTAGAGCGGTTGCTATATTTGCTGTTTATAAAACGAGGTAGCAAAAATATGGGTTTATTTTTGTTATGTGCGTGTTTCACTTGTGCATACTGAAGGTTTTGTAGTGTAGCGGAAATTTGAACAAGAATCAACGAATAAGCACTCCATGAGTGGTTCGCCACTCACCTACTACTATTTTACACGAAGTAGTATTGTGAAGATGGGATTTTATACGCTTCGGGTATCATCTGCATTGTAAGTGTCTCAAAATCGAAGCCATAAGAATACGAAGAACTTCGGTATTATATATTTACGGATTAAATTTTCGTTATTCGTCATAATGGAGTGCCTTTCCGTAAATTAACTCTACATCTTCGTAAAAGATTCCGTAAATATACATAATTTTCTAACAGTGCACTTCAAAACCAATAAAACAAATTATGAGTTCTTAGTCAACTAAACGCTTGTTTGGTTGTCAAAACCAATTAGCTGTGGGCTGCGTGTTCATCTACAGTAATATGATACAAGCGTTTACGTTGAAGTTGAAATAATGATTTTTTATGTAATAGTCAATGGGATTACAGCTGGACTAGGATGGTGACATACAATATGATATTTTATGGATGATGAAATAGCTTATAATGAGACTGTATTTTTAAAATTAGGAAAAACAGTACGAACATCCTTTGCTTTTATTAATCCAACTAAATCAGTTTACTGATGGAGCCAAGTGCTGAAGTCATATGGGCTATTCTCCGAGGAANGAACAATTAACATTTATTAACTCCAACCACTCACCGACCACACCTTTACGCGAAGTATTTTGTAAATATGGATTTTACATGAAAGTTAGTTTCAAGTCGTGTTAGAGCGGTTGCTATATTTGCTGTTTATAAAACGAGGTAGCAAAAATATGGGTTTATTTTTGTTATGTGCGTGTTTCACTTGTGCATACTGAAGGTTTTGTAGTGTAGCGGAAATTTGAACAAGAATCAACGAATAAGCACTCCATGAGTGGTTCGCCACTCACCTACTACTATTTTACACGAAGTAGTATTGTGAAGATGGGATTTTATACGCTTCGGGTATCATCTGCATTGTAAGTGTCTCAAAATCGAAGCCATAAGAATACGAAGAACTTCGGTATTATATATTTACGGATTAAATTTTCGTTATTCGTCATAATGGAGTGCCTTTCCGGAAATTAACTCTACATCTTCGTAAAAGATTCCGTAAATATACATAATTTTCTAACAGTGCACTTCAAAACCAATAAAACAAATGATGAGTTCTTAGTCAACTAAACGCTTGTTTGGTTGTCAAAACCAATTAGCTGTGGGCTGCGTGTTCATCTACAGTAATATGATACAAGCGTTTACGTTGAAGTTGAAATAATGATTTTTTATGTAATAGTCAATGGGATTACAGCTGGACTAGGATGGTGACATACAATATGATATTTTATGGATGAAGAAATAGCTTATAATGAAACTGTATTTTTAAAATTAGGAAAAACAGTACGAACATCCTTCGCTTTTATTAATCCAACTAAATCAGTTTACTGATGGAGCCAAGTGCTGAAGTCATATGGGCTATTCTCCGAGGAANTGCTTTTATTAATCCAACTAAATCAGTTTACTGATGGAGCCAAGTGCTGAAGTCATATGGGCTATTCTCCGAGGAATGAAATCTAATCAGCCTGAAGAAGATCAAAAACAAATCTGGTTGCCCCTAGGCATAAATTTGGGTCGATGGAAATTGAGTGTGGAGTAGAGTGGGGAGATTTGGACGTCTCTTAACATCGATGTCTTGAAAGCCTATGAGGGCGAAGTGAGGTGAGTACGGAACAGCGCCGGAATTCAAGGGTGGGGGAAACGGGAGATCCCCCAGAAAACCCGCCGACCAGCGGCATCGTCCGACACGATTCCCACAAACGAAAATTCGGGAGCGAGCCCGCCGGAAATCGAACCCATTTCCCTTGGTGCAAGGTGAGAAGTCTAACCACTATATCACAGCGGCCCCTGATGGCAATGCAGATTAGTGCTGTGCGACGTGGTGATATATCAATCACGAGACAGTATTTCTGAAATATCGCCACGGCTATATGGTCCAACAGTGTAGAGCAATATATGTATTGCACATCGCGATATTAGGGATATGCGATATTAGAGATTTTCTATATAAGCAATAGCCTTTGATATTTAGTAGACCATCAACGCGTTTTCAGAATCAGTTCCCCGCAGGAAAGATCACAGGACAATAAACTTCGCAGTGTAAAGTGCCAGCCAAAAATAACCTTCATGTGCGTTAATGTACAAAATTGCGTACGCTGTGGCAAAATGGAATAAACACAACTAAACTGGGTCACTGGAATAAGAAGAACCCATAGACTTTACTCATCTTCACTTATTCACTATGCNAATAAACACAACTAAACTGGGTCACTGGAATAAGAAGAACCCATAGACTTTACTCATCTTCACTTATTCACTATGCACTGACTTCTCTTGAATTTCACTGGTTGTTTACATTTTGAGTATACTTGTACAAACATTTAGAGCTTCATTCGATTTCAACACTTTCGCTATAGTCCTACCTATTCTGAAAGAAGTGACTATGTGAAATTGCTTTTCTTCTTTCCCACAAGATGAGTAAGAAAGTATATAGGCTGTTCATGGTAAAGTGATCACTTTTGAGATCCTAGTTACTTTTTTCTTATCTGCCATTTTTATTCTTCCACCGCTTTTAAAAATAAATATTGTCATATTAGTAATGAACACCGTGTAATTATTTCACTGGACTGGAAAATTAACGTCAACGGCTACAATAAAATATATTTATTGCCTAACATTCCATATAAGAGGGCTTCAAAAAGTGTTCACTTTACCGTGAGTGGCCTGCAAATTTATTTTCAATTACAAACGAAGGCGTTATTTACTCTAGTTCATATGAGGGACTCGAACTTTCTTTTTTCCAAATGTTAGGAAAACCAACTAGGAATGTTTCAGGATCACGTGTCATCTATGAATCGGGGGTACTTGAGTTCGAGTCTTATGTGAACCATAAGTGGGTGAAGACTATTTTAATGACTTATTGAAAATAAGAAACTATGTTAATAATTTTTTATTTTGAGTCAATTTTCATCTAAACTGTGATTGTTATTGGTGACTGTAATAATGCAGCCCAAAAAATATAACTCTCTGTTAAAAATAGCTACATAGCCACCGTAGTGCGGTATCATGAAAACGATAAATTTCACGTAAAGAAAACTAACTTCCTAGAAACAACGATAATATTGTTCAATTTTTAGAGCACTTTCCAAGGTTTTGCAACGGGAAATTGCGTCTTCTTTTCTGTTAGTGGACATGAATTCGCAATTTGAAAACAAAATATAGTTATAATTTGGGAATTATAAGTAGGATGTTTCGAAAGACAAAACGCATTGTACTGAAAATTATTAGAAATTTNGGAATGTTTCAGGATCGCGTGTCATCTATGAATCGGGGGTACTTGAGTTCGAGTCTTATGTGAACCATAAGTGGGTGAAGACTATTTTAATGACTTATTGAAAATAAGAAACTATGTTAATAATTTTTTATTTAGAGTCAATTTTCATCTAAACTGTGATTGTTATTGGTGACTGTAATAATGCAGCCCAAAAAATATAACTCTCTGTTAAAAATAGCTACATAGCCACCGTAGTGCGGTATCATGAAAACGATAAATTTCACGTAAAGAAAACTAACTTCCTAGAAACAACGATAATATTGTTCAATTTTTAGAGCACTTTCCAAGGTTTTGCAACGGGAAATTGCGTCTTCTTTTCTGTTAGTGGACATGAATTCGCAATTTGAAAACAAAATATAGTTATAATTTGGGAATTATAAGTAGGATGTTTCGAAAGACAAAACGCATTGTACTGAAAATTATTAGAAATTTTGTAAAATCTTCACGTATAGCGATATTTTACCATTAAATTTATGTTTTTTCTTTCCCAAGTGATACCGAGTGAGTGAGTGAGTGAGTGAAGAGATTTGGGCGGCTCTTAACAGCAAGGTCTTTAGATTCGATGAGGGTGATTAAGCGTAAGTATAGAGCAGCGATTGAAAGGGTGAGGTATGGGGGAGATCCCAGAGAAAACACGCCGACCAGCGGCATCGTCTGTCACGATTCCGAAATGCGAAAACCCGGGAGTGACCCGGCCGGAGATTGAGACCGGTTCGCCTTGGTGGGAGGCGAGCAGGATAACCACTCAGCCACGCGGCCCCACCCACGTATTAATGTTTACAAAACCTTTGTTCTTGAAACATTACTTCTTCTCGAAATTGGCAACCAAATAACTACAACTTTTAGTAGAAAAAATTCTGTAGCATGACTTGTATAAAGTCACTGTTCATCAACAAAATTGTAAGGTGTTGGCTAATAAAAATGTAATAACGAAGCACATATGCGTATTACATTTTGTCTCGCCAGGAAAATATGTAATATCTTCTGTCATAAATGCTACCACGTGGCCCACTTCCTCTAAACCAGTTATTCGTCCACTTTTAATTTTGTTTGTGCTCAGTGAATGGGTATTGTTTTCCAGTGATATTTAAGAAGATTTTACTCTCACGAAACGACAGTTAAAACGGTTTGCAATTTCAACCATGTGGAAGTTTTTATCAAACATTTATGTCAGCACGATTTTATTTTGCATTTTTGATTTTTCCCGAACGAAAAGCCTTGATCAAAGAGAAGACATTCGATCAAACGATTGGTGTTTAAATTTGGCTATAGTGCACCTTAAAATCTTCTGTAAAGAAGCATTATTTCAGTGATCTTCGAACTGGTCGAAAAACAAAATAGCTAAGTAGTATTATTTAAAACTCTACCGTAGACATCGCGTAATTTCGTATTTTCTTAGGAATCATTATGAATATTTCTTCTGTGAAATAGCTTTGTGTGGATAGGTATAAATAAGTTCATTTACAAAATTTAAGTGTTTAAAGCTATTCTAAGAAAATATAAATAATGTTTTAAAAAAAAATTCTAAATGAACCACTCTAACACAAAACCAATTTTAGAAAAATAGAAAATAGAATTGATTTACACAGCAAAATTAATTTCGTTTTTAGATTGTGAAGTAAAGCAAGAAAAGAGCTATTTTCAAATGGGTTAATGCTATTAAGAAACATAAACACGAGCCTAGTCGTTAAATACTTCTCTAAATCATTCAGAAATTTGGTCATCCTATATGTTAGTATTACAGCTATATTCGTCTTTTTTAAAAGCCCAAGTACATCACTCACGTGACTTACTGCTAAACACAATAAGTATTTTTTTTTTACTTATAGATGTAAGCGATAAACAGTCATGAAGCGATAATGGTTTTACGAGTTGCAAAAATCGAAAAATTGAAATGCCAATGGCCAACAAACGTGGGAAGTGTGTGTTTAAACTCGGCGCAGGTTTTTTTTGTGGATATTAGGACAACTACTCAGAAAATACTTGTTTACATCTTGTGCGTCATCTGAGAGACAATTTGAAATCGCCAGGAAAAAAAAATTATAGCGCAATTGACCGTTCTTTAAGGTAACGTGAGGGAAAAAAATGTCTGAATTTCTATAAATTGAATCATTACTTTATGATAATGTGAGGAAAAATGTTAGAGTTCAGTGGCGGATATAGAGATTCATTAAGAGGCAGGATGCCTTCTTGAGAAGGAGGGGGGAAATGTGCAATACGTTCAGACAATACGCTTACCAGCAATCATGAATTTTTAATGCCAGGCCTACATATAAATCTTATTGTGTTTTTGTTAACTAAATAATTGCTAAATATTTCCTTTCATTATACTAAGTGGATGCATTACTATTGCATTATTAATTATGTGTTTGGTTGCGAGGATGATTTCATTCAATCTCATGTAGCTTAAAGTTCCGAGGGTAAGGCTCAATTTCCCTTGAACCTGCGCCGATCAGGGGAGTATTTAATTTAGAGGCGTAGGGGGCATTTCTCCCTCAATTTAAGTTGGAAAATAGAGCCAATTCCACTTCAGCCCAACCTAAGAGAAAATTTAACTATTTCACTATTTATCAGGTAACATTTCGCCGTCGCTGTGCTAGTTCAACAGTAGGCCTATAACATTTCAAAAAATGTTATTTCTCGGAAAAGTGGAATTTTAGTTGTTGGATCAATCTCACAAACCAGGCAAAATGTACGAAATGTTTAAGGCCTAATTGTACTTAAATGGTGTCACAGAAAAATTGATTTAACAATGAGTACTTAAAATATATGAATATAGCTTTGCTTCTGTATGATTAATTTTTGAGATATTACACTGTTGGATAAGCACATGATACTTATATTAAATAAATATTGTTTTATTTACTCAAGTTTCGTCATTTTTATATTATTATGAATACACACAAACAGCTGTATATCAGGAAATAGGTATTTTGTTAGCTCAAATGATGCCACGAAATTATAAGTAAAATTGCGTGTCTCCTCCTTTAGTGAGTTCTATGAGTGCGCAAAATGTTATTAAATGTGCGCCCAAACTGTTTTTATTTACCGAGATGCACTGATATATTGCATGCAATATTTAATGGATTGTTATAATGGATTTCTGATACACNTGTTTTTATTTACCGAGATGCACTGATATATTGCATGCAATATTTAATGGATTGTTATAATGGATTTCTGATACACACATCTTCGCTTCTGGGTTATAGACATGTCTCCATCTTTTATAGAGCATGTAATTGAGGTATTGATTGCACCAAAACAAAATTTATTAAAGAAAACCAAATGCTTTAGGAAGGAAGCATAAAGGCTTGCCTTCCTCTTCTAAGAGGTGCCTCCTCCTATGATGAAGATATTGTTTCGCCACTTCGGGACCTGGCACTGCTAATTTATTTATTCTAATTCGTTGAAAGTGTGTAGGACAATATTACAGACAGTGGCGGATACNATAACCCGATCCCAAAACCCTCGCACTGATACGAAATTGTCCTGTGAATGTTTTAATACCGAAATTAAATCTTACCAGAATGGTTTCAAATGGTGATTTTATTTGCTTTATTAAATATTGTTTCCTAAAATTACGATGATACCGTGCCTCTGTCCATGCAAAAATCAAATGTCTGAACTCTCAATCTAAACCAGTGAGAAGTTCACTATTTAAATAAGTCAACAACACCTGACGTATACTACAGTCGCTTCTGTCAGTTTAACGAATGAATTAGTCGAAAATTGTCCATTTTCCGTCACTTGTTGATTCAGTGGCATTCCCACAGATAAATCAACAATTTAATTTGCTGTTATTCAGTGATTTGCTTTTTGACTGGCGGATCAGTTAAAAAAATATGTATCAAATTAAATAACAACACATAAACGAATACAAAACATGATATGTATATTAATGTGATTTTCGTCTTTTTTAATGACATTTTATGTGGCAACATGAACATTTAGTATTTCGTTTCGTTTTTACGTATTTCATTNCTGACGTATACTACAGTCGCTTCTGTCAGTTTAACGAATGAATTAGTCGAAAATTGTCCATTTTCCGTCACTTGTTGATTCAGTGGCATTCCCACAGATAAATCAACAATTTAATTTGCTGTTATTCAGTGATTTGCTTTTTGACTGNTTGTTGATTCAGTGGCATTCCCACAGATAAATCAACAATTTAATTTGCTGTTATTCAGTGATTTGCTTTTTGACTGACGGATCAGTTAAAAAAATATGTATCAAATTAAATAACAACACATAAACGAATACAAAACATTATATGTATATTAATGTGAGTTTCGTCTTTTTTAATGACATTTTATGTGGCAACATGAACATTTAGTATTTCGTTTCGTTTTTACGTATTTCATTTNTTTCGTCTTTTTTAATGACATTTTATGTGGCAACATGAACATTTAGTATTTCGTTTCGTTTTTACGTATTTCATTTCGTTCTCACGTAATCTTCATAGCGCTGGGTTTGAAGAATAAAACATCATTCAATGTTACGAAGTGAGTGCATTAATACGAGCGTCTTAACAATCCTTATGTTACCGATTAAACAAAAAAAAAGAAAAGAAAGAGCATCCAGTACAAGCTACATATTTTCGATATAGATATGGACTAGATATATTTTCTTCACTAAGTAAAAGTGGGTTTGGTGGCGCGGTTAATAAGAGGATGGAGAAGGGATGCTGCCGGTTTGAATTCTGAAAAAGCGCACGCCTTTTTTTTTACTTTTATTTAATTACGTTTAAATAGCACAATACAAACAGTGGTTATCTTAAATACGTTTATTTCTCGTAGTGATTTGGTTAAATAGAGTAAAATGAATATTTTATTCGCCGCACACAGGTCGATGTAACTAATTCAACCAGTGAAATATTTTCACTGAAACAATCAGTGGTTTTTCACTGATTCTAAGTGGTGCCATTTTCACTGATTCGAGTAGCTTAATTTCACTGCAAATCAGTGGTTTTTCGTTGATTCTAATTTAAAGTGTTAGATATGCATGCACACAATGGGAAAATGATTTCCCTCAGTCACCAAACTAAAAGTCTAAGATTCGATCCAGGCCCAGGTACTGTATATCTTTTTTTCCAATTAATTAGTGACGTTATTGAAAGTGTGTAGGTCAACGGTGCAGTTATGGGAGGGGGGAGAGGGCCGTTGCCCCCCCCCCTTACCCTCTCCGCTTTTCAGCCAGCAAGTACTTTACTCCTCCCCCGCATCCCCCTTCAACCATCAAGCATAGCATGGAATGACGATCTCTGGTTCTTCTATTTGAAATAGAGTAGTAATTTTTTATTTTGTAAAAAATGTAGTATTTGATCCAGAACGTTTGGGTTTTATGACACTTTTATTATTTCGTATTGCTTTTTCAAGAAAAATATTTATTTGCTGTGTCCTCTTAAAGAGCCTATTTGCAACTGGCGTTGTTTTAAAACCTTGGGATACGTGAAAATAATAGTTACGTTCGTGCATAACTTCACGCACATACATACCTACAACACACATTAAGAGAGTAATAAGGTAAAAATGAACGCGGGTGTGGTTCGAGAAAGTTTCATACTTGCCATCCTCTACCCCCTTCTCAGGCAACAAGTCGGCAATTTTGTTTTGGAAGGGGCGAATCAAGACATTTTTCTACATGCGAATATACGTTCTCGCGCCGCCACCCTCGCCCCTTTCAACAATTCTTTATCACAAATCGTTGGGGCCGCGGTGGTGTAGTGGTTAGACTGCTCGCCACCCACCTAGGTGAACCGGGCTCGATTCCCGGCGAGGTCGCTCCCGGATTTTCACAGGTGGGAATTGTGGCGTACGATGCCGCAGGTCGGCGGGTTTTCTCGGTGAACTCCCGTTTCCCCCGCCTCTGCATTTCAGTGCTGCTCCATACTCACCTCTCTTCACCCTCATCGGCTTTCAGACCTCGACGTTAAGAGCCGCCCAAATCTATTTACACACTCACAAATCGTTATATTTATACCTGCCCGACTTTTGCTAACGAGTTTGTGGTTACAATTTTGAAAGTAGATTGTGAATTATTTCAAAATTTATATACTCAGTTGAAATTAAATTTAGGTAACATTATAAAAAAGTATTAAATACAATTCGTAAATAATTTATTATTTTTACCTTCTTTATTTAATACAAATCCATCGTATATATCTAAATACGCTTTTGTAAATGCATATGTTAAAAATTGTAAATATGACATTAAGTTAAATAAAATATTGTTATATAAAAAATGTTTCAGAAACTTTATCTCAGTTTCTTTGTATCAATGAAAGCTATAGGATGATCCACATTAAACGCCCTTATCTAACGATNCAGAAACTTTATCTCAGTTTCTTTGTATCAATGAAAGCTATAGGATGATCCACATTAAACGCCCTTATCTAACGATTATATTTATTTTAAACAAAAAAATCAGCTTTATGAGTCGACATGATGTTCTCCGCTGTATGTCCAAAGAGGATCCAGACTGCTTGAATAACGTAAGCGTTTCACATTTGCATCTTAATAACCAATTACAACATTGATGNACAAAGAGGATCCAGACTGCTTGAATAACGTAAGCGTTTCACATTTGCATCTTAATAACCAATTACAACATTGATGTAGGCGTACCAGAGCGTGGAGTTATCTCGACCCTTTCTCTTTTTAAAAATCGCCAGATGCGTTAGGCGCATATCCGATGCTTTTTATGAGTAGGCTACCACAGTTCAGTAAAAGAAGGGCAGTTATTACCCAGTAAAGTGTCATACAATAGTGGCAAAAAAGCGTATGTGCTATTCACGGCATAATGAGCGCTATTTATGGTACTGTCAATATACATTAATCACTAAGAAATATATTTTAACGCTGCCTCGGGTGTCAACTTTTGAGAGTGGTGAAAAAGTGTAGTCATATGGCAATGTTTATATTAAAAAGTGGGGGGAAGGTATAATTTGGCTAAAAGTAAGAATTGAGCAGGGCTTTGAAAAAAGTGCCCAATTTTCCGTGAATACCCTCTAGTGGACTGGCAGAATGTTTGGTTATTCAGCGGTAACGTAAACAAGCGAAAACAGTTGTGTCTTTGGGGTCCTTCATCTGTCGGTTAAAGTAGTTGCTTTAACCAAAATTTGCACGGAGCCGGAGTATTTTATCCAGACGTAGGTACATGCACCTTTCAGGGTGTGAAGAAAAGTAGAATAATTTTTCTTGTGTACTGAAAGATGAAAGAGTTAAGGAGTACTTTCGCCGACAAACTTTAATTTTATAATTTTTCTAGCAGGTTCATATTTTTAAAAATAAAATTCCGAAATCACCCCTATTCCCAACTAGCTATTAAAATCACATAGCAGTAGGCTTTCGCACAATACAAGGGAACTACGGACACATAAATACGTCACAATTATAATTTTGGCAAAATTGGGCAAAATCAATGCTGTGAAGTAAATACGACTTCGTAGTTCGGTCATTACATCTGTACTGCCGTGTAAGGTCAATAACTATAGTCTATTGCAGTCTTCTTCACACTTTTGAATCAAATCTTTGAAAAAAATTACCTCATGTTTATGACATGTGTCATTTTTCCTAAATATGCCATGTATCACAAGCATTTTAAATTTCTGTTAACATTAAGGTATATAATTTTTGGTTAATGTTAACCTTTAACTTATTATATTTTATCTATAAATTACAATATTCAATTTATATCAATCAAAACAGAGATAAATAATGTGTATTGGTAATGGCAAGTAATAAATCGTTCTTATGCAAAATATCATTACAATGAGTGCTCACGAATGCGGTGTGTTGTTCCTTCGATATTATTTTCTAGATTTGGTTAATCTTTGTTTGCATGAGGCGGAGAAATCTTCTGGAAGTAGAAAATCAGTAGGGTTTCAAAAGTTGGAAGTAAACTTTAATGGACTATAGTTGGGTAAGGGGTACTTCCGGAATTTTTCTTTATTAAAAATATAAAACAAGGTAGAATAACCAAACACCAGTATGGCGTGGAAAGAAGATTCTCCTTAAGGCGCCCGCCCCAACAGGGCGCAAGGTTTCACATGGGCCTTTAAGGCTGCTGCCGGGTTGGAATTTGGTAAAGAGAAATAAATGTTAATGACATCCGTCTTATTAGGGCTTTCTTATTAAAGATAGATATATAGCC
>NQII01002716.1:0-124697 GCA_002778355.1 Clitarchus hookeri | reverse complement strand
TTTTTTTTTTTTTTTTTTTTTTTTTTTTTTGTTCCTCACCAACAAAAGATACACATGCTATCATGGCTGGTGTAACCACTTATCACAGTTAAAGCATTTCATCCAGTATATATATTTCTTGAGTTCTCTAATAGTTCTCACCTTAATCGATGCATTTGTCATAGCCTTTATTACAGCTCTTCCTATTGGAACGTGAAGAACTATTTTTTGATACTTTTTTATTTGAACTTTTCTTGCTGGAGCCAAGTGGTCAGATATCTTGGCGCCATCTTAACAGATTTCATTGCAGTATTTCGGTTTTTGCTCCCGTGAATGTAATCCTGGGATGTGAGAAGTTTAGCAGTCTTTTTTTACTTCTTTTCAGGGCTCCCGCCACCCCCTCCCGGAAATTACGGGAACTGGAGAAAACTGATGAAATATTTTCGTCGGTGTTTCTTTAGATGTTTCAGCTGATCGCAGAACTGAAACACATTTACGGAAGTACTTGCAGTGCTATTAATTCCATCGCTTATGCTAAAGAATTGTTCAGAATCAGCGCCTTGTTCGAGAGAGATTGCTCCTGTGTCAGAATGCGTTAACCGCTGTATTTACTGAAGCGACTTTGTTCCAAGCCTTGCCAATTAAATCACCAACTCGCGGGAATAGAAATCGTCCATCTTGGACGATGGAGAATCCACTTGCTGGCGTCTCCTTTAACCCTCTTACGCACGATTTAATTTACGGTTTCAGGTGTTTGCAAATAGGATTTTTTTTATGTAGTCCTATGCCATACTTTAAGCTGACACAAAACTTATTACGTTTTCACAATCAATGGGCTGAAGGTTTTGTGTTCGGCTACAGTAGGAAATATGAACTATTTATAACCCGCAACCATAGCACGGTTCACAAATCAGTTGTCCAAACGGAAGGTCACTGGGTATTGAGTCTCGTAGTGTACAGTAACAGCCAAGATTAACCGTATTGTTCATTATGTACACTGCAAAAAATGTTCTGGTAAAATTCCTTAACTGTAATGGCAGTTATTAATCTATACACTATATGGAAATAATACCACACGCCAAGCTGCAAATATAGGAATGTTTAGCGTCGCTTCTATCCAAAGTTAGGAACTTTCCTACGCATTTGACAGTTTCCTGAGCAAATTTAGGAATGTTTAGCGTCGCTTCTATCCAAAGTTAGGAACTTTCCAACGCATTTGACAGTTTCCTGAGCAAATTTAGGAAACAAATCGCAGCGAAGATAGGTTTCAATCCTTGAAAGGTACGCATTTGACAGTTTCCTGAGCAAATTTAGGAATGCTACAATTAATGTATTGGGGGAATAATTACCATTCCCGCTTTCTCACTAAGCATATATACATTGATATGGTAAATGTCCTAATAGTTTGTTAGAGTGCAGATCTACACAACTGTGTGCACCAGTGGGTCAAAGAAATTCTGCAGAGGCTTAAAGAAGAAGCTGTTGAGCGTCTGAAGAGCTNAGAGTGCAGATCTACACAACTGTGTGCACCAGTGGGTCAAAGAAATTCTGCAGAGGCTTAAAGAAGAAGCTGTTGAGCGTCTGAAGAGCTTTTGTGGCACGGAAGACATGTAATTATAATATCGTGACAAATCAGCGAATTACAATAAATCGTAACNGGGGGAATAATTACCATTCCCGCTTTCTCACTAAGCATATATACATTGATATGGTAAATGTCCTAATAGTTTGTTATAGTGCAGGCCTACACAACTGTGTGCACCAGTGGGTCAAAGAAATTCTGCAGAGGCTTAAAGAAGAAGCTGTTGAGCGTATGAAGAGCTTTTGTGGCACGGAAGACATGTAATTATAATATCGTGACAAATCAGCGAATTACAATAAATCGTAACTATTTCAATGAGAAGCTGTACATCCAGAAGGATGAAAGTCTTTCCATCAGATTTTGTGGGAGAAAAATGAATTTGTAAGAAANAATGAGAAGCTGTACATCCAGAAGGATGAAAGTCTTTCCATCAGATTTTGTGGGAGAAAAATGAATTTGTAAGAAATTATTCGCAAATTTTTACCACATAGGTGTATGCGTATACTGCTAAAGCATGAAGGGTGTTTTTTCTCATACATCCTTAGCAGCGTTCCTACTTTTGTTCAAGAAAGAGTCAAATACGTCGCAAATTCCCAATTTTTTATCATTTTAAGCGACGATCAACTCTCCTATATTTGCAGCCTGGTGTGTGGCATTAATTCGTTACACCGCACTGGTAAAAAACTTCCATTGCAATAAAAAAAGTTTTCTAAAAAAATTTTAGTGTTCTCTTTCGAACACGAAAAAATTAAAACTATTAATACTTATGTTCCACGAATTACGTCTATGAAAACCACAGATACCTGGGAAGAGTTCCTCAGAATACTTCCTTATTTTCTTGAACACCTTTAAAAATAATTGCAGAAGGAAAAAAATTGCAATTACTCTCACATTTTCTCCTCTTCCAGGAGATGTCAACATGGGCGCGTCCTTAGCAATAACTTTGCCTGCGACATTGCTTAGTTCGAGGCGTGTCTCGTTTGTGTAAACACATTCCTTAGTTTTGTAAACATCTGATAGACTACTTATTATCCTTATGCGTCTTACAAAAGATAAAACAAATTCTCTCCAGCTGCCTCTATGTTCAAACCGTCGCTTATTGCGACAGATAATTCTTGCGATGGCTTGACACTAAGTTCCGTATTTCTTCTTAAAAAGAGGCTGGGGCCAATCATAAAAAAATTTCAGTCTGTGATATGAACCGATGATTTGGAGCCAACTGATAAGCTAGGGATCTGATCATTTCCCGGGTATGTGCAGAACCAACTCTCTCCAGGTCTTGAATATGCCCAAATTAAAATATTGTGCAGACCAAAATGGGCTCCGTCCTTCCGTTGGGCACAAAACCTTTTAAGCGGGGTCCTGAATCTCAGTTTTACACTACTCAGCGGATCGGAACAAAATTTGGCCAGGTATGCTCTTCATTGCCTAACTTAAAATACTGTGTTGGCCAAAATTATATCCGGCCCCCATTGGACCGGAAAACTCTAAAACGATGTCGTTTATCTCTGGACCTCGTTAGGTCCGACTTCCTTAATCCATTCATGTCCAGTGTACACAATCGTGCACGTTACGCACGTGTAGGTAATATTTGGTCTGGACTGCAAAATGCAAATCTCAATAACCAATGATCTAACCTGTAGGCAAATGATCCGCAAATGGTCTTACTGCTCTAGATCATTATTGGTTCATATAACTGTAGCTGATCATATAGCATGCAGCTCATTGACTGTGCAAACCAAACAAGTGTTGTGTCGACTCAAGTGCAGCACGCGTCATACCATTTTTTTATTCCAAAACATGAAACCGTAAATTAAATTGTGTCTCAAAGGGGGTAAACAAAGCTCTTTATCTCTTATTGTTTTTTATATAGTACCAGGGCAACGACGGACTGTAGAATAGTGGCATATAACACATGGGAGTGTATACAAATTCATAGCTGACGGATGAAGTCTTGGTGTTCGGTGGAATTCAAGAAAACTACGGAAATTTTCACTTGTATACCACGATATGAATATATCGTGCACTTCAGGCCTTACCATCGCACCTTCAATAACATCACACAAATAGGTAGGGGAAATAAGTATGGTAAGGGGACGTCACTCTGCCCCAAAAACATGTGCAACCACTTTACAAACCCCATTTGATTACCAAAAACATATTCTGAAGTTCAGCGGAGTGATTTTTTTATCTTCATCACAATAAAAAAACACAGGATCATTCGACCATTGGCCGCATGGAATATACCATTGTAAGAATTAAATAGTTGCAGCAAAACACTTTATTTGTTCATTTGTATCACGTCTTTCATATTCTGCTACCATACAGTTACAAAACCTTATATGACACAGAAATGGTCCCGCAATTCCTTTATGGATGATGCTCTTTTAAGTTATTTGCATATCCATTTAAATTGTTATAACTCATGTACTCTCCATTATATCGCGTATAATATGCTCTGCGCCCTCCACATTTCAGGCACTCTACAGCCCTAATATCTGAAACAGGACGTTCGTAACATACTGCATAAAACTTTCTAATTTTTGGTGAGGAATAATTTGTCCGAATTTGTACACAGCATGTGGTATAATGTTGTATACACATACGTATGTATAAGCCTACACATAAAAATTTACATTTAGGCATATATATACACATACGTATATGTATAACCTATATCCCATAGCCTCACTTAGGTGTATGCATTTACACATATATACATATATGAATACATGGGGGTGTACATATGTGTGTGTGTGTTTGTGTGTGTCTGGATTCGTATGTAACAGGTGCAACCAAATTCAATGCACAAACTTCTAGGTTTTTTAGAAGAAACAAAAACAGATGTTTTTCCTAAAATAACTATAGGTTTGAAATTAATAATTGAGGTACTTGTTTACGTGATTGAGAATCAAAACGAAAATATTATATTCAAATTCATTTGTAATACATTACAAAAACTGTTCAAAAGTGTGGCCTCCTGCTTCAAAACAAGCTGTGCAACGACGTTCAAAGACCCCAGGGCACGTTGTGTAANTACAAAAACTGTTCAAAAGTGTGGCCTCCTGCTTCAAAACAAGCTGTGCAACGACGTTCAAAGACCCCAGGGCACGTAGTGTAGNATATGTGTGTGTGTGTGTGTTTGTGTGTGTCTGGATTCGTATGTAACAGGTGCAACCAAATTCAATGCACAAACTTCTAGGTATTTTAGAAGAAACAAAAACCGATGTTTTTCCTAAAATAACTATAGGTTTGAAATTAATAATTGAGGTACTTGTTTACGTGATTGAGAATCAAAACGAAAATATTATATTCAAATTCATTTGTAATACATTACAAAAACTGTTCAAAAGTGTGGCCTCCTGCTTCAAAACAAGCTGTGCAACGACGTTCAAAGACCCCAGGGCACGTTGTGTAAAGAGAAAGCAGCTCTTTACCGAGTCAGTTGGAGTCTCATGCACCCTATGCTATTCAAGCGCTCCCACATAATTTATTTGTTGCAGAGCTTGTATTGACTCAGGAGGCCGCACTTTTGGACAGTCCTTGAAAAGTATAACCATTAAATAAATGTACTGAATTCATTCTCATTCTTAATCACGTCAAAAATACCTCAATTATCAGTTTCGTGTAGGCTTTTCACGGTAAAGTGAGCACTTTTGAGGGCCTAGTTACTTTTTCCTTTCAGCTTTTTTTTATCCTAAAACCAACTTTTTAAAATAAATATTGCAATGTAAGTAATAAACACAGTGTGCATATTTCAACGCACTTGGAAGTTACCGCCAAAGTAGGTTAAAATAAAAAAATTTATTGGCTATTAATCTAAATGAGAGGGGTTTCAAAAGTGCTCACTTTACTGTGAATAGCACATATCAATTATGGTTTATGAGAAATATTTGTTTTCGTCTCTTCTTACATCCCTAGAAGTTTGAGTACTGAACATTTTATATACGGTGCATAATTTATTTCGGGGACAAATACAGGACNTTGCAGAGCTTGTATTGACTCAGGAGGCCGCACTTTTGGACAGTCCTTGAAAAGTATAACCATTAAATAAATGTACTGAATTCATTCTCATTCTTAATCACGTCAAAAATACCTCAATTATCAGTTTCGTGTAGGCTTTTCACGGTAAAGTGAGCACTTTTGAGGGCCTAGTTACTTTTTCCTTTCAGCTTTTTTTTTTATCCTAAAACCAACTTTTTAAAATAAATATTGCAATGTAAGTAATAAACACAGTGTGCATATTTCAACGCACTTGGAAGTTACCGCCAAAGTAGGCTAAAATAAAAAATTTTATTGGCTATTAATATAAATGAGAGGGGTTTCAAAAGTGCTCACTTTACTGTGAATAGCACATATCAATTATGGTTTATGAGAAATATTGGTTTTCGTCTCTTCTTACATCCCTAGAAGTTTGAGTACTGAACATTTTATATACGGTGCATAATTTATTTCGGGGACAAATACAGGAACAATAGTTATGCAAATAGTGCCAACAAGTTATCTGATTGCTTTTACAAAACTAGCAGGCAAGTGTTGTGGGAGGATTATCAGAGGATTTATTGGACTCCTAAGCTCATTTTTCCTCACTTTAGGAAGAATATTTATATACCTATTAGTATAGCCAGTGACGTTTCGCGAAAAAATCGGAGCACACAGTAGACTTCAATGCTATATACACACCTCAGCTGTTGTTATACCTCCATTGGCTGCTGGTGCCGTGTCCGTCTTTTACCAAGCCATTCAGAACTAAGTAACTCCGACACTGAACCTTCGTGACTGGTGCGCAAACGGTAAACACGGGCCAGAACATTTTTTAGCCAATCAAAGAAGCTGGACGACCCTACAGTGCTTTGGACTGTATCTCGTCTCAAAATCTTTTCGCGAATTATCACCTTTTAATACCTATTAGTATTTTGTAGGTCTCCCCTGCTAGCCTTTAGTTACCAGTGTCGATTCAGGCCTTAAACTATCGCGTGGATGTTACATATGAAACCTGAACACTTCATAAATTCCAAAATGGCAACGGTTCGTGAAAACTACGTCTGTGAATTAATGTTTTCTTTTTTATAGTGATTCGAAATGGAAAAAATGTACCTATTTCTGCAGTAAATAATATCCATAGCAGTCGCTAATATCTAAAGTTTCAGATTTTATAAAATAGGGTTTTACGCAGGCCTTATATTAACATTTGACTTTCCCCTTTGCAAAATTCAACTCGCTAAGTTTCGTCATCTGAAAAAATCTTGCGGTTACGAACTTATATTACAACCAACTGAGAAAGAAAATTTTTTTATGAAATTCCTATTTGCGATGCTAAGAACTTAACCTCAACAGATCTCTTAGCAAAACATTAGCGACTTCGTGAAAAATTTCGGTTTTAACCAAATTGTCCACTTTGCACAGTCCTATTCCAGCGAAAGCCGTTCGTTATTTAGACTCTATGAGAAATGTGAAAGGAGACTGTAATTTTCACGTCTCATTACCAGAAATCCGCATGGATTAGTTAATACAATAAAAGAAGTAAATATTAAAATGCCAATAGAACTGTGCCTTTATATCTATGAGATATTTTACGACTTGCGTTTATTTATGACAAAGCTCAAGATACCTCCGCTGTCCAGAGATTTCTGGATAAAAAGTGGGTAATCAAACGCTCTTAAGATTTTTCAAGAACTAAATATTTTTATACATTGTTAGGATATTTTATTGTTTCGGGACATGATATTGATTATAACTTTATTAAATTAGCGTAACTATGACCATTTTAACTTAAAAACCTTGATTCGTTCAAATTTCACAAAGTTATTTTAACACGAAGTTTGGGTTTCATCTTAAGTGTCTATTGACATCACAAAATGTCACGTTAAAATTTCTTTGAAATCCGACACTTCCTTCATTTGCTATCAGGTTTTAAATTCTGGCTTTTTTTTATTTAAATGTTTTATCTCAAAATTTAACTACGCACGGGCCACAAAACAAATTTCCAAGAAATATATCTCCTGATAGTATAACATGAAAAATTGTTCTGAGTTGTATTCTAACGTATTTAATTCGTCAAATTTTGATAATTGTACTGAAAAATAAAGAAATTTAAAATTTCTAGATCTTGATTTATTTATATTTCAGGAATCATTTTCCTCCATTGTGATGCATTCTGTTCTGGCTTTTTCATTCTTTTATTTCTCAGATTTAAGCCTTTGTAAACTGTGTATCTTCGTTTACAAATATCACTTTTTTGAGGCATGAAATATTCCAAACCATTGGTTTTTTTCAGGGTTCCTATTTAAAAAGCGTTTTTACAATATCTGGAAACCCACCCTTTGCTAGCAATTTATACATTTTTTTAAATCTTAATTTAATTCGACTTTGCCAGGTACGTANTCTGGAAACCCACCCTTTGCTAGCAATTTATACATTTTTTTAAATCTTAATTTAATTCGACTTTGCCAGGTACGTAAGCTTACTGTACAAGAGCGCCATGAAAAACCATCTTTAAAAATGAGAAAAATTTTATTATATCCGTGCTTTCACGATAAAAATTATCATGTTTTCTATCTTCGACATCAGCGAAGGTAGAATATGATTCATCGATGTATAGTTTTCATTTTATTTTTTATTAAGATCCTTTAAATTTTTTTTTTCGTAATAATTTCTCATGTATTTTGAATGACTTAGAAGTATGCCTCTGTATGCAATTAAAGATTGTTTAAATTGTTACTTTACCGTTTATATAATAATTTTTTATTTAAACGGAAATAACATAAAAATGCAGACCGTAAAGTGATTTCCAATTAAGTAGTACTGCCAAAACTTTATTGCATCCTTGATAGCCTCGCATTCGAGATCAATAATATCTAAACGATTTTCTCTATTTGAGAGCTTGCGAGAGAAATACGCAACAGGATGTAGTATTCCGTATTCTTGTGGCTGTTTGAGTGTTGCACCGATACCTTTGTAGCTGGCATCTGTCTCTATGGAGACGGGTTTTTCAATATCGAAGATGGCCAGGATCGGTTTAGAGCATAAATAATCCTTAACCATCTTGAAGATCTGTTCACGGTCATCAGACCATTGAAATTTGACATCTTTCCTCAGTAGTTGATGTAGTGGTTCTAGTTTCTGCATTCTATTTTCTATATATCTCAAGAAGAAGTTTATAGAACCCAGAATACTCCGCAAACCACTCTTATCAGAAGGTCTCTGAAGATTTTGGATTGAAACTAAATTTCCTTGGCTTGGGGAAACTATGTTCTTCGAAATAGTGTGTCCAAGTTACTTGACTGATTTCGCTGCGAACAAACATTTAACTGGTTTAATTTGAAGCCTTCAGAGTATATAACGTGTAATAATGTTATAAAATGATGGAGATGGTCCTCCCAGGTTCGGGAGAAAATCAAGNCGTGTAATAATGTTATAAAATGATGGAGATGGTCCTCCCAGGTTCGGGAGAAAATCAAGATGTCATAGATGTAATTGATGGCGAACTCATCCAAATTATTTCTTTGGATTATTTTTGACAATATCCTCTGGAATGTGGCTGGAGCGTTCTTTAAACCAAAGGGAAGAAATTTAAAGATGAATTTTCCATAATTAGTTATAAAATAAGTTTTTTTTTCGATTTTGTACTTTAAGTGTGATGAACCAAAAGGCAGAATTAATATCTAATACTGTAAAATATTCACAATTTAGAACTTTGTTGATCACATCTTGAATTGTAGGGAAAGGAAAAAATTCTGGAACAAACAACTTGTTTAATTTTCGGAAGTCAATGCATAGGCGTGATTTTCTTCCTTCGTCTCTCTTGTATGCTAACGTTACAGGAGACGCAAATGGAGAATCAGATTCTTCGATGATCCCGGCTTGTAGTAATTTCTTAATCTGAGTTATGATTTCTGTATCGTCAGGGATTGAACATTTGTATGGGCGAGAGGTGACGTATTCGTCCCTAAGAAGTTTTATCTCAGCGTCTTGTGATCGCACTTTGCCTATATCAAATTTATCTTTTCCAAACAAATGCCTATATTTTTCAATTATTTGTAAAACGGTTTGTTTCTTCTTATCATTCTCAATATGTTGTAATTGAGCTTCAAATTCGTCTGTATTCAAATTTTCATTCAAATTTACTTCAATATATCTTTCCAAATCCGTATTATCTTTTGGAGTCTGTATCTGATCATTATTTGATCGGTCTTCCTGCATATATATTACGTTCTCGATATTTATGCGTTGAAAAATTATCAGATCCTCATTTTGAATCAACTTCAATTTCTGAATAGCATCGATATCTAGCAAGAGATCATAAGAGAAATTATCAGTCTTTACAACATATGTAGTAATGTAGTCTGTAATATTTCCAATATGAAGCATTATTGTAGCCTGGGCTGAAGTGAAATCAAGTCCGCTGATGGTTTTTAGTACACATTTTTGTTATATTAATTTAAACTTAAGCAAATCAGCAATTCGTTGATTAATTAGTGTTACATTTGAGCCACTATCATAAATAGTTTTAGATTTTAAATTGTCATTAATAACGATGTTTAATTTATCAGCGGATCTTATTTCGCCCGGTTACTCAGTTAAAATTCTTTCTATCAAAATTGNTTAATAACGATGTTTAATTTATCAGCGGATCTTATTTCGCCCGGTTACTCAGTTAAAATTCTTTCTATCAAAATTGGCTTTCAATATTTCCATATAATTTAGAGTTGTAGAATGTTCTGTCATATTTGATCGTAGTTTTTTTTNTCGTAGTGTTTTTTAGACCGAATTCTTGTTGCGACATTCAGCTACTGGATGGAAACTACTTGGAAAACCAAGGGCAGCACAAATTGAACACTCCCTCCATAGAGCTTCATTTTTCTGTTAGTGTCCATTTTTCTTATAAAGAAATTTTTTTATAGATTTCGGACTAAACGGTCTTTACCTTTTCCTTCTAGAAAAAGNTTAATAACGATGTTTAATTTATCAGCGGATCTTATTTCGCCCGGTTACTCAGTTAAAATTCTTTCTATCAAAATTGACTTTCAATATTTCCATATAATTTAGAGTTGTAGAATGTTCTGTCATATTTGATCGTAGTGTTTTTTAGACCGAATTCTTGTTGCGACATTCAGCTACTGGATGGAAACGACTTGGAAAACCAAGGGCAGCCCAAATTGAACACTCCCTCCATAGAGCTTAATTTTTCTGTTAGGGTCCATTTTTCTTATAAAGAAATTTTTTTATAGATTTCGGACTAAACGGTCTTTACCTTTTCCTTCTAGAAAAAGCGTCTTCCAAATTTCGAAGCCCAATATACAGACCATCAAGATTAGTTATATCTTCCCTATCAAGTTCTTCTTGAGCTTCACTTGGTAAACCAAACACAATCTGGTTGATAAAGATAATTCAGTACCTTTGGTTCGACTTCCAGTCATAGTTTCTCTTTGGTAAGTGCGTAATCGATTAAGGATACTCCCAAATATTTAAATTTAAAAGCTTTCCTAACAATAGACCAGCCTTTATCAACAAAACATAACGGAAAGAACTTTTCCAAACCTCCCAGGAAGCGATTAGACCTATCTTTATCAGATTAGTTTCATACCAGTCTTTTGCCGAGCCCGTGACAAAGAAACATAAAGCCTGGTTTCTTAGTCTATCTGAAATANCCTCCCAGGAAGCGATTAGACCTATCTTTATCAGATTAGTTTCATACCAGTCTTTTGCCGAGCCCGTGACAAAGAAATATAAAGCCTGGTTTCTTAGTCTATCTGAAATTACCTGAAATCGATTGCATTCGTCTTCAAATCTAAGTAAACATTCTGTAGGATCTTATTGTCTTTTTTCATATTTTTCTAAAAAGAATTTCTTTTCAATGTGATGTAATTTTGTTTCGTCTTGAAATGAATGTAATTTCAACTGAAGCTTAAATCGCTTAATTCGATCTTCTTATTCTAGTTGTAGATGATCATGAGTTTGAGATCCCGGTACGGGACCATGTTCTTCTAACGGAAATTTATGGGAACAGATATTGTCCTCTTCATCGAAATATACTGACTTAATATCATCGCCAATCTTTAAAGCTCTTTTTGTATAACCATTTACATTTTTTATTATAGCTGTTGCATTTGTATAGGTTTCTTACTTGATAATGTAGAGTGAAGCTGCAGGTCTCTGTATTCTTCTGGCAATAAATACCATACCTACTTATTAGTAGATATACACGAGATCACAAAGTCATTCTCAGCTTGCTTCAGAACTCGAACATAAAGTTGGGTCATATACTTACTAGTTGACATCCTGCAACTAAATTTGTAGAATGGTTTAACGTGAGTTTATTCTATATAAAATAATTAAATTACACGTGCATTCAACATAGTAAAGAAACAAAGAAGTCACAAGATAGACATGTGATAACAACATTGACAAATGAAGAGAAGGTTGCAGAGCGTCTATGGAGCGTGTAGCCTACCTTTACATATATTATTTTATACGTGCCATAACCCTGTTTTTTAATTACTCTATTTCAGGGAAGATATACGAGCAATATCGAGTAAAAACACTTTTCTCCTACTAAAGGCCTGGGACCCGCGGTCGCTGAGTGGCTAAACAGCTCGCCTCTCACCAAGGCGGCCCGGGCTCAATCCCGGCTGGGCCACTCCAGATTTTCGCAAGTGGGAATAGTGCAGGATGACCCGGGAATCGTGCGGGTTGTCTCGGGATCTCCCTTTTCCGCGGCCCCTGCATTCCAGCTCAGCTCCATTCTAACCCTTATTCCCTCTCAAACGTTGTTGTTAAGAGCAGCCCAAACCTCTTCAATCTTCACTTACAAGATTAAAGGCATACCTGCTGTAATTTCTGTAGCAGAAGAAATATTATTTATTTACCTTGTTTGTATAAAAATTGGAAACCGTGCTGCCGCCATGTTTGTCTAGTTCCAGTGATGTGCCCTTTTAAACAGTGAAGCCAAAAGTCTTCAGTGAAACTTTCTCAAAAATATGAACGCCTTATCATTGCCTCGGCCCAGATATACTGAATACCGTTTTGGCCACATGTACGTTCACCTTCAATCATATGAACAAACCTCACATTACGGCATTCCACTCGCCGTACTTCCAACCACTCTGTACGAAAAAAAAATCTATTTTCTTAAAAGGGTTGTATGCTTAGGTCGTTAGTTACCAAAAAAACTCAACAGTCTTGTGAAAGATTTTCTTGTCTACACATCCGCAAGAAACCACTAGAGTTGAGTAAAAAAATATTTATTTTATTTTTATTACTGAGACGATCAAAGTAGTGTATGTATGGGGCTTCGGGCACGGGATTTCAGGATAAGGAGCCAGGAGCCGTCAGCCATATTGGTTGACGTCACAGGTACAGCCGGTGGCCGGCGACCTGGTAAGGCCATTTTATCAACAAAATTGCCTATTCCAATCCGAAAATCACTTCCGAAATTAAATATTTTGCCTAAAAATAGCTTTTTTCACCAAAATTTTCCAAATAAATTGAAAAATGAGGAAAGCCGATTTGAAGCTCCTAGTAGTAAGAGCCAAAAAATCCTCAGTCAAGCAGGAGGATAAGAGGCTCCTAGCATAACGAGCCACTTAATCCTCAGAGCAGGAGAGGAGGATTCGAAACTCCGAGCTAGGTCAAACGGACCAGGGAGGATCAGCAGACCTGGCACACTCCCCAACCGTCATCATGGACCTACCACGTTCACACTCCACAACCTCCGACCCCCATCCCCCTCCCTCTCACAACTCCTCTTCACACTCACCTCACCCGCTCCCTGTGCCCAACCTCTGGCAATTATTATAAAAAATTGCAAAAAATTCATAAAATCTAAAAATTGAGACACTTATGATGTTAACCTTACACTCACCTCACCACCCTCCCGTCGCCCCCGCCCCAACCCTCACATCCGAATCATAACAAATCCATAAAAATTCTGAACTAAATCTAGAAAATCGGTAAACATATAATACCTCACACTAACCCCACCAACCTCAGCTCACCCTTCCACACCACAACCCCCATCGCAATTATAAAAAAATCAAGAAAAATCCGAAAAATTTCAAACCTATCTAAAAAATAGAAGGAACATATAATGTTTACCTCACACTAACGCCTCCATCCCCACCCTCATATCCCCAAATTAATAGTTGGACCTACATAACAAAAATTATCTGGACATACCAATCAATGTTATATGCCCATTTCTTACTAAACAACGACTTTAACACATATTTTTCAAGGTTTGACACTATAGATTGTACTAGTAATTTCTTTATTTAGAATCTACCACCAGAGAACTCCCATGTCGTCCATTTCCAAACTCTTTTAGTCAACCAGACACTCTTCCAAATATGGAGTATATTTAAACTCTACATATATTTTAAGTTCAATCTCTTAAAAAATAGACAAAACAACAGATTTTCTTTAAAAAAAACCATTTTTATTCGGTAATGTACAACTTNTTCAATCTCTTAAAAAATAGACAAAACAACAGATTTTCTTTAAAAAAAACCATTTTTATTCGGTAATGTACAACTTGAGGAAACACATAAGCCATTGAATAAAAAAAGTCTGTGTATATATTTTGTCCTCTTCCTCAGCGAGTTCACCTCTCGATGCCCGCTTCAGCGCCCAGAAATTATATCGGGCAGGGAAACTCCACCACTTGATGTACACCCTTCCATTATGTCGTTTCAGTATCTTCTCGACCAAATACACATCTGGAAACATCGTAGGCTGGATCTCTTTGGTGTAGCAACCACCATGGATGGGTACATTGTTCATATTTTCGAGATAATAAGTCCTCGGAGCATAGCTGCATTTACTTCGCACAGGAAACATTTCGGGCTCCAATTCGCTGTGAACCCTTCCTCGAAGACACCATTTGTTGGGAGATGCGCACCAAGTCACCGATTTTGGCTGTACGCTTGCGTGGGTTCATCCTCTTTGGAACGGTATACACGATCTGAACCAGGGAGTCGTCCTTGATGTATTCGGGCTTCATGCGAGAGGTAGAATGAATAGTAGAATTATACTCGCACACAAGTTTCGGCAGTAGCTCATGCCACTTGTAGTTTCCATTCGCCACGAAATGCTTCCACATCCTTCCCTTCAGAGTCATGTTGAATCTCTCAATGACATATGTTTTCAGATTGATGTACATGGAATAATGATTTATGTTATGTTTGCTCATCAGGGCTTTGTACTTTGCATTGTAGTATTCCTTGCCCTTGTCGGGTTGCAAATTAGTCGGAATGCATCCTTCATGCAACAAATCCACAATGACATCGGTGACATCATGAATGTTCATCGAACTGACTGGCTTGACACAGGTGAATTTTCTGTAGACATCGATGACTGTCAACATGTATTTATAGTCCTTGTTGACCCGAGCATATGGTATCATCTTGAGAAAGTCGGCTTGAAACTGGTCGTTCATCCCAAAAATGATGACCTTGCTACGACAGTGGTTGAACCTGGTGGCTGCATGCAGATCGTGGACGTTTTCCCAACCGACTCATTTTATGTAGCATCCCTCCTTCAGTTCTTCGATGATGACTATAATCTTGTTAGTGTGCGAGTAAATTCCAACCCTTCGCGAAGCGGCTAATAGTCGTAATCTATTGACAAAATCGTTNTAATCTTGTTAGTGTGCGAGTAAATTCCAACCCTTCGCGAAGCGGCTAATAGTCGTAATCTATTGACAAAATCGTTCGGGTCATCCCAAACACGTAGTTGATATTCTTGTCACTATCTGTCTTCTTCTTACCTTCCCCTCTTTTCAGTGCTAGAACACTCAAGAGGTCTGTGAGAAAGTAATTTTTTTTGTGATCTTCGTCATTNTACCTTCCCCTCTTTTCAGTGCTAGAACACTCAAGAGGTCTGTGAGAAAGTAATTTTTTTTGTGATCTTCGTCATTATAAACTCCGGTCTCAGGATTTGTACTTTGGTAAAGTAGGTGCATGAGTTCGAGTAACGTATGGTATTCCAGCAGGTCGGATTCTGTAAATGGGCTCCTTGCGAAATAGAAGTTCAGAAGGCCCGGGTGTTCCATGTGTTTTGAAACCGCCTACTTGAATTATCCCACCTAGTATAAAGTCTATTTCATCAGCTCCGAGAACCATTTATCATTTTGCCAGTATACACTGTACATCGAATCAGTATAACGATATGTGTGTGATCGTAACTACCATCGAGCCAGAGCATTGGATTTGAGTGCTTTCTTCCATATTTTTTTCTTGTGTACCAAATACACATCCGATCTTTCATCCTGATCAATTTTATTGTCATCGTGTTGCCTTTTCTTCGTAGGCTCAGTTGTATGGTCGACTTCAGTCTTTGCGATTACAGGCGCTCCTTCGCTCTCTCTAAGTACAATGATACAGCGATACAGCAATGGACTTAAAGATGTATTCATTTATAAGGTCATGCGAAAGTCTAGCTCTCTTGGCGAGCAAATACTTCGTGAGAACCGACTATATCACTTGATGCAGTTCGCTAGCAATGTCCGACATCGTACTGAATAAAAATGGTTACTGTTGCTCTCTTTTATAGGTTTGGTCGTGAGTATCAAATAAACTATTTTCGATCCGTTTTAGCCATTCACTGCTGATATCCAACATGTCAATGCTATGGTTTTGAAAATCTGTTTCCGTGACGAGGCGTGAAGTCGAGGTAGCGAATGTATTATCTATGGAATATTTTACCACTTTTAGATACTCATCATTTTGCAATGATGCCACATTCATTCTGTCGGTAATTTGCCTTTGAACACTAGTTATGTGATCATGCATTGCTATAAAATCGCGAGCGATCTCGGTATTCACACGATCCTTCTTCGCCCTGACCTCAGATAACTAAAAGATAAAGAATTTGCTCTGGTCAGCCACCGCTTTGAGCAATTCCGAAAAGAGGCCATTACCAGTTTCGAAAAATAAATGTTTAGTATTAGCATATTAGATTCGTTCGGGCTCACCAACATTTCGAATTATTCTTCTACCAGCATCGCCAGTTCTATTATTTCTTGGTATGAGACAACCTCCATCTTTGTCAAGCCACAGCTTGAGGCTCCTCTGCCCGAATTTCAATTTAATGTAACTCATCGACAGTCGATGATGAACTGATCGAATCCACATCGGTACCTGCTATTATATAGAGGCCATTCTTTTATGATCCCCAAAAATCCATACTTGTTTTCCAGCACAAGTAATACAGGCTCTCGAAATTCGATAATGTCATGTCCGTATTGATATGGTTGTCGTACACATGCTGCAAATTTATATCGTCCATAGATACAGTACCAAAACATTAACATTATTGCGAAGCAGTTGTTTTAAAATGAGTGAATAAGTCTGGCCGAGATACATGCAGTCTACATTCGCATGCCATCCCATGCTAAAGTACTCCTGGATGCAAGTCTGTTTCTCAGATGCCACATCGTTGAAAATAAACACTGAGTTTGGCAAACTTCGTTTGCTGGCACAGCAGGTTTTTTTTTATCGCTGCAAGGGAAATAACCCACACCATATACTGCTTGCAGTTCTCATACCAGTCACTGACTGGTATTTCAGTTGCTGTAGCGATTTGGAATACAGGTACAAATTCTCGAACCAAAGACGATTCTCTTGCTCCAGTAGACACAGTGGGTCACATGTTTTCCCACAATTTGATGGTCCTGTGATGATACACGTCATTTTATTCAGAAATAGACTTACATGTAGTGATTCCATCGGTAGTAATGTGTATGGGTAGAATAACATCTTGCTTGACAATATGTATGTAACCATTACTATCTTGCAGTGCTAAGTGTGGTNAATGTGTATGGGTAGAATAACATCTTGCTTGACAATATGTATGTAACCATTACTATCTTGCAGTGCTAAGTGTGGTTATAACTGTGGTGCTAACAGCAATGCTAACTTTGGTGGTGTGGTACTAAGTGTGGTGCATGCAGTGCTAACTGCAGTGAGTGTGGTGCTAACTGCGGTGCTGATTGCAGCTGCAGTCAACCAGTGCTACAGGCTTTCGAATGCCTCTTCAATATATCACTCCGAGTAAACTGCCTCTGGCAAAAATTGTATTGAAATGCCATAATTGAACTTTTCATTCTGCAGGTCTTTATTTCATGTCGATGCACACTGTGCAAGCTGTAAATGCTTTACCACAGAAGCGACAAAGCAGATGCTTCATTAGCCCTTAATGTCTATACTGTTCCAAGTCTACAGTGGTACTGAAACTAAAATGCATAAAAGGAGCCCATTGTTTTTTTAAAGGTCAGTTCGCAGCGATATCTCGAAGAGGTAAGACCATAGCTGGAAGCAAGATTTTTCGATACGCTGATTAACAATTTATTGTTCAAGCTACACATTCCTGGATACAAGTTCTGCATGCTGGGAACGAAGCTAGCTAAGAGGCTGGCACATAGCGAAACATACATTAACATACTCGACGAAGCATGCAAGCAACACGACATCGCTTATGCCATGAACAAGGATTTACAAGCTCGACACCAGGCAGACAAACTACTCGCGCATAGGGCTGACGAGATAAGAAAATTGTCAGATACAGGGCTTGGAGAATAAATAGCAGGGTGTGGCATTTCCAATATGATGAAGGCCAAGGTTAAGATGGGCGTGGGGGTGAATAGCAAGCAAAAGGCATAAGTGAAACGAAATGTGGTTAAAGAGGGAATAAAAGCCTGTAAGACAAAGGAAACATCTACTACCTGGTTTTTTGAACTACTTTTTCTNATGTGGTTAAAGAGGGAATAAAAGCCTGTAAGACAAAGGAAACATCTACTACCTGGTTTTTTGAACTACTTTTTCTTGCACTCGGGGTCCTCGAGGGCACGATAAGAATCATGAGCAGTATCGTCCAAGCTGTTAACACAGCATCGAATGAATGGTAGCAATTGACGGAGGGGCCAAAGGCAAANTCATGAGCAGTATCGTCCAAGCTGTTAACACAGCATCGAATGAATGGTAGCAATTGACGGAGGGGCCAAAGGCAAAATGCAAATATAGAAGCTATCGCAATAGGTAAAAAATGGTAAAAGCCTTTTCCTGTGAAAGGAGAAGATGTGCAAAAGTGATCCAGTTGGAAGAGGTAATAATGTAATCTCTACCGAAACAGCCACTCACGAATTTGGATTTGGAACTTTTTGCTCACAAATTGAAGATACTGCATTTTCGTGGAGTGTTCATGCGAGATGATTTGCCCCCTAAACTCAAGCTTGACGAATGTGTCGTAATAAACCTGGACACAACAGCTGGGCACGGTACACACTGCGAAATTTATGTCAAATAAGGCCAATGTGCAGACTACTATGACAGTTTTGTTCATTTGCGTCCAACACCCGAATTGCGACTGCACCTGAAAAATTGCAATTGACTTACAAATATGAGATGGAGCATATCCCGAACAATTCGAACTGTAAAAAATTCTGCTTTCTCTTCCTTGGTTGTTCGCACAATTAATTGAATAAAATGGCCATACATAGTCATGTAGGTAGTGCTTACCTTGACAGGTCGTAGCTCAGAGCTGCGTGCTGTACACTTTCCTGCACTCAAACTGGAGTGCGAATGTTGCAAAGGTTTGGTCGATTTTCAAATCTACAATGCGATACCGAACATCGATAAAAAACTCTGCAAGATATATCTCGTGAAAAGTGGTCATTTCTCCCTCGAGGTAACATTGCCCGTTGGCTTTTACGAACTAGACGACATTGCAATGTACATCGAAGATTTGTTGTCTTCTGACACATAATTCGAACTTTGCGGAAATTCCAATACTCTGAAGAGTGTCATCAGATGCAGCAAAGATATCGACTTTACGAAACTGGATTCCATAGGAATGGTGCTAGGGTTCGAGCCACACATATACGAAGTTGGCAAAACCCACCACTCATTGCGACCTGTAAACATCATGCTTATTATATTAATAAGCATGAACTGCAATTTGGCAAGCGGTACTTATCTCAATGGTAGGACAAGCAATATGCCGATGGTTCCTCATTATTTTTAGTTTGTCGTGGCACCACAGATCATTATATATGTTCCGGTCGTCGCGAAGAGAGCACACGACGTGGCAGTGACGATCGTCGACCAGTGTGGTGAGTTGGTGAACTTTCGAATCTAGTAAATCACACTTCGCTTGCATTTGAGAAGATCGGAATAAGATTTACGGTTAAAAGAAGCAATAAATTAAAGCAGCACATAAACCGAAAGTATGCCGCAAGTCACCAAGGTGTTCTCGTCCCAATGAGATATTCCTTCGCAGTCTTAACTTCGAGTTCTATCGCCATGGAAGATTTAATAAACATCGATGTGTCAGTAATTTTTGAAGACAGAATCAAGAAATTAGAATTTTACGCATTCCAGCCATTTCTGATAGGACCATACACCTTACCATCGGAAGTTCGGATAGTGGTCCAAAACCAAGATATCTGCACTCTTCTTTGTTAGTCATTCCTGCGATTCGACACTCGTGAAAGAAGATGGATCCAACGTGGCATCAACTAAAATAACATACAATGGTGTTCTCCACCTCATCGATCACATCACATGTTTGCTCAACATTGTCGAGGTAGAAAAGAAGATGAATACAGTGTTCCTATATACCCCGGAGGGAAATTCGAGTTCTTCATTGCTCTAGAGAAGTTGCTAGTATTCGCCGAAGACAACAGGCGAATTATCATCAATTCAAANAATTCGAGTTCTTCATTGCTCTAGAGAAGTTGCTAGTATTCGCCGAAGACAACAGGCGAATTATCATCAATTCAAAGCAGGAACTGGAACTGCTACTGCTCCTAGCCAATACGCACACAGATTTCATTATGGGTATGGGGGAAAACCTGGAGACAGTGGAACTAAAGGTACAGTCTGTCGAATGGATGCTGCCTTACATTCAGCTGAATACTACCGAATGCATCAGTATGCTGAAGAATGTGGAAGATGCAACAATATCAATGTGGCTTTCATGTCGTGGAGTCTCGAGACCTACACTGAATTGCCCACCAGCCAGCACATAACTGGATGGTGAAGTCCAGCTTTGCCATCGAGAAACTGAGGTACATCATTGTCAAGCTACAGACCAGAAGGCAGCACAATGTGAGAGTGAGCTGTAAGCAGTTCGACACATGTCAAATAGAAACAGTGAAATATATATTTGAATAGTGAAAGCTATCCGTACATGGACATGAACCTNACATGTCAAATAGAAACAGTGAAATATATATTTGAATAGTGAAAGCTATCCGTACATGGACATGAACCTTGAAAATGGTCAGTACCTGGTGGCATATCAAATGTACACTCAATTCAAAAATGCATATTCTGGGCGCACCCAATTCCCGATTATGATCCCAGATACCTTCAAGAGTTTGGCCCCATTCATGGTGTTCGATGTGAGTAAANGCGCACCCAATTCCCGATTATGATCCCAGATACCTTCAAGAGTTTGGCCCCATTCATGGTGTTCGATGTGAGTAAAGAGGACGAGCGTATCAGTTCGAATGTGAACAACTGCAGGATCGAATTCACTTCACATGGAAATATTCCCCCATTCANGAGGACGAGCGTATCAGTTCGAATGTGAACAACTGCAGGATCGAATTCACTTCACATGGAAATATTCCCCCATTCACTTTATGTACACGTTCTGCCTGGTTCTTCACGACCGACTCACATCGTACAATTACATCGTGAATGCTGCAGACGTATAAATACGATGGGCATTAAGCAATATCTGTTTAGTCAGCTTCAAGCATAGACAGCAGCAGGATGTACTGTAATATGAAGAGATTCCAGAGCCACAGTGGATGCATGCTCAAGAATATCATTGTGACCTACGACGACGATGGCAAAATGCGCACACACTCCTTCCGACCCCCTTATTCTTGGAAACTGTTGGACGAGAAAAGCAAGAATATGAACGACTGGCTGACAAAGTACCNTCCTTCCGACCCCCTTATTCTTGGAAACTGTTGGACGAGAAAAGCAAGAATATGAACGACTGGCTGACAAAGTACCTCCACGTACTGGAGTGGGACGAAGGAAATATCCAATACCACCAAGTGGAAAATTTGCTGTGCGATTTTCTGATGCAGTATCCACAAGGACCTGTTTACATGGAAGGGCCCGAGCAGAAAAATGGCTGAGCGTCTTGTACAAAAACGAAGTTTAAATCATCGATGTGCAGTTCGAGTATGGCTGTCCTTTGCTGCAAAAGNGCTGAGCGTCTTGTACAAAAACGAAGTTTAAATCATCGATGTGCAGTTCGAGTATGGCTGTCCTTTGCTGCAAAAGCTGACAAAACTTTTCTCTCGTTTTGCCTTCGAAAATCATTGCAAAGAACAGTTTGTACATATGTAAAATTTTGTAAATAAAAATATATATATAAAACATGTTGTTTTATTTATTTTTTAAAAGATTGACGTTAAAAAATTGTAGATATTAATTATACCCCAGGTTTGGAAGTGTCTCTCGTTGACTTAAAAACTTTGGTGGTAGATACTAAACAAAGAAAGAGTTATCACAATCAATAGTGTCCAATACTGGCAAAATATGTCTTAAAGTCGAAATTTAATAGCCAATGGGCTTATATCATTGATTGGTATGGTAGGAGGGATATTTTATGTTATGTAGGTCCAATGATTCATTTGTGTAGAGGATGTTAGGGGAGGAGGTGTAAGTGTGAGGTAAATTTTTTTGTCAATATGGACATTACAAAATATATTAAGGTGCCAGCAAAAGTATTTTGTTATTTCAGTATTTTGTGGAAACTACAAAATGACGTTTATGGTCATCAATTCATTCAATGTGTTAGTAGGCAATAAATGTGTTCGTTAGTCTCAGCGAAAATGTTACGATGATAGCAACAATATTAGCTAGTGAGGTTCACAAAGGTTTTGGCGGGTGGAGGTTTTTGTAGATAGGTGTGGTCTAACAGCAATTAAACACTAAATTCAAAGTCGTCTTTAATGGGATTCAAACCTTGGATCTCTCAACTGCGAGAACTGCGAGCTTAGCACGTTACCATTATGCGACCTTGTTCGACATTAAAGCGTTGTCTTCAGCATGTTTATAACATAATTCTAATAAGTACCACACACGACAAGGCTTGCGCACTTCACCTAACGGAAAGTCAATTTTCGGGAATCATTATATGTAACATTTACTTACTTGGAATGAATGAATAATATAATCCGTTTATAAGTACTTAAGAATATTCCTCATGAAATAGTTTGTAACCTGATGCTAAGAGTCCAACACAGACAAATATGGCGTCGTGGCCAGACAGAAGGTGACTACTTTGAATATGCCAGAGCACATGCACAGAATATAACGGATGTAGTTTTGCAGTCGCAGNCCAGACAGAAGGTGACTACTTTGAATATGCCAGAGCACATGCACAGAATATAACGGATGTAGTTTTGCAGTCGCAGAAAAATTTTTTACTGTGGATAACACGAATGCTGTTGCTGCCAACAGCATTCGTGGCAGTCAATAAACGTTTTTTCAATAAACAAATAAGCAAGTACGCACAAAATAGATTTGTACTAGTCAATATACGTGCTATGTGGCATCACAATCTGTTTATTACTGACAACAAAATTTCGCCTTGGAAAGCATCAACCAAACAGTTCTTGTGCCCAGTAACAAATCTTTTCTTTTTTTCATTGAAGGTGGAGATGAGCGACATTTTTTTTTATTGCAAATAGCACGGGGCCAATTTTACTTAGACCTCTGAAGTTATAGTCTAATCACGGTTTCTCCAAACTTTTTGAAACAAACCTTTGAAAAATCACACAACGTATGTCGTGTTTAGTTATTTCCTACATATGTCATGTATCACAAGCGTTTTATACTTGTGTTCATAAACGTATAAATTTTTTTTGGTTAAATTGAAATATTATTTGTATTTTATGTATGAATTGTAATATTTAATTTACAATTGATGTTTTTTAAAACCAGTGAAAAACATGTGTGTTGGCAACGTCTAGTACGAAACAGTTCTAATGCAAAAAGTATTGCAACTGAGTGCGCACGAGTGCGGTGAGTTGACCTAATCTGTCATTTTCCAGACTTGCTTGATTGGAATATGACGGAAGTGGAACTTGAGCGGGGCTTCAGAAAAGTGTGAAGTAACCGTGAATGGGGTATATGTGTAGTGCGCCAGCAAATGCGGCACCACGCACGCACAGCGTGCGCCCCATTCGCCAGCAATGCGAGCAGATGCACCTGGGTGGCAAGCACCATTTTTCCCACAGCATATTACTTATCTGAACCGACAGCAATTTTTTGTACATGTGTGTGTTCATTCACTGGCACACAACAAGTGCTTTCAGAGCTCAAGGTAAATTTGGTCCCGTTGTTACGAACTAGTAGCAATGCCAGTTCATGCTTGAAAGTATTTAGGGACGTAGTTTCAATAATGACTCATGATTCGGTAGAGCACATCAGTATCTGAAGAGGTTTTATTACATGAATATTATACAGTTGCTATTTAAATGACTATTGANTTCGGTAGAGCACATCAGTATCTGAAGAGGTTTTATTACATGAATATTATACAGTTGCTATTTAAATGACTATTGATCGGGGGAGCTTTAAATTGAATACCATTCTGATTATTTAATTACATTATGATTCACGTCATTTTAATTAAACCTAACTGGAAAGTCATCACCTTGTTTCAGCCGGAGGCTGATTCTACGAGACATTTAACGCCAGCCGGACACACCTATCTTCCTGGTCTGCTTCGCTGGTCGGGTCGTCCAAAGGACTAAAGACGAAAGACGAAAGACGCTGTTCCGGTGTTACGCCGGCCTATATCATCGCGCACCAAGACGCCGGGGCGAGTCACTGGCCACCTCCCCTAAAGTGCAACTGTCTTGTTTCGCAAGGATCGATGACCAATTGGTGGCGTTGCAATCCCGCTCGTAAGGTCCAAATTACAAACTTCCACACTAGTCCGTTCGGCAAGTCGTAAGGCCTGATAACACCATAACACCGTGCATTTCGGAATAAACCTGTCGCTCGTCTCCACATTTACGGGCGTGTATGATACTTAGAAAGCGAGTTAGGCTAAATGTCACGTATGTATTTTATTTTTCACATTTATGTGAGGAATCATTTGACGGAGTTTATTTGTCGGCGATTTTTTTGGACACTTTATATTATACAGACATTCTGAGCGTCGCTACTATGAAAAGGAAGTTGGGAATTTCAACGCACTTTCACTCTTTCTTTAAAATAGTTAGTCGTTACCACGGATGTAAGGCTATACGCATATACAACAATGTGGTAAATTAAGAAACTTTTAATTGATATGGTCTTATGTTTTTAAGTCCGAAATAACGAGAGTAGATACCTCAAGAAATAATTTTGTTTACCGGCAGGAATACTCACAGAGTAACCATCTAAAATATCATNAACGAGAGTAGATACCTCAAGAAATAATTTTGTTTACCGGCAGGAATACTCACAGAGTAACCATCTAAAATATCATTAATTGCTGGTTTTTAAAAATTGTGTGGTACCTTTACGATTTATCTTAAAGAATGCTTCTTTGTTTAAGCATTTCTCTCCTAAGCTTTCAAATGGCAACAGTTTCATAAAGAATTGTATTTAATCTACGGTGTGAAATATTTATACCAGACGATAAGGATAAATTCTTATATTCTAAACTCGAAAAAGTAAAAACAGGATTACTGAAACGAGTTATTGGTAAGGCCCTACCGTTAATTTAAATGAAGAATTTCACTTATTTAACTGCGCTGTCTAAAGATTTACCGCGAGTTTCCCAACTCTGATAAAATGTACCCTAGTTCATTTCAATGGGCAGTCGGTCCGTAGCAGTTTATCAATCGACTTTTCAGCGAAAAGCACTCCGCTTACTGAAATCAGTGATGGGTGTTGTAGAAACATGAAACATTAAAAGATTTAATTTAAATATTTCTGTAAAACACGTTACACGCGCTTAAGCTAATATAATTCCATTTTCTATTGTCTTGTACGCACAGCGTGTATACTTTTACGACAAGTAAAATTAGCATTGATAAGGGCTTGATAAAGTTATTCCTGCGTTGGTCAAGTAAATCATTTAAATTTCTAAATAAAAATTTATATTTAACAACATTACTCATAAGCGTTAAAATACAGGAAACCAAATAAATAATTTAAATATTCACAAATGCCTANTAGCAGTTTATCAATCGACTTTTCAGCGAAAAGCACTCCGCTTACTGAAATCAGTGATGGGTGTTGTAGAAACATGCAACATTAAAATATTTAATTTAAATATTTCTGTAAAACACGTTACACGCGCTTAAGCTAATATAATTCCATTTTCTATTGTCTTGTACGCACAGCGTGTATACTTTTACGACAAGTAAAATTAGCATTGATAAGGGCTTGATAAAGTTATTCCTGCGTCGGTCAAGTAAATCATTTAAATTTCTAAATAAAAATTAATATTTAACAACATTACTCATAAGCGTTAAAATACAGGAAACCAAATAAATAATTTAAATATTCACAAATGCCTATCGGACGCATCAAATTCAACATAAAATCTTAGAACTGTCTTCCCTCCTTCGTTACCAACTTTATTGGGCACATGACACTCATGGTGCCCATTAAAATATTTGAAAATAGGGACAGTAATATTTTTCAAAAGTTGTTTACAAAAGTTTTCTGTTAACCGAGAGCAGCATACCGCAAACATCAAATACTGAAACGTAAAAAAAACTTCCGATATAAACAGAAATTTTCCTTCAGTATACTGTCTNTATTGGGCACATGACACTCATGGTGCCCATTAAAATATTTGAAAATAGGGACAGTAATATTTTTCAAAAGTTGTTTTCAAAAGTTTTCTGTTAACCGAGAGCAGCATACCGCAAACATCAAATACTGAAACGTTAAAAAAACTTCCGATATAAACAGAAATTTTCCTTCAGTATACTGTCTGTTAAAAGACATTTTGTTCATTCGTTCATGCAATAAAAACATGGCAATTAAAGTGTTATCGAATGTATTCATATTTGTACTCACGCGCGAGTTTTACAATAAATTGTATACGTAGTTACACTTCTTTCTCAGAAACAATTCCATTACACTTACCACACTAAATGAAAAGGTTTCTTTACTTGCAGCCTCAACATNCACTTCTTTCTCAGAAACAATTCCATTACACTTACCACACTAAATGAAAAGGTTTCTTTACTTGCAGCCTCAACATTAGACAGAGTCAACCTTAGTTAGAAACTTGTAAGAAAATTCTAATAACGATCTCGCTAAAAAAAATTAAAAAATTNTTAGACAGAGTCAACCTTAGTTAGAAACTTGTAAGAAAATTCTAATAACGATCTCGCTAAAAAAAATTAAAAAATTCTTTCTACGTTATTTACGCAAAACAATTATTCTTACTTGAGAATGATGTCATTCGTCTTGCTGGGGCTGGTTAGATGAGTAGGCTTACAGCACGTATTAGTCCCCAGGTTTACAAAGTTACTTTTGAGCAAAATGACAGCATATGTTGCTTAGTTCCGATTTCTCGAGCAAGAACTTCACTAAATGTTTCTAATATCATTAGTTAAATAAAGCTAGTCCTGGGAGAAATTAAAACATACTTTCCTCTATAACAAGCGTAAATAAATTCACTGAAATCCATACAGAAACTTAAAAGTACACTTTGAGCTCCAGATTATGAAAATGAACTGCTGTAAGTTGTCCATGTCCCCATTGGTTTAGTTAATGGAAAATTTTCTAATTATATTATTTATACGNAGCTAGTCCTGGGAGAAATTAAAACATACTTTCCTCTATAACAAGCGTAAATAAATTCACTGAAATCCATACAGAACCTTAAAAGTACACTTTGAGCTCCAGATTATGATAATGAACTGCTGTAAGTTGTCCATGTCCCCATTGGTTTAGTTAATGGAAAATTTTCTAATTATATTATTTATACGTCTTATTCCAACTTGAATTCTTTATTTATATTAAGCTGACTATCAATAAATTGGAAGGACACATTTGGAAAAAATTAAGTAATTATTTCTTTCATGTTGGCACTTTCATGCAAATCTTAACACTGTGCGTTTTTGGAATGATCAGCACATATCCAAACCCTAAAAGTACCGGAAGAGTCTTAAATTTTTAACACTTATTTTACTCTAAGACATCTTGCAAGTCGTACAGAAATATTACATGCTACAAGTTTTTACGGTTTTTGAACCAAGATATTTAGAACATCATCATCAAATCATAAGAATTTACTGTCCAGTCAACAATAACTAGATTTAATATCCGCAAAACGATGTCACGTTAATGTACCCCAGTATTAAACATGGACATCTACATTCGGCAACAACCGATATTTGTTGAAGGTAAACAACATAATATTTTATCGAAAAAGAAACTATAATTATTGTAGGTGCCATAATATGGAATGATTAAAGTTTCACTGAAGTATGTACCTTCTTTCTAAATATTTGGTGAAATAAAATATTCTAATAACTTAGATGTGATTCAAGTTTTGTAATTTAACGCTTTCGCTTTCTTGAAGATACTTCAGATGTCTTGAAAAGGAATAATACCGGATGTAACAACACAAAAGAATAAAGGAGGTAAAAAATTTAAGGTGCAATAACTGAATACTTGCAAATCTCAGTTTTCCTGTAACATTCGCAGTGCGCAGGAGAGTGCGAAGACATAACTATTGTGTCCGCAGCCATCGTACAGTCCAGTTTTTGTTAACAAGCCAATGCAACTGTTTTTGTCACATCAACAGTTGCTGAACACTTTCCTTAACACCGTTTTTTTCCAGCGGACTGCAGTTTCACTCCCATTTCTTCTCGACTGGAGAACTTATCATTTGTATAGAAATGCTTTCCGATTGGTGCGTTTTCTTTGTGAAACGATATGTTGACAAAAATTGTAATTAAGTTTGTAGTTTTACAATAAAATCACGTAAAATTTCTTTAAGCGAATTTTCGTAGTCCTCTACTTTGTAAATAACATAAGGAAACCTGTATTTAGAATTCTTTTCTTGGAAGAATCCTTACGTAATCCAGGTTTTTAAGCTCTATCAAGGAGAGTTTTATCTGTGTGTTGCAGGCCTGACTATTGCACTCAGAATAGGCCTTATGAAACACCAATAACGTCGGGCTCTAATGACTCTAGTTTATGTTGTCTGCTAAAGATAACTATGTCTCCAATGTATTATTTAAATTAAATAGTATAATGTTATTAATAATATGTTTTTTTATGGTGGTGTTGCATATATATTTTTGTGATGAATGTGAGGTCTGCCATTACTTTGAAATTGAGTTTTATACATTTCTCTCGCAATTCAAGTCTCCATATTTAGGTCAGATGATAGATACGTTTTTGAAAATATATCCGCTGCAAATATTATACCTAAATAGGCCACAGCCAGAAAATTTCTACTGCCTTTAAAGGATTGCATTAAAGTTATAATCCTATTTAGTAAAGCAAACTCTTATTTATGTCATTAGTTAAAAAGTTAAAACAGTATATATAAGAATCAAAGATAAAATTAAATAAATTACATACGCTCATTAAGACTTGTAAGACAAATTCTACGCTAAGACATTAATTAAAAAAGTCTAGATAGACTTATACCCAAGCGTAATGCAGAACGGCCCGACATAACCAAATGGTTTTCGTTTTAATGATGTGTGATTTGTCACCTCTATTCTTATGCGGAATCAAACATGTCATCAATAAGTCAAATAAAATTCCCCTTTTATCGCACTGTTTATACACTGCATTCAAAGGCCATCTCTCAATGGTTACAGAATTAGTGATTTTTTCTTCAAGCGTAAGAGCGTTTTTGAATGATTATAGAGATTTCCCGTGAATAAGAGGCAACCTATATGCCACAATACGGCAGAAGAGAAAAATCTTAGGCGAATATTGCCCGCAAGTAGAGTATGCGTTAGGGCCTCTATGTTTCCTACGAATATACTTAGGCTCTCCGTTCTAGGGTTTTTGAATGTCACATATTTAGAAAGTAGTATGGTCTTTTATTCAGTAGAAAATTTGCTGATAAACAATAACTGGCTTTGAGTGTTTGTACCTAATATTTTGGGAAGAAGGTCTCACGTGAAATTGCGGAAGGTAAAGATTATGACTAATAATAGTTTTTACGTTCTAGCCATAAGTACAAACTGTAGTCTATATAGATTAAATATTTAAGTAAATTATATGCCCTACCAAATATTTCGATAGAGTTACATAATATAAGCTAGGTAAGGTCCTAAAAATATAATTTTTTTTGTATTGCGCAGCTGAATATTATTAACATTTTGCCAGGGATTTTTATAAAGTTTCCTTTAAATATTTTATGGAAGCACTCTCACAAGGTTCGTAACTTTCACAGAGTCTTTGTAAAATAACCTCTGCTTACTATATTATTCACTGATTCTCTTTTTATACAGGCTTTTCACGGTAAAGTGAGAACTTTTTCCTATCAGCCATTTTTTATGCTTTCGCTACTTTTTATAATAAATATTTCCATTCAAGTAATAAACTGAGTGTATGTATTTCACCAGACTCGAAAGTTAACTTCTAAGGCTACAACGAAATTAATTTATTGACCATTATTCCAAATTAAAGGGCTCTAAAATGGCTCACTTTTCCGTGAATAGCCTATAAATATTTGTACCTCTTCCATTTTTATTTCTTTTCCGTTCCAATGAAAATTGTAGATTTGATTTTGAAGCGATTATGCAAAAAATTATCAATCGAATTTTTTTATTTAGTGGAATGTAGTAAATCATTAACATTGAAAATTCTTAGGTATTTACAAAGGAGTTGCAGTAAATAAGCAAACCATTAAATTACGTATTTGCTTTTGTCTGAAACAATATTAGTAGAAACATTATGACGAAATAAGTAGTTAAATATTTTATGTTGTTTTTTATAACGATTTAGTTGATTTGTGATCATGATACACAATATCGGTTGTTTCTAACAATAAACGATACATTTTTCTTAGTTCTATGTTAATTTTGTTAACTGGAGAGGAAGCAGATGGTTGTAACGTTGTAGTAATGTTCCAGGGCGCCAGGCGTGATTTCGCGCACGGTCACACGATGAGCACATACTCTAACTCAGGTCGCGGCGTAGCCGCGTGGCTTGTATCAACCATAGACTAAAGATGAGGAAGACCGATCTCGCTGGCTGCGCGCAAACAGTCTCCGTGTCCCAAAATTGAACTGCTTTCCTGCCAAAATGACAAACCAAAATGGCGTGAGGTTAAATTTTAATTGGTAGAAGTATTTTATTAATACAGTAGTTCTTGTTATTTAAAAATAAANAAAAATGGCGTGAGGTTAAATTTTAATTGGTAGAAGTATTTTATTAATACAGTAGTTCTTGTTATTTAAAAATAAAAATAAAAACAAACACGTACATCATTGTTGACCATGTGACTTTGAAAGTTGGGTTGCTTAGGGGGAGGTCAATGTTGGGTGCTTGCGCAGAAAACGGATAACTTGACTACCTCATCTTTAATGTGTGGCATCAACACTGATACATAGCATTTCAGCTCATATGTTGGCCACGTAACACGCCAAACGGAAGTACAGGAGAGATGATTACTTAACTATGCAAAAGAGCATGACCACTGCATTTATGCGCTTGCACAAGCAGAACAGTGCCCGGGTAGGTGCAAGTTTCACTTTGTGGGGTCCTCGTCGATACGTACGCGCGAATGGGCCTTCAGATCCGGTTTCTGGCATTCAGTTGGGTTGCCCTCTGGGTGTAAGACGGGGGTGGTGTCTTTTGTGCCAATGGGTGCACTCTATCTTCCATCTTTGGCACACGAGCTGGGTGCCATTGTTGGTCAGAAGCATCCTGGAATAACCCCAACGGGAAAAGAACTCCGATTTTAGCAGGTGGGTGATAGTGCTGGCGTGGGTGTTACTGACTGAAAATACCCCCACCCAGCGGGTGAAGAGGCCGGTCACGACGACGAAGCATTTGCGCCTGGTGGCTCTGGGGTACGGGTCCATGATGTTGAGGGCGACAGTGTTGAACAGCTAGGTGGGTTACTTAGGGTGTTGCTGCTCTAATCCATCGCTATGGTAGACCTTTTGTATCTGGGACACTACACATGCTTGCACATACTGGTGGGTCTCCTTGTCAACTACCTGCCAGTGGAAGTGTTTGCCCATGGCGCACCTTGTCTCGTAGGTGCTGGGGCAGCCTGCTGAGGTGTTTTCGTGGTGCAGTTGGTAAACAGTCGCACAGGCCTACCGCGATACAAACACACTCCAGGGGGCGTAATCGTGGCATGCGCGGCAATGGAGGATGCCATCGATGGACCAGAAGTAATCTAGGTGCCCATATTCGCGTGCCGGCTGCGTTCTCTGCATGAACATGTCCATCGTCTGTGCTCTGAGTAACTCGTGCTAGACTTCGTCGAAGGTCTGGTCTGCATCTGCTTGTGCCATCGCGCACATCGCATCCGGACTGGTAGGGTAGACAGTTGGCTGGGTCGCCACGATGCTGCGGAGAGGATGTCTGCCCAAGTGGTGTTATCGTATACCTGACTGTTGGGGATGGGGTGGCGGGGCAGCTCGTCTGCTAGTCAGTTATGCTTGCCAGATATGTGCTCGACCACAAAGTTCAGTGACTGGAACATTAGGACCCAACTCGTAAACTTCGACTTCTGGCCCTGTGCATTCTCAAACCAGAGCATGCACTCTTTGTCTCTCCTGATGGCAAACTCGCTACCCTCCAGGTGGTGGTGGTAGCGCTTCAGTGCCCAGATGACCGCAACGCTCGTGCTCATAGATGTCATAGTGACTCTCGGCCTTACCAAACTTCGCGCTCGTGTAGTTGATGACAAGGCTTTCGCCCTGGTTGCCCAGCTTGTACAGTACTGCACTCAAGCCCTCCTGGGTCGCATCCAACTGCAAGTAGAAGCAGCGAGAATAGCCAGGGTGGGTGAGCAAGTTACATTCACAAAACCTATGCTTCAGTTCATCAAATGCTTGCTGGGTGTTGTCCATCCAGCGGTAGTGGTACTTAGGCGACAGTAGGTCGGTCAGGGGTGCCACAACTGTGGTGAAGTCCAGCAAGTAATTGTGGAGGCAGTTCACAAGCCCAGTGATCTGCTGCAGCTGTTTGTGTGTCTGGGGTGATGGTATCCTGTTGATCAGCTGTAATTGTTCCAGGGATGGTCCGTTTCCCCGAGTGTCCACGACTTGACTTAGGTATGGGAGTTTGGTCTCACCGATGTGGCACTTGTAGGGAACAAACGTGAGGCCGTGAGTCTCAAGCCTCTCGATAATGAGCAAAAGGTGGTGGGCATGCTCCTCCCTTGACTGGGACCATATCACTACATAGGAGAAGTATGTGGCGCTGAACAGACCGATGTACCCATTCAACACCCATGTCATGAGTGCCTGGAAGGTCATAGTGCCATCGTTCAGGTCGAAGGGAATGCAGCGAAACTGTAACTGCCAGCCGTCCAGCATGCTGAACACTGTCTTGGGTCTGTCCTCAGATTTAAAGCTGATTTGCAAAAAGTAGGAGTTAAGGTATAACGAGGAAAATACTTTAAGCCTGTCTCTACCCTGCTAGCATGTCCACGATGTTTAGCAATGGTGAGGGTGCATTCAGAGTCAGTTTGTTCATGGGTATGAAGTTGACAAGGAATTAAAGCATACCATCGTTTTTCTCAGCCATGACTACTTGGCAGTTGTAAGGGTTCTCACTTGGCTCGATCACACCATCCCTTAGCGTACCTGTGACCTGGTCTAAAACAGCATGTCGTGTGGGGCCGTCGTAGTTGAGATGTCTCACAAAAATCGGGGGTTTGCTACTAATGGAATCTCATGCTTAGTGATGGGGGTTCGCCACAACGAGTCTGACACGACAAACACACTGTGGTTTTGGTTCAATATGGACTGGAACACTGGTGCATGTTTGAGCAGAATCCCGTGACTAAATTCGTCCAGTAACACTGGTCCTCTGAGGGGGATTGGGAAAGGTGTCTTCATACTGTAAGAAGTTTGTCGGCCTGCAGAGCTGACATGGATTCGCTCCTTGCTTACCTCGATAGTGCCATGAGCTGGTCGGCCTGCACAAGGCGGGCGGCGATGAAGATGTGAGTCACTGCAGTGTCGATCAGGGCCACCCTTGGTTGGCCATTGATGTCTGTCGGGATGTGCAGCAGGTCCCCATCATTCGTCGAGGTGTGCCCCCGGAGGGGGGTGTTTTCTGTACGTGCATCGTCGCAGAAGTATATTTGCTGGTCATCTACAGGAGGGTACGTCGCAGCCTGGCCAGCGCCCCCTAGCGCACACGGCCCAAGTAGGAAGTCTGACCTTGGTGCTGTTATCTCTGAAATGGTGCGCTGGTCAAAGCATGCCTTGCAAGCGAAGAACCCGTGGGTGAAGGATAAGCATTCACGACTGATCGCATAGTTCTCATGCTTATGGCAGTGACACTTCACAAAGCATGCCGCTTCGTCGATCGGGTCAATGTACATAAATGTGGAGCAGGGATTCTTGTGATTCGGAGGTCTCATCCAAGTCAATGCCATTAGCCTCTTTAATGCCCAGCACATGCACATCCTGCTGTCCATGTATGTGTCATAGTTCCCCGGCACTTGGCATAGGAGTATGGACATGGCGCACATGTGTGGGGCCATGCCCTTACCCGTGCTTATATTACAGTTTTCCCGTAAACCAAAAGGTGTTACAGTTACCGTTACTCCGCGCATGGCCTGGACGCTGGTGTGCCTGGCAGGAGAGAGAGCGAAATAAATAGAGTCCCTGTGCACACGACATCGCTCGCTCTCACACATATAACACTGCACTCACATTTCATGGCATTGCTTGAAGACAGTCCCACATTTGGGGCCACATTGTTGACGTGGTTAACTGGCGAGGCAGCAGATGAAAAACGTAATGTAATTGCAATGTTCCCAGGGGGCCAGGCCCGGCCACTTAAAGACCACAGACTAACTCAGGTCGCAGCATAGCCATATGGCTTGCATTAACACTGACACATTACTCTTCAGCTCCGTTGTTGGCTACGGAGCATGCCAAACGCAGGTACATGGAGGATGACTACTTAACTATGCAAATAAGCATGACAATGTGCACATCAGATCCACAGCCATCCGGTATTTATTACAAATTAAGGATACATTAAACTTCTTAGAGCGCTATACAAACTTAAAAGAAAATTAAACGGTACATTATTTAAAACAACAGCATGACGAAAACACTTCCACGAGACCTCGCCTGAACAAGCATGTTGATACACTAAGTTGTATCCAAGACAAAAAGCTCAAAGGCGCAATTAATTAGTTACTGTAGGCAGGTCCTGAGTATTTTCTGGCGATGTGGCTACGATCCATTTCTACAAGTTTTCNGCAATTAATTAGTTACTGTAGGCAGGTCCTGAGTATTTTCTGGCGATGTGGCTACGATCCATTTCTACAAGTTTTCTACAATCAACTTCTCTTCGTAATGAGAGCAGGTATAGGTCATTACGTGGCTTCATGAGTTCGCTTGTTTCATAAATTTATTTTATCTTATTTTCAATTTCGACGATTTCTTCAATAAATATTTCGGCCACATCCTCTCCTGCGTATATTTCCGGTTTTTGGTGGTGGGCAAGTCGTTTGGGCTGCACGTATGATGTAATTGTCTAACTGCACGTAATAACAAAATTTGTAATCGTCATGCTTTTTGTATGTATGCATACTTGGTATTTGGAGGCCGGGAATTTCTTCTAAACCTGTGTAAACAACTATGGGCATTTTGCCTGTATTATGATGAGTATGGCCCACTTTAAACATTCGTAATCCTTGTTTTTCGAGTTAATACTTGCATTTTTGATCTCGATCGGTGTTGAAAATTTTATACAGCTTAAGATACGGAGTGGGATCAGTTTGTTAATTCTGAGCTACATTATTTTCACTGACCCCTACTCTTCCTGGAAATGTAGTTTAAGCTGACTGCGACATATTCTTGCACATCATTATTGTTATATATATATATATATATATATGTATATATATATATGCTCAGTTTCAGTCTTACAAGATCACTGGTAATTTTCTTTTTCATGAAGTTCACGTTTGTTGTAGTAACATTTCAGGAACAAATTTAATTTCACACGGCTTATTACTTTCACTTCTTCCTGTAACTGCCCTTTGATATGCCATTTCATTATCGCATAATTGACTGCAAAAAACTTGCTGTAAAATCCGAAGTTTACGCTTGGGAGAGGTATAGTACTTACCTTAGAGGCAATATGAGGAGAAAGAAGAGGAACATTTTCTTCGACACACCTGCCATCCATGCTGAACGGGAAGGTTTCAGCAAAAATTTGTTTCATATGGAAAATAAAATATTATTAATAACGTCGCCACAACATTTTAGCTAATATTTTTGTATGAGGAAGGGAATTAAAAACAAGTGAGTTGGAGAAATAAAGAAAATAATTTGCAAAGTTTTGGTGGGGTAGGGACTAAGAACAGTAGCTGGAGAGAGAAAGAAAAATTTAAAAATGCAATGTATTAATGATATCGGGTCTAGCATGATAAAAGAAAAATATAAAATAATGATGTAGTTTTGAAGGGGTAACGGGGATTAAGGAGCTTGTGGTGCAAAGGAAAAAGACAACCTAAAAAATGTTTCGCATACCGCAAGAAGACAAGAAGTAATACAGTAACACAGCTAACAGCGATTGGATTATTACTAACGGCCTCGCCACGACTCCGCGATTTGACATCTAAGAGGAGATTGTAGGACATGCGAACTAGGAAGGCCACCCCCTAAACAAATGCTCACCAAATAAATTTTTCTTTCATATCATATCAATATTTTGGGGCCAAAATGTCTTATTTGGCAAAATAATACCCACTGCATATTGATACACAAGGATGTTCGGGTTTCAATGCAGCCTAAGTGTGATCACAAGTTGATAGATAAGCAAATTCCTAAATTGGCAGGATCTGCGGCTGCTATTTGCGTTCGCTTTCACCAAACTTGGAAATGACTGGCTGACTGGACACATGCGAAACTTGGACGCGGGGATTGACCAGCTGATGCATTCGATCTCTGAAACAGCGTTATCATAGTTAATAACTTTGAATTTCAACATGTGTGCGTACCACTTATTCATTCCCAATATGTAGACAGATATTTTATTATATAAAATCTATTATAATGTTCTGCAGCACATGATTTGAAAAAACAAGCAACTNAATGTTCTGCAGCACATGATTTGAAAAAACAAGCAACTGGTTAATTTTTATTTTGAAAAGTCCAGAGCATTATGGCAAAACTCTTTATAGACAAATGTATATGTAATTTGGTTTAAAAAAAAAAATTAAGAGTATTAAAAATGTGTATTCAATTACGAGTGTTAGCTCAGTATAGATATGATCCCAGACATGATGAACAAACTACATAAACTCTCAGAACAAACAAAATGGCTGTGTTTGGAAATTCTTAAGGTAGTCGAACAACGAGCACTGATGACAAAGTGAAATATTTAAGACACTGTCAGCGTTTTTATAGTATAAGTGAGCCAATTGATAGAAAGAAAGTAAGTTCCTATTTTTTTTTCAGAAACTAAGAGGCCATGTGGGGGAGAGGTGTAACGGGAATAGCAATACGATATATGGGAATATTTTTAGCTGAGCGTTTTCATTAGCCGACCGGGTTCGCGAACAGAAGTCTGTCTGAATCACTCCCTCCCCCATTCACCCACGCATTCCAAATGAGAGTCATTTTATACGCGGGGGAAAACTATAAATTCGTAAATACTGTGTCTTCCAAGAATTGCATTTCTTCTACAGGATTGGGTCGCCATTTTCGTAAGGAGAACTCCTTAGCATAGCCATTTCCTGGCACTAATAAGTTTCACTTGAGGTGACATTCATCCCCACTTATTTCCAATTTCCAACACTAAGATTTTTCGCTTCTGGTGTCACTCATCCTTCCTTATACCAGTCACCTCTGCTAATCTCACAGTTAAAATATGTAGGGAATACAAATTCGTTTCCCTATGAGATTATTTTAAAAAAACACCCGAAATAAATTCTTGATGTTAAGACGTTTAATGTTTTTTCATCACTTCTATGTTCCTTTTTTTACCTGTTACTCTGTCCTGAAGCAAAGTCGACCGCCTTGGTCAGTACCTTTGTATCTCGAGGACCAGATGCCTGTATTTTTCATTAGAATAAACTTATATGTGCCTGTCTTAGAGAGACTCGTGGTTTACAAATTTTTCAAGACAACTGTAAAAATATACTTGTATTCTTATATATAAATTTTTTGGCCTATAGGTATTTACATTTTATAGAAACATTTTTTGTGCACACGCTATTTGAGAAGTGCTAGTTAATTATACTTTTCTGCACACACCAAAAAGAAATTTATCATTACGGGAAAAATTTTTCTTGACATGGTATTCAATTAAAATGTTTTACTTTTATTAACTTAACTTTTCGCTTGAATTTCGAACAGAATACTTTTCCATCCTCTATCAATATTTTTGATGAGCAATTTTTTTTNACTTAACTTTTCGCTTGAATTTCGAACAGAATACTTTTCCATCCTCTATCAATATTTTTGATGAGCAATTTTTTTTGTCGTGCTATTGGGTTTTTTTTAATGTAGACACATACATATGGTTTTTTAATTGAATGTATATTATTGCATTACTTGTTATGCACAGATTTCCAAAAAATTTTTCACACCTTTAAAATTGTTGTATAAATTAATGTTTTTTTTTTCAGTTTTATGTTGTGTTTTAATCAGTTTATATAGTAAATTGAGTTGTATCATGCAGAAACTTTCANTTTTTTTTTTTCAGTTTTATGTTGTGTTTTAATCAGTTTATATAGTAAATTGAGTTGTATCATGCAGAAACTTTCAAATTGCGGTGGAAAAAATAATGACATGTACAACTATATAACTGACCACCTTCTTAAGCAAAATAAAATAAAACCGTTGCAAGTATAAAGAATTATTGAGACAAAATATTTTACGAAGTTATTATAGCAAAAGATTTTCAACAAGTTTAACAAAATACCTTTATTGGAATGGGTGTAGTAAATTTTAAAAACTTGCCTAAAAGTTATTGTTAATAGTTATTAAACTGGCGACTTAGTAATCAATGGAATAGGTCCTCTTACAGGGCACGTCAAACAAGCCAGTATCTTCGTCTTCGAAGAAAGGAAATTCCATACAACATCTTCCTTTCTCTATTTAGTTGCAGGTCTCTGATTCGGTGCCAGAGTAGGTGTTGCATTTCCATGTATAAGTCTCGACGAATGCTGTGGCTGTATCCTTTTCCTCGACAGTGCCCTGTTGATTTTTTTGGCAAGATATACTAGTTCAGATGCAGTGCATGGCAAAGTCATTTCTTTCTCAAGTAGAAATATATGCATTGCTGATATGTAGAACACGGCACTGTTTCATGACAACCTTCAAACATTTGCCGCTCGGGAGCTAGGATATAATGTAACAATAGTCATTCGCTCACCATCTCAGAAAGCATATATTATGGAGCAGTGACTAGGTCGAACCGCGGAGTAGCTGCTGGAATGATGAACGTGGGCTTGTGCCAACAGCCACTTCCAAACCGATCTGCTTCAAGTCTGCACGCTCATCTTTTTAAAATGCGGTGATGTACTTTGTCGTCACATGTGACCATTTTTTACATTACTTTTTCGTCACACTATTATTTTCCATACAAGGCATTTTAATGGCATTCTCAGTAACTATAGATAATTCCGTTCTAGATGTTATCAAATTACAATTATTAGTATTCGTGGTGCTGGAATGTTTTCCTTTTACTTCAGTAGGTGTCATCTGTGCCTCATCTTCATGGAGAATTGGCGTAGACGTCAACAAGTTACATTTATTTTTGTGGGAGCTTGCAGGTTCGCCCCATCATTTTTTCGTGTCTTGTGTGCAAAATTTTTACACCTGTAGCTGGAAGCGACTGGATCCCTACTGAGAAAAATGTGCTTTTAGAAAAGAGTCTGGCGCATTTAATAATATTTTATTCTTCTTGTTATCTTGATTTTTGGAGAATGTGATAACTTATTCAGGTTAAAATAGTTACTTTTCTGCTTGCATCTACTTAATGTAACACTGTCCATAACATGCATAGTCCACAATATAGTGGCGGGTTAGGACAAAACTGGTTGGTTAGAGTATAACCTGTCCATCATATTCTTCTGTGTACGTTCGCAACAAACCACTGGACTAGTAGGCAAACATGACCCTGTTTAAGCTAAGCTCGGTGATGATGTAGTGGGTTTAAGGATGAAATATATATATCTTGTCAAGATGGCAGGCCATGAACTAGATGAATGATGTAATCGTATCGTTCGACTGGAAGAATCATATAGCAATCACTTAATTATCTCGGTGGGTAGAAGCAGAAGTCGTGAAATCGGATAGCAAAAATTTCCAAATCACTTATGTTAGCTTCGGCAATTAAGTTCGCCTTCGAAGGTGCGACTGCCAGAGGTGCTTGAAGAGGAGTCCATATACTGAACATCTGGGTTCCTAACTGCAGGCAGTTAACAGCACATTTGCACATCACGACAGCACAAACAAATGTTTGGAGAGCATGGTTAAATCCACGCACATCACAGAAGAAGAGACGAGTGTTGGAATCCCTGACAGTGTTCGCTCCAGCAAAGAATACCTGCAGAGCCCAAGTATCCCAAAGTATAGTCAGTCCAGTTGCCATGTGTTTATCCCTTCAAAATTTCCTCGGATTGGGCACACATGACCAGGTAATTTTTACATGCTGAAATATTGCTGTTTTGTCTGATATGGTAAAGTTTATATTCATAAACGTAGCACAAAAGAGATCCTTCGTGGAAATAACGGTATATATCACAGTAACTTCTCATGTGAAATGCACCATTGCTCATTTGCACTTGCCCGAACTCGAATTCCTGTAAGTATAGGAATCTACTATATCCGATGGAGAAACTTAGTCTAGGCATCCACACAATCTGGGTTTAATGGACCACAGTTGGGTGGATGGAACTTTCTTGCTTCGATTACAAGGTTAACCTCTCAGTAGTAGGTAGTGATGATGACTGATGGTTACAATCTTGCTTTGTTCCCTTCATAGTGAAGTTGCTAAGTAGACGTAACACATCAGCGGTAGGCACATGGTTTCCCATGTCGTTTCTCCCTCAGTTCAAAATGGTGGCGTGATGATCTTTATTGCAGTACTTCATTCATCTTGTGATGACGAGGCTGTTGAGTCTCTTGTGTTCATAAGTGATTATCTGCATGAACCTTATGTGATGCAATTATTCCCCGCCGACTTGAAAAATTAATCTGTTTTCAGTACTCGGTAGTTTGGTTTCTGGTCGCGTGTGTTACACAGGACAANCCCGCCGACTTGAAAAATTAATCTGTTTTCAGTACTCGGTAGTTTGGTTTCTGGTCGCGTGTGTTACACAGGACAAGGGATAAAACTGCAGTATATTGGAACCATCACTATACACTCGTCTTTTTCCTTGATGTTGTAACATACACAGTNAAAGGGATAAAACTGCAGTATATTGGAACCATCACTATACACTCGTCTTTTTCCTTGATGTTGTAACATACACAGTGTTCGAGATCATTATTCACTTCCACTATTTTGCATAAGTTACATAGCTTAAAATGCATTCTTCAGCACCTCATTGGCACACTTTGTATTTGTCGACATAAAATGGATTAAAAATCATGCACATGATTTCTTGTTTGTGTGTGTGTGCAGGAAGGCTATCAGTTATTAAATAAAAGCAGTTTTCAATATTTTTTTTCCTCTATTAAAATTCCAAAATATGAGTTTTCTTTCCTATTCATATCAAGTTTCTTGCCTCAATATGATAAGTGCGGGGTCCACTGACTGAAGGTCATCGTGTATATCTTATTAATCAGCTGTACATAGCATTTCAGCAAATGCTTTCTGAAATTGCAGTTTAAAAGACAAATGACACTTTTCCTGTACGGCATTTTGATATGTTGAAAATATGAATGCTTACTCTTATTGCCTGTTTCCAAACCGCCTAGCTTTTTGTACTGGATAAAAACCCGATTCAATTTTTTTTTAAAGTCCATTCATGTTGGAACACATGTTTGTGAACAAGTGCCTGCATCTCTTAACTATAAATAGCATATTTGTTTTACGCAATTTTACGACAGCACACTCTGGAAGTTAAGGACTACGTGTAGATCTATAATTCATGAACACGCCTCATAAATAGGGTATTTTAAATTTCCTAGCAAAAATTTATATGCCCACATTTGTGAGAAGACAATTAGGTAATACCTTTAAGATTACCTCTTTCTAAACATTCACCCCCCCCCCCCTTTCCANACATTAAATACAGGTTATCCTTTTTTTCTGCTATAAAGCACTTTTATTTGCTGATTGTGTAGAAATGATTTGTCTAGTTTGTATTGGCGTATTTATGCATAGACTACTCAAGCAATACCACTGAACTCATTATCAAACTGCCGAAGGTCTCCAATGCAGGTACTAAGAAAGGCTTATTGCCTTTCTTAATACCTGCACTGGAGACGGCATACACGGAACTTCGATGCATACTATTTAGCTAATATTGTTTGGTTTCGTCCGTGAGAACACCATTTGCAGCATGGCTGTCTTCCAATGTTTTACTCTATGTGTATACTGTAGTGTGGTCACTTACAAGCAGGATTTAATGTTGATGTCCCTGCAATCAAATGCAAAGTTAATGACAAGATAATCTTATGCCAGGCCCACAGAAAATACAATCAGCTTGATACATTTCAAAAGAAAGGTAATTTATGTTCGTGTTTATCAATCCATGTCCATCTCTCGCTCTTAACTCTACGAGGTATTACATCATAATGATAAGGAATAACTCCCACACTGCTACTTTAATTGTTTTCTCATAGTCATGACTGCTCCTCCCTAACTGAACTGTGCTTGCATGCTGCTACTTTAAAAATGTTTCCATATGACCACATTATGGTATTCCCTGAAAAAAATAATTTCTACTTTCGAATTTCTTCAGTCAATCACATGAAGCTTGTCAGACCAGAAATTACTCTCTCCATCCACATCACTGCCAAGGACGAAACCATAACTCGCGAATTTCGCCAGGTTACCATGTCGCCTAATACCATGAACGGTTTTGTTAGCCGTGCATCCAGGTGCGAACATTTTTTACCTTTACTCCAAATCCCTGCAGCAGCAGAAATACCATCTCCTAGCACAAATCATATGCCCTGTGTATGGCTTAAAGTGTTATGCTTAAAGTGATAATAAAAGTATTGTGCAGCCCAAATGAGCCAAACCGAACTGTGTGTATTATCTATGATGTGGCCTGCAAAAACAAATGTACAAGCAACAATATTTTAGTATTGGTAGGCATGCATCAGTTGATTAATTGAACCATTCCCAAACCTATTTCACACACCAAAACAACTGATATGTGACAATGTGAATGTGACACTATTGTTCTGCATGGACAACTTAATCTTAGGACATGCGTATTACGATCATGTGAATACGAATATGACTTTTGATAAATTTAAGAATGTGTATGGATTTTGTTGGTACATGCGTCCTGGTTCTCTCGTGTTTGTCCCAGATTTTTCTCTACTAAAATGGAGGTACCACCACTATTTCTATTGGTTCATAACTATACACCAGTAAGAGCATATCTAGATAATTTCCAAATTTGGTCACGATTGCCCGAAATTGCGGGAAGACAAAGAGGAAAGACCTTTTTTAGCAGTGAAATTGTTCTGGTTTAGTTCCTTGAATTTATTTTATGGTATGTTATAGTCTTCCTAATGCATATTTGCCATCTTCAAAACAACATTAATTACCTTGGAAAAAAAAATTCGAATAACCAACATCTCTTCTGAAAATAATCAAAAGCTGCGCTAATATCGTGCAATATTCGCCAGATATTTGCCCATCCATGCAACGTGTTTGGGCGATAAATATATATTTATGATGTTTGGTTGTTTCCTAAATATGTCGTGCGTCACACGCATTTTAAGCTGCTCTTTATATTAAAGTATCTTGTTTTCAATTAAATTGAATGTTTACTTATATACTATCTATAAATTAGAATATATTTATTTTACAATCAATATGAACAAAAATTAAGATATTTTGTTTGTTGGAAATGCCTAGTAATGAAAAGTCCTCTTGCAAAATATTATTAAATTAAGTGCGCACAAAGTCAGTGCGCTGTCTCTTTGATGTAATTTTCTACACTAGATCCGTTTTGTTTGCACGGGGCGGAGTAATAACCTGAAATTATAACTTTAGTGGGCATTCAGAAATTTTTAAAGTAACCTTGAATGTACGATACCAAATTGTGTGGTTATCTGTGATCGTCTGCTCAACTGCTGTCACCACGCAACCAATAGCACGCGCGAAACGTTTGGTTGTAGCTCTTGCAGGCAGAACAACATTAACTCACGATTCGGAACTTTACGTGTTTTCGCAACGAGGGCGCAACAGTGGATAAAAGAGAACAGTTAAAACGTTTCCGAAAGCAGAAATTTAAATTATGGTTGCAATATTTTGCGGAGTTATATTCCGCTCTGATCAGTGGCGCTACTCATGATGGACGGAGTATTAAAGACGTGAATCTAAAATTGTAGTCAGGGAACCGTCTGCGGTATTCTCGACAAGCAGCAAGAGCATTTCCATCACGAAACCCGTAAACGAATACCACATCGGCATATTCAGGATGTGTAAAGGTGTGTGGCATGGTTTGACACACATGTTTTGCCTAACATAGTTAAGTTTACCAAAGCACTACAAGTGCTACACTATAATACTACATTTCATTACGTCCTGAGTGCTTACCTGCTCCGGCCTTGCGCGCGCAGCTAAAGTGTACGCGCCAACTTCAAACAGCTGTAACTTAACACCATTTGAATTTGGACACACGTTTGTATAACCTTTCTTGCTCCGAATATTCATTATTTCTTCCCACTAAAGAATTTACTATTCTCCCCGTGTCATGCAGAATATGTTTGGTCCTATACAAACAATTATCTTGTTGTCTAAAAGAAACTTTTCCTCCAGTTTGTGTTATCAGATAGAGACCAATATTATTAAGTTATTTATGATTCCCGCCCTTACGTTGACAATGTATCGCCATTAATGACCGCGAGCGATATAGGCAAGAGGATTTACCTCTGCACACGCATTATTATTGCGACTATTCTGTTTACCCTCACGTGTATAGGAAGCGTCATCGGCGAAGACAATGTACATGTCAAGGCCAGAGGTGTAATGCGTTGTTCCAGAAACTAAATTGCAAACCCCACGCGTTTGGCACAATCCGCGGGACCCACGTCGTGCACACTTCATATAAAAAAAAATTTTGAATGTTTATTTTAAAAAAATATATTTTTTTAAATCAATGCCCACGAGAAATTTTTGTGTCGAGTAAAATTTTGAAATTTATGTATTCAAAATTGTAGATGTTCCGTTTTCGAAGAAAATAATCCTAAGTTTGTTCCGTAAATATTCACCCTTTTTTTCATTCCTCTTTCAGTTTATAGTTTAGAATTTCATGGACAGGGAAACAAAATAATCAATATTTTTCTGAAATGCGTGCTGTACGAAAGAATTACTCCAGTACACTATAATTTAGATTAAATACGAAAATTAAGTTATCAAGGAATTTATTTACAAGTTAAAATAAATAAAATATAGACGCAACTTGTAAAGATCATATGTACGTAGAATAAAGACCTAAACCTAGTAATATTAAACAAAATGAAGCAAAATATATTGTTACACGAGGCTGGGCATTTCAAAGAGGGATGGAGGTGTTAATAAAATAACTCAAATTCAATTTCCTAATTCATTTACAATTCTGCCACAAAGAACCCAAAAAGTTTTTCCGCTACAATTTATTGCAGTTCACCCAATTACATTTCTCCTTTAAAACAATGAATTAGTACTGAGTATATAATATTTATCCTTTAAAACAGTGAATTGCTATTGAGTATCTAATTACATTAATAATTTAACAAAGAATTCGTCCTGCTGATATAAAATAATATAATCTAACTCACAAACACACGGACCGCGGTGGCTGAGCGGTTGATCTGCTCGCCTCCCACCAAGGCGAACCGGGTTTAATCACCGGCCGGGTCACCGAATTTTTGCATGTGGTAATAGTGCTGGACGATGCCACTGTTCGGTGGGTTTTCTCGGGGATTTCCCGTTTCCCCCGCACCTTCATTCCAGTGCTGCTCCATACCTCAGTCCCCTTCATCGGTTCTCAAGACCTCGTTGTTAAGAGCCGCCCAAATATCGTCACTTCACTAACACAGTCCACTTCCACCAATGTGTCAAGTCTCTCGTGATGCCACACCTCCGCTCCGAAGCCCGGGCCAAACAACAAACATCGCCGCACTCGTCTGCGAGATTGCAATTTTGTTTCCAAGCGCGCAAGGCAACTTCAAGGTCATCGCTGCTGCTCGCAGAAAGCTGCCGGAACACTCCAACGCACCGCCGTTCGCGCACACGCATGATCTCCTGCCGGCTGGGAAAGGCTGTATTTATAGTCACAGGGTCATTTTCTGGATGTTTCCGCACCTGCTATGGCCCCTTATGACCCAGTTCAGAGTCCAGAGTTTTCTCGAACAGACGAGATAACGTCTAATTTTTCTTAAAGGTGCCGACCGCTGCCAGGCACGAACCGTCAATCACAGGCATGGACACCTCCCTCCCCGAAAACTTACACAATGTGGGTCATGGGGTCGTCGTGAAGGGGAGGGATGGTTGAGTCACAAAGGTCGCCGGTTGACGAGGTAGTCGTTTTATCTTCCGNNGGGGGGGGGGGGCTGGTAGAAAGACGAACCGTAGGGTGGTAACAATATTACAATTGCTAAAAATATGTCGAATTAATAAAAAAAAAAGTATTTGCTGCCATGGCTTTCTGAATATTTACGTAGATAATAACAGGACTGCTAATACAATTTTTATTTTATATAAGAAATAACATTACACAACATATTCCTATTTCTCAATTAAATTATTTGATCATATATAGATATTTAACGAAAGAACGACTTAATAAAACTTATAATACCACAGTTCAGTTTTTTCACTTTCTTTATTATTATAGTCACCTACGGGAATTTTAAAAGATAGAACTGGAGATGGTTAAAGGCACGTCAGAAATGATTATCACTGTAACGGTAGCTGATATACAAACTTACAGGAGCCTAAATTTTGTTACGGGTGACAATTTAACAAAAATAAAAAAATGTAACATAAATGCAATAATATCAGTAAATGAACAAAGCGTTAAATTTAATAGATTTATATGTTAAAAATACTATAAATGTACTCTGCTAGCAAAGTGTGAATTCCTAATATGCCTATATTTGTTCACAGAAAGTTTTAGCCGAATAAAATTATCATACAATGTTACTAAGGTAAATGTCATAATTTTACTATCGACTTCGGAGCAATAACACAATACAAATCATTCAAGATGAGCAGTACAGAAATGTGGCTTCAGGGACAACTGCATCATGCTTCAGGAGCCAGGAGCCAGGAGCCATCCGCCAACTTTGATTCTGTCCCCTCCTGCTCTGCCACTCCGGTCAGCGGCCATTTCACTGAGAAAATCACTAGTGTTACCACAAAAATCACTTCCGAAAACAATTATATCACACAAAAAATGTTTTTTTCCAACTCAAAATTCCTCGATCTCCCACCACCTAACACTCCTAAATTTTCAAACATTTCTGAAAAAAGTGTTTGCGTATCAATGTGGATGACTGATTCCTCAGTGTGGCTGAGGTATCCCAAAAATCAGCTCTTATGAGGAATCTGAAGAGCTGATTAAATTTAATTAATTACATTTTTTTTTATTTAAATATATTTTTAACATTAAAAATTTTAAGTCGTTAGTATTGAGTGTTATATATCAACGGACTCATCTTTTCAAGGTGCATACAATCGGGATGTCATAACGATTATGAAACACTGTCAGGATGACCGTATTGGATTTAAGAGNCTTTTCAAGGTGCATACAATCGGGATGTCATAACGATTATGAAACACTGTCAGGATGACCGTATTGGATTTAAGAGGAATGACCCGACCATCCCAACCCCCCTATTAATCAAAACTCATCACCATCACCCCACCTTATCTACACCTCTCACCATCAACTTAACCACTATAAAATCTCGTCACCCCAACATACCCCCTCTCACACTACCACCATCCCCAACACTCCTTGAAGCTCATTTTTTATATGAGTATCTAACTATTAAAGCGAATTATATCACTGCCCAAAACATCGTCGGAAATTATATTGAAAGTGTCAATACATTCAAACCCACCTCCCTCAAAAACACTCAAACCATCCCGCACACCTCACATTCTAAGACCATTAACAGAATATTTTACTACAAAAACAATAATAAAATAATCAAGTGCTTCCTTGTAAAGCGTGCATCCTTATAGAAATCCCAANAATATTTTACTACAAAAACAATAATAAAATAATCAAGTGCTTCCTTGTAAAGCGTGCATCCTTATAGAAATCCCAAAGCTTCGTTAAACACAAAACCAACTATTCTGGCACTTACAAACATCGTGTTGTTGTGCAGTTAGTTTGAAGTCAAAGTCCTTGCAGCAAAAGCGACACCGACTAGCCACTGAAAGTTCTGTAAATGATACACTAGTGGACGCAGATGGTTCGNAATATTTTACTACAAAAACAATAATAAAATAATCAAGTGCTTCCTTGTAAAGCGTGCATCCTTATAGAAATCCCAATCCTTCGTTAAACACAAAACCAACTATTCTGGCACTTACAAACATCGTGTTGTTGTGCAGTTAGTTTGAAGTCAAAATCCTTGCAGCAAAAGCGACACCGACTAGCCACTGAAAGTTCTGTAAATGATACACTAGTGGACGCAGATGGTTCGNATCCTTGCAGCAAAAGCGACACCGACTAGCCACTGAAAGTTCTGTAAATGATACACTAGTGGACGCAGATGGTTCGGCTGTCGTCAAATCGGAAGAGCAGGAACCAGGAATGAAATTGTCTTCATAGAAAGAGATGTTGCAAATGCTGATGAGTTGTTGAGTGATACATTCGTACACGTTCTAGGCATTGAAGTTACAGGAATGAAACTAAATTAGTGTTGTCAATCACAGCGATGACGAAAGTTGCAGCAACCCAGGTAAAACTTCTCAGCACTTTAGGCTACCTAGAGACGTAACCAACATCGATCCATAGGCTTATCCTTTACTTTGTCTCCTAGCATATATACAATTTGTGATATGAAATGTGGATATTTTCATGTGTTCGTAATCCATACCAAAGACGAAGATATAAATATATTGCTGTAGAGGGATTACGGGGATTTTGGCAAATCGGGACGTGGGACCAGAGCGACGGAACTGTTCCCGCTCTGTCATTCCGGTCGGCTAATGTCCATATTGGATATATGAGGCTTTAAAATTTGTTACCAAAAACCTAAAAATTCCAAACAATTACAACACAATTATTTAAAAATTATGTTAAAAAATATTTAAAAATATTTCAAAATTATTAGATTTATGTAAAAAAATTTAAATTTCCAAAGGTCCCCATAACCCTCCCTCATTCTCATTCCACCATCTTGGTAGGAACAGTCCACCATCTTGGGAAGCACCACAACCACCATCTGCCATTTTTGTCGGTACAGTCCACATTCTTTGTATGTGCAGTCTGCCATCTTGGTAGGCGTCACCGCCACCGTCCGCCATCGTGGTAACTGCAGCCGTCTACCATTTTGGTCAACGCAGCCGTTCGCTATCTTGGCCAGTGCAGTACGCTATCTTGGTAGGCTTCACCGCCACCGTCGGCCATCTTGATTTTTTCGTTCGTCATTTGTTTATACATTGCTGGAGTTTGTCTCTCACCTTCGTTCTACTGCCATCTTGGTTTTATTTGTTTGTAATTTGTTATTCATTGCTGGTGATGTCCCCAGCACCACGCCCAACAGACAACTGACCCCCTTCTCACCACTCCAATAGATTAAATTTTACAATTGCCCCACTCCTGATTATCATTAGGTAATTGCCCAATACCTTCTAATATATTTCATTGCTGCGCCAATGTTCCTCATTGGCTAATTACTCGGGTGTTTTTGGTAACCTTCGTTCGACCAATTAGTCAGTTCACCTGCAACCCCTTCCGATATAATTACTTCATCCACCAATGTTTCTCATTGGCTTATTACTCGGGTGTTTTCGGAAACCTTCATTCCGACATTCGGCGGTCTTCTTTAATAGCGAGTGTAGACTTTTTTTCCCTTCAAAACTCTTTATAAGACGCACCCCGAGCCCCCTCAGAAAGCAGTCATTTTTCCCGCTGTCGTTCCTTTTTCGCTATTGCGACCATTTCGAAACTTTCAGAGTTTCAACCCCCTATTAAATGTACGATAGCCATGTTGTCAAGTGAAGAAGACAATAACAGTAACAGCAACGCAGAAGTAAATGGAGATAATATTCTTCGGCTTAATCGCACCATTTTGGCATGCGGAGCAAATTCGTCAATGTCGTATACTAGTACGAACCCGCAAACATCAAGCAATCAGTAACAGCCCCCGTTGGCCAGAACGTCCTATAGATTATTCTCTCCCTGCTTCCCAGAGAGCCCAATCAGCTCAGATTTCGAATACAGTGACATCGAAGAAGAAATGGAAGTGTCCGTTGCCGAATTTTCTCCATTCATGTCAGAAGACGTAAGCAAGTACAGTGAACTGAATTGTGGGTACTGACACGTAAGTTTTCGAGATGCTTGAGGCGTTCTGCAAATTCAATTTTGTAATGGTACAATACACTGGCCTTGCTGCTACGATGATTTCGAAGGCTGTTATGTGCGGGACACATTAATTTGCGACTATAAAAATTGTTACATTTACAATTTATGCCATATCTCTACGCTTCCTTGTTCGCTGGAGGAATTGGTAAAACAAAATCGTGATGTCCACGTATGCAAGGCCAGAATGTATGAAAGTGTAGCGTATGAACTTTTCCGAAAAAGTAAATATTATTATGTGTATAAATGAAAGGAGAAAAGTGATGGACATAACCATGCTGTGAAAAGACAAGTTTTCCTGGACTGGGCCTCCACTTGCATGCCTTTTGTCTGCGAAGTGCACCTAGGCTCTAGGCCAAGACCTTCCACTAAGTCTTCTCGGAACGGTGGAGCGCATCCTGGTGATAAGTTCATTCCCGAGAAAAAATATGCAAGTTCATATCCTCTAGTGCACGGCGTAACCTACGCGGACCAGCCGGCTATTACCGTAACTGTGGAGCACTAAGAAGCGTCTAAGATGGTAAGATACTTGAATTTTCAGTGCAAGATTGTGACAGTGACGAGTGTGCAGTTCATTTGTGCCATCCACAAACAAACTTCCCTACATACATCGGAAATATGAAAAAGACATTTTGGGCGAATGACGTTCAAGCAAGTACGACAAGAAAAATTGCGAAGTTAATATGAAATTAAAAAATGGTAACCTTTTTAAAGTATGCTCTGAACGATATGATGGCACTTGGCACAGTTTGGAGGTTACAACGCCACCGTACCCATGGCCAGAGGTGCTGGTGTGTGCATGTGCATATGTGCTTTGCTCTATCTGTAGAAAAACACAGGTAATAAAAACCTCCCATTCCCCTCGTCATTTTTGTTTTTTACCAAATACACACGTTCTACAGTGTAAAAAAAATATTGACATGCGTGATTAAAAGTTTTGATGGAAAAAGGTATTTTTTATGCTATGTTAAAAAAATCATTATTATTATTTAAATAAATGTCGGTGTGTTTAATTATCTTAAAATTTTTTGTTATGTACCAATCTTTTGCATTTTTTTAGTAAATATGTTTATTATGTAAAATATTTTCTCCTATGTGTTTTTCAAATAATATATATTTATTTATATATTGCTAAATATGTTTTTCCATTTTATGTGTAAATATGATGTATGCATATATTGAATTAAATTTTCTTACAAGTTTTGTTTTGAAATAATGATGTAAAATAAATAATTTTGTTGCAAGTATTTGTGTATTATTTTCATTCATAATGAAAAAATTTAAAAATGACGTGAGTGTTTTTATTGCTGCTACATGCAAGAGATACAGAGGAGAGAGATACAGGCAGAGGCTGGCAGGGTGCTTGTGCGACTTGTCAGAATGAAGGTCGTCATGCAATCACATAACCTCCGTCAGCATACTCCCCTTACGTCTTCGCACCCTCGAGAGGTAGTTAATGTAGGTCAGTAGAGGTACCATTGTGCCGTACATAATTTTTAATTTTTTTAAATGGTTATTCTTTTTAATATTTTACACAATATTTTTGTGATAGTAAAACAAAAAAAGATAATAATTTACAGATGNAATTTTTAATTTTTTTAAATGGTTATTCTTTTTAATATTTTACACAATATTTTTGTGATAGTAAAACAAAAAAAGATAATAATGTACAGAAAATTTTAGGGTATATTTTTTAATAATTTAGGTAAATAATTCAACCATAATTATTATGTAATAGGAGGCACTGTTATGAAATAGCGCACGTACTAGTCCCTTCTCCAAGGGAAAAACAAGCACATTAAACATATTCTAAAAGAGAAAGAATTAATTAACGTACTTGACCCTTCCCCAAAGGAAAAGTAAGTGCAATTAACATATTCAAATAGAGAGAAAAAAATATTGCACATACATGACCCTTATCCAATGGAAAAGCAAACGCAATAAGCATATTCAAAAGAGAAAGAGAGAGAAAATATTGCACTTTCTTGTCCCTTCGCTAACGGAAAAGCAAGCGCAGTCAATATTTATAACAAAGAAATGAAAAAAAATACTTATGTTTTTTAAATTGAGAAAAATGCATTACTGTACACACGCAGTTAGAAAATAAATAAAATTTTGCCTTATTTAACCAAAACACCACACACATAAATGTAACACCAAAAAATTAGTTTTAAATGCTTGGTTCGCATGTATAGGAGCAAAAAATTAAAATTTATCATCCATATAAATGTCTAATGTAGCTGCAGACTCTGAGATGGAAGAAAACTTGGAACAAATCCTACCATGTAACATTTCAGGTCCGTAATAATACGCACGCAATTAGTTAGTTCGAGGTGTAAATCGGAAACATCGTAACGTGACGTGCGTAAAATGATTTCAAAGTTATTTAAGCACTGGTGAATGTCATCCCCGTCAGACCGATCGGAAGGTGGGTTAGCATCGAGAGGCAGCGGAGACCACATGTCTTCGCAGTAAAGGCATTTTCAGCATTTGTGTAAGCAATATCGTATACCGGAGAGTACTCTACCGACACGGATTAATCCGTATCACCGTACGTTGCCAGCTTCCAGCAGCAGGGAACCTTCAGTTTTGTTGTCGCATGTAGCCAACTCACCCGTCTGGAAACAGCGAAAGGGTGGCGTCTGGGAGCTCTGGAAGGGTGTTGTCTGGGTGCTCTGGAAGGGTGGCGTCTGGGAGCTCTGGAAGGGTGTTGTCTGGGTGCTCTGGAAGGGTGTTGTCTGGGTGCTCCGGAAGGGTGTTGTCTGGGTGTTCTGGAAGGGTGTTTTCTGGGAGCTCTGGAAGGGTGTTGTCTGGGTGCTCTGGAAGGGTGTTGTCTGGGAACTCTGGAAGGGTGTTTTCTGGGTGCTCTGGAAGGGTGGCGTCTGGGTGCTCCGGAAGGGCGTCTCCGTCGCAATGCCAACTGTTGCTATAGGTGCATCGCCGGATTCTACCATGTATCCGATGACGCAGGTCGCGTCGCCTTAAGGCGATAGATACAGAGGCACCCATATTTTAGAATGAATAATACCCACGCATTAATAAGGAAAGCTTCATCACTCTCGGACCAGAAATCAATCGATGACATTACGAAGATGGCTGTTTATTTCCTTAAAGTAAACACAGCACATAGTCTTCAACACCAATACAACTATGGCGCATCGACGCACAACTAAATCTTATAAGCGAATGCCCACCCCCACCTATAATGGTACACATAACCCCACCACAGCCTGCCTCTCCTTCGCCATGTGTCTGTACACCTGCAAATTAAAAGTTACATATATATTCAATTTGATGATTATGTAGGCAGGAACCTTAAATAAGTTAACATTATTTTTTTTTAATATATATAAAATTAAATGATTAATATCTTATCAACTAAATTCTCTCATTGGCCAATAACAATGTAATGGAGGGAGTGGGGACCACCAAAGGCTAATAAATGAAGTGGTAGTTTTTCCCCGCCTTAAGAGATACACTGCAGCTCCCAGGATCGGCTTGGAGACTATACCAGCGAAACTGCGCTGGCCATCATCTTTGAAATCTATCCGGGAGAACAGCTAATCATGCATGAGATCGGAAACGCTACTAGCCACCAGGAAACTCGTATTAAACCCAGCGTGGCAATATTTTGATCAGCTTGCGGCGCACGTGTGACAGGGTACGTCTGAGCGGATGTGGATAATTACTCCGCGCAAGATTTTGCTGTTCCCTTCACCCGTTCAAAGTCCGTATACGTTCGTGGCAAGTTCCCCCTTTCTCCTTTGGTACTGCATTTTCCCGCGAGCCAATCCTATATATTAAATTATCACTGATATTTATTGTCTCCACAATTTATTTATTTAGCAAAAAATTCAATGTTAAATTTAAAAAAGAAGAGGGTTAAAATAAAAATACACCGATAATTATTTTTATACAGATATAATTCATTTACACAAATTAAAAAATTATAAATGCACGTAAAACTACAGAGTATTTAAAAATTAAATGTGCTAGCCAACATATTTTCGTAAGTAAGTCTTTGACGTTCGATCTGACGCAGTAGAACGGGAATGTTCAAAGTTCCTTCTTCCAAGTTAAAGTCGGTTATAGTCGAACCCATGTTGGTGGCAGCAGGTGACATCACATGTGGACGTTTGCACGAACATGCCTCACAGCTCGATGCAGGTTGCCCAGAATTGTAATACACCGTGGTGTCAACACGGTAACTGTGGCACGACCTTCGACGTTTAGTTGGGGCTGTTTGAGTCAAAGCCTCGCTGGTATTATTTTTATGCAGTCCTTGGTGGAGCAGTCAGGGGCGTGAATTTCGGTAGTTAAAGGAGGAGGGTCGACCTTGACTCCACTCGAATTTGCTGCAAATTCCAGAACCTGGTCCACGGTTGCTGGAAGAGTCGTATTCTGTTTCCTGTGGTGAACCACGCAATTCCCAGCAGTACAGCAAGTTATTAACTGTTAAGTAGGCTCGCAATCACCCGGAGCCACTGAATATAATCAGTGGCCCCATCCATCACATTTTCCTTCGTAGGTATGTAGAGATTCAGACTCCCAGAACGAATAAGTGCCTTTAGAGTCGTCCGGATATGACAAGACGTACAGGTTCTTCGGGTGAAATGGCGTCTTCTTGCTCCCCCGGTGACTCGTGCTCGACTGGGTGACTAATTTATTTTCGGGTTCGATTTATTTACATTTCTTTTTGCGTTGTGGAATGACATCATCTATATTCGTGACTGTAACGTGATCAGGTATCTTCGTATTTACACAGCCTAAGATCACGTACGCGATCGCAGCAACTATTGAAGGTAATTTTGCATCCACACCAGCACATAACTGTTTTTTTTCCTACTCTGCATCATGCGTTATCACATCGGCAATCTCTTCTCGAAAGCTGGCTGGCATACCCAAAAAAAAAAATGTTTATGCTACGAGAGACCTAACAATGTTTATATCACCATTAAATGTGCATGCCACTCGTAAATTGACTGGGCGTTTTTCGAAGCGTTCACCAAAGATTTCCGATCCGTTTATTTCCTCATTTTACGAAGGGAAGGACACCCATGATCGTCATGTACCTCAATTATTTCCAATTTGTTTATGCAAAAATTACTTAGCCATTTTTCTGCTCGGGCCCCGTCACATAAATCGATCCTCGCAGGTACTGCATCAGCAAGTCGCACAGCACGATTCCCACCTGATGATACGGAATCTTGCCTTCGTCCCAGGACAGTCCCTGGTAGTACTTGGTCAACCAGGTGTTTCTTTTCTTGCTCTTTACGTCCAACAGTTTCCATGGACATGGAGGCTGGAAGTTGCTGGTTCGAGTTACGCCATGACAATCCGTGACTGCTATTTTCCTTGTGCGTGAAGTCGTCTTGGTTCCATTAACCTTGCAAGTTACATCACATTTTTACCTATTAAATGTGAGTCCCCACTCCATGCGTATTTACGTGCTTAATTAATTTATTATTTTTACCAGGCCAGAAAAACAGTCATACTGAATGATCCTCTCATGGAGTATCAAGCAGTAGGCTGCGGTATTCGCGGGCACATTTTCGTTGGTTATTATTTCGATCCGGCATTCGACCGTACCATTTTGCATGCACTCGTTCTGCTTCGATGTATTCAGGGTATTCGGATTCCCATGCAGTTCGAATGCAATGTCGTGCGGCAGCGTTTTCTTTATGAAATATTCCATATCCTTCATCTCGTACTCCCCAGTTGCAATGAATATCTCCTTCGCTGCCCCCATAACCCAATACCGAAAACGGGAATTTTTATTTTCCTTGATGTTGTAAGTTTTTAAATCCACTAGCCCCACACAATTCCCGCTCTGTTTCTATGGGAGGGTAAAAACTGGCCCGCAGCTCGTACATTTGACCACTCAGCATGATAGAAACCGCCGTACTGATGAGATCGGTATGGATCACACACCATATTTATTCCCTCCGAGTTTTATTGATTTTTTTTCGGTTTATCACTGGAAATTCGATTACTTAAAAATCGCAGACACAAGTGTCCACATTTTCACGTGCTATGAATCTGTTCCGTTTCGAAATTGTACGTTAGTTTGGTATATTTCAAATACTCGTGCAATTTGTGTAGATGACGCCAATTCCCAAAACTATCATAATAGTCTGCATGTTTACCCTTTTTTACTTAGGCCACCCAGTGCGTACCAGGCCCGGCTGTCGTGTCCAGATTAATTATGGCACATTCGTGTCTCTTGGTTTAAGGGGGCAAAGCATCTCTCATAAACACTCCGCGAAAATTAAGAATTTTTAATTTGTGCGCAAACATTTCCAAATCCACGTTTAGTCAGTGGGCGTCTAGGCCAATTCACTTTTTGATGTCCTTCAATATTTTCCCATTTTTTCCCCCAGCAGATGATCCTCCTCTTCCCAGATCCAGATAATGAATGTAGAGCCCCGAGTCGTTTTTTTTTCCTATGGCGATAGCTTCCAATTTCCTCTTATAGTGGTGGGTTTCCTCTACCTGTTTTCGACATTTCGAAACGTGCTTCACGATGTTTATTAAAATATTCGTGACTGTCCCGGCGATACGGGCCAGGGCACCGATTTCAGGTATCAGCGCGAGCAGGAAGACTCTTACTTTGTCCTTCCCTTTCCTCTTGGTCCTTCGAGGGCGATGCGATTGCCTTTTGCTTGCACGTAGATCCATACCTAAAAATAAACCTTAGTTTTCATGATTTTGGATACGTCTCAGGAAGCTACTTTTTCTGCAAGCCCGGCGGCTGCCGATTTTCTGTGCAAGTATATTGTCTGCCTGGTGCCTAGCTTGCAGATTTTCGTACTGGGAATAGGCATTGTCGTGCTGCTCGCATGTTTTTTCAGGGCGTTTATGCCTGTCTCGTTGTGTGACAGGCTTTCAGCTAGCCTTGTTCCTTGCCCACAAAATCTGTATCCTGGAATTGAAAGTTCGAACGGCAGATTATTATTAGTGAATCGACGATCCCATGGCCGGATTTCACCATCTTTACCTTGCGACACATTGTATTCAACTGACCGAGCAAACTATAAGTATTTATCTTTCATGCAGTTTCGTTTCAGTATAATGGAGGTAATCTAGCAGGACAGTAGTCTCCCCGAGCGTACCACTGGGGAAGATGCCGAAACCGAGCACGAATCACGTCTCGGTGCTCTGTTGCTTAATAGCAAGCGAGTACTGATTTGTGGGCCATCCGGGTGTGGAAAAAAATGCGTCCTACTAAGCCTGCTGAAAGAACCGAACGGCCTTCGGTTCGATAACATTTACATTTATTCAAAATCAAGTACTGCAGGTCGTGGATGGCGTGGGTTATTTCTCCTGCAGCGAAAACAAGAAGGTGGTGCCTCTGAACGAAGCTCTTCCAAACTCAATATTTGTCATAGTTGACATTGACTGCAAAAAACAAACTTGTATTCAAGAATATGTTGCATGGGATGGCACGCGAATGTAGACTGCGTGTACCTGAGTTAAACTTATCCCTGTGTATCCAAACAACTGATTCGCGGTAATGTGAATTTCCTCGTTTTGTTGTGCATGGTCTACACTAATTTACGCCATGTTTACGACGATCACGTAAATACAGACGTGACATTTGCAGAATTCAATGGTGTGTTTTCTTTGTGCTGGAAAGACAAGTTCAGTATATAAGAAATAGCAAATGACTGCTTGGTACATAAAGACAGGTACAGGTGTGGGTTCGATCAATTTATCCTACGAATTCAACAATGAGTTNGTAATAGAAAATGACTGCTTGGTACATAAAGACAGGTACAGGTGTGGGTTCGATCAATTTATCCTACGAATTCAACCATGAGTTACAGAAGCATTTCCAAATTTGGCAGCCTCTATCGTCACAATGACCTTTAATGTGGACAAAATCGCTTCACCACTGCATACATAGATGAATTGTCCCTTATAGGAGAAAACTGGAAAGTGTGAAAGATCAAGAGTTTGAAGAGAAGGTTTGGTGGTGGTCGATAAACGCATAGCGACAATGGATGCGTGGATAATTGACCTTGTCACAGTTCGAAAATATCATAAAACAATTTCAGAAAATCGCAAACGATTTCCTACAAAAATGTTAGGTACATATTTATTCATATATATATATGTGTGTGTGTGTGTGTGTGTGTGTGTGTGTGTGTGTGTGTGTGTGTGTGTGTGTGTTTGGAAACTTCTTTCCACTCAGTGAACGATGAATAACCGAACCGAACTGGTGAACGATCTTCAGTGAGCGATCGAGGTGAGACGGACCAAATTATTACTACCAAAAAAATAACAGAATGGCCTTCGAGAATCGAAGGGTGGAAGCTCTCAAACATATTACCCTCCAAATAGACTAAATTATAAAAGAAAACGCGTTATGTAGACGATGCCAGCATTGAAATCAAATGTGAAATTAAGGTAGAAGAACCGACCACGATGCGTAAACGGTAAAGAAACCCGGAATTTCCCGAATCGGAAGGTGGTATCACTAGTGACGAAGACGATTTGCCTCTGATAGATTTGCTGCGTGCGAGAGAATGGAAACGAACACGAGAGCACGGGCCGGGTATGGGCACTCTTCTGTCTCATTGCATCGCTTCCTACTCGGACCATACTGCCAACAAGACTTATAGTTAGCATAAAAGTTTGGAAAATCGTACCTTGGAAATAAGAAAGTTTTTTTTTCCCAGGGATGTACTGCAGATCGTTAAGCTCAAGGGAAAAATCATGCAGGGATTAAACTAAATTTTGTTTCGTAGGCGCCCTGGACACTACACCGAATCGGATTTGCCCAAGTACCGCCTTTGGTTAAAGCATAGTCGCGCATATTACGCCGATAATAACCCTGCATCACATCAATTCAAAGACACGGCGCACGGAAAATTCCACATTTTAGCCGAACTGTTTCCTAGGGTACGTGAAATTGTTGGTTCGGGTTTGACTCATAAATTGTAGAGTGGAAAAAAAATTGACTATCAATATTGGGATGATCCGAATGAGTTAGTAGATAGGCTAAGACTTCTGATTGCTTCGCAGGCAGCAGGAAACTTCTCGCACACGAACGAAGTAATATCTATCATTAAAGAACTCGCGGAGGTGGGCTACACTTCGAAATGAGCAAGTGTGCAGTTGTTGACGAGCTGCACAAATACGCTAGGATAAATTACCCACGCATAAAATACGTCACGAAAGGGCTGAACGATACCTTCCAATCTGCCCTGATCGAAATGCAAGACTTCGCACGTGTGTGAATAAATGTCACCACTAAACTTTGACCATAATCGATACTTTTTCCAAATATGCCTGGGTCTGGCCGCTCAAGTCAAAGAATGTACGCAATTTCACGACAGCCATGGCAGATATGTTGCGCGAATGACGAACACCAAGAAATCTCCACACCAACGATGCTGAAGAATATTTTAATGCAATTTTTCGTGCAATGGTGAAAAAGGATGGCATAAATCGTCGAGCTAGCATCGTCGAACGTTTTCACAACACGCTCAAAGCTAAACTGTGGAGACATTTCACGGCAAACTGAAACTACAAGTGGTTGGATATACTTCCATCACTTGTTCGCGAGTACAAGTCTACAGTTCATTGCCCGTATGAAGCCTGAAGATGTGAACAACGACTCCCTGGTTCGGATCGTGTATGCTATTCCGAAGAGGAGGGACCCACGCAAGACAAAAAGCCAAGATAGGTGACTTGGTGCGGATATAAAAAAAAACTAATAGTTTTCCATCAAGGCTTCCGTCAGAACTAGTCTGCAGAGTCGTACAAGGTGATACGTATGCGACACTCGTACCCAAGCATGTATTACCTCGAGGACCTACGTGGCGGAAGCATCAGTGGCGGATTTTTTATCGAAGAGATCTGGCCTATGCAGTTTCCAGATTTGTATTTGGTAGAGAAGGCGCTGAAACGACGTATGGTCGCGTGTACATGCGGTGGTGGGGACACTCCAAACGTTATGACTCCGGGATCGCCGAGAAAGACATTTTGGCATTAAAAACTCTGCTAAAAGTTTAATTTAATGTAAACATATCATATATACATCTCATAAAACCCAATGTCTCTCTGTATGTCTGTTAGTGCGTTTATCACTCGAAAACCACGTATCCAATTTGCATGTTTTTTTTTTAATTAATAGCTATATTCTCTGGCCAGGTTTTGGTATATATTTTGTTACGTAAAGTAACATAAGGAATAAGCAGTGACGATAATAGTGAATCAAGTCAGAAAAAAGTTGGCGCGCTCTCTTGCAATACGCTGTTTAAACCGTTAAAGTTGGTACAATAACATGTAGTAAAGAATTGTGTACAATAAAAAAACCTAAAAAAATTCCGCTGTAGCATTTATCTATCTATAACTGAGAAACGCTAATGAGCGTTTTTATCATTTAATTCACCGATACGTTGAGTTTTATAATATGTATAAAGTATAAAAAATTAACACTAAGTAAAATTCAACTTTATTAAAAAAAAACCAAAAACAATAATTATGTAGTCCGCGCGAGCTAAGCCGCGGGCACAACTAGTTTTTAATATGATTAGTCGTCCCATGTGTGATGAGAAGCTCGTTCTATCATTTCTACCCCTGTTGCCCCCCCCCCCCCTACTAAACGGGCGGCGAGCTGTTATGTATGCACGCATAGGTGCGAAATTAATTCCCACAAATTTTAATGTTGGAGTAAAACCATGAAGCGTTTCAAAGATCTATATAATCTTAACTTGACATATGCATGTTTTTTTTTGTGTACTTAAAAGAACATTTAAAATGTATTATTCTGTTTGTTGTACTGAAATGCAGTTATAGAAAACCAGAGTATTACAATGAGGAGCACGAAAGGAAGGCATTTAAGACCTCCAATATACCTACATATAATGTAAACAATATATAAAAGAGTGTTGAATACAGCATAGAGAAAGTATGTCGTGAATAAGAAAAAATGGTAATTAAGGGCTCTGGATGGATACTCGATTCGGTAGATCGTCTGCAGCTGAGAACGAGCGGATTCTGTCCACTCAAAACATAGGCAATATATGGATATATTCGTCTTTGGTATGGATTACGAAAAGATGAAGGTATCCACATTTCATTATATCACAAAGCGTATAAATACAAGGAGCCTTGGTAAGTGATAAGCCTATGGAACGATGATGGTTATATCTCTAAGGGGCCTACAGTGCTCAGAAGTTTTACCCGTCATTGCTGTGATTGACAACAGTAATTTCGTTTCATTCCTGTAATTCCTGCGCTTACATGCCGAGAACGAGTACGAATGTATGACTCAACAACTCATCAGCATGTGCAACATCTCTTTCTATGAAGACAATTTCATTCCTGGTTCCTGCTCTAAAGACATGACGACAGCCGAACCATCCGTGTTCACTAGTGTATCATTTACAGAACTTTCAGTGGCCAATCGGTGTCGCTTTTGCTGCAAGGACTTTGCCTTCAGACTTACTACACAACAACACGATGTTTGTAAGTGCAAGAATAGTTGGTTTTGTGTTTAACTAAGGACTGGGATTTTTATAAGGATGCACACTTTACATGGAAGCACATGAAAATTTATTAGTGTTTTTGTAGTAAAATATTCTAATAAATTATTAACACAAATTGTAATTTTTTTTATTAACCTTATATCGTAACCAGTCTGTTATAAAATATTTTCGTTAAAAACATTACTATGAATCAAATATTGGCTAATCACTATGATTATAAGGGCTTCAACATATATTCATGGAGCTATAAATGATACTTGTTAACTGAATTTCACGAGCCTGACTCCTCAGAGATCACAAATTATATTCGCCTACCTTATTGCCTGTTCATATTTGCTTGCTTGCAAGCCGACCTGCGAGAAATTTGGCCTGCTACTTAATAATTTAAAAACAATATATAAAAGCAATAAATGTGAGCACAGGCAGATATGATTAAAAAAACCCCGACTGAAAAAACGAAATGTTGTCTTTAAAAAGTTTTTAAAACCGTTAATACAATGAATTTAGACTGAAAAATCTCTCCAATAAGTATGGTCATGATCCATATATGCATTAATTGAAAATAATTATAAAAATATTATTACTAAATGTTTAATATACTAATGCAATTGTACGAGAGTATGTATGGTCTTCGTTTATTGTTAATTGTAAGATATTTAGGAATCTTTGTGAACGTTAATTAAGTAGCACAGTGGTTAGAGCACTCGACCTTAGACGATAGGTTGTAGGTCTAAATCCCTGTCCCTCCATGAAAATTTTTTCTTTTTTAAATATTACCAGCTGTAAAAGGAAAGTATGAAATTTACAAAATCTAAATTTTATAAACTGAGTTTCTATTAAAAATACATTTTAGATACATTATACTGTATTTTTAATGATTGTGGCATTTTTGAAACAACATTGACGAATCAGTCAGTCACATTGAAAATAAATGCTTTTTTCACAGCTTTTTGGAAATTTAAAAGAGTTTTTGGGGGATTAAAAATTTTAAGGGGGAATTTTATTTTTGGGTAAAATAATTCGTTTCGGATGTAATTTTTGAGGTAAAACCAGTTTATTTTGTCGGTAAAATAGACGCTGACCAGAATGACAGAGCAGGAGAAGATGTCATCCAAGATAGCGGACTGCTCCTTTTCTCCTGTTACATTATGCAGTTGTCCCTGAAGCCCCATTCCTATACTACTTAAATCTTTTGATTATATAGCAAAAATGGACACGAAACAAAAAATACACCTTGGCCCGTAAATTTCAATTCTTGACCAACATATTTTCAGACACATTACACAACACGCAAAAACAATATGAACTTCAAATTTACTGTCGCTATATTTCTAGCAGTAAAATACATAAGATAAAAGTTATGTTTGCATTATATTAATGATGGAGTCTTTCTTGTTTCAATTGCATTCTAAGAAATCAGGCGTAATTAATGATCACAATTTAACCTCTATAATTGACCTTATACCACAAGCATGTGATGAAACCATGAACAGAATAAAGCAAGTGCATTTGTTATAAAATAAAAGATACTTTCTAATAAGTTACTACTTTCGTTACTAAAGCTGTAAAAAATTTCGTTTTAAAGAATATTAGCTATGGCAGGTGGCATAGTGCCACTGAAACACTGGAACCTTTAAACTAAGGAAGTTTGCNTGAATGATCACAATTTAACCTCTATAATTGACCTTATACCATAAGCATGTGATGAAACCATGAACAGAATAAAGCAAGTGCATTTGTTATAAAATAAAAGATACTTTCTAATAAGTTACTACTTTCGTTACTAAAGCTGTAAAAATTTAGTTTTAAAGAATATTAGCTATGGCAGGTGGCATAGTGCCACTGAAACACTGGAACCTTTAAACTAAGGAAGTTTGCACTAACACCATGGCAACTCAAAAATATTTATAAATAAATACCAGATTGATTAGTGTTGCAAAGAGAAAACAGATTTTCTGACCACTCCGCTGGTAACAGTGTTGAGAAGTCGCAGCATGTGCCGTCAGTTACCCATTTTACCTGCTGTATTGAGCGCATTAGAATAATTGGTTGACGGTGCAAAATTTATCAATTATTCAAGTGAACATATGAAGATATATATGTTTTACAAGATCAAGAAATATATGGCATTTCTATAAAATTTATGTTATTTATAAGTAAGTCAGTAATAAATGCAAATTAACCGGAAATGTTAATTTACTCGACTCACCACTAAAGTTGTTTGCACGACTGCATTATCAAATACTGACAACACAATGTAATATAACTTTTGTAGTGAACCCGGTGGGGTTGCTCCCAGATTTTCGCATGTGGGAATCTTGCCGGACGATGCCGCTGGTCAAAGGGTATACTCAGGGATCTCCCGTTTCCCGCAACCCTTCATTCCGGCGCTGCTCCATACTCACCTCACTTTACCCTCATCGGCACTCAAGAACTCGATGTTAAGAGCTGCCCAAATCTCTTCACTCACTTTAATAATGAAATATTTCATAGACGTTTGCATGATGCATTACGAAAAATGTACAAATGAATGCATTTTAGTAAGAGTATTTATATGAACCAATTTTGTTGCCCATTATGTTTCTTATTACTATTATAATGATAGTGTTATTACTTGTATGTATTTGGTTATAAAATATACATGAAAATGTTGAATTGTGTAATAAAAAACTTATACCTAAAATTAAAATATAAATTTCGAGTTTAATATTAAGGCGTTTTATGTTTAAAAATTTTACATTTACGTACGTTCTAAAAATTTTCTATAGCATGGATTAATTTACAGATTGAGTTATACCCCTATTAGGAAAGCAGTTAATATATTCCTGGAATATGCTTTAAAACTGACTAAAGAACATTAAAATGTATGCTAAGATAAATTTAACTGAAAATAAAAAATTTGAAACGAAAATACACTGCAGAAAGACTTAAAAAGTATCACAAAATAGGAAAGTAGCTGTTCTTCCCTATTTAATATTGGAAAATTATATTCCACACAAAGTTTTAAGAATACATTTGTTCAAAACACTAGATTGAGTGCTAGTGTTAAAAAAAAATTATTTGACAAATTTATTAATATCACATTTTAAATGAGTAGTTATATTAAGATTAAAGGCGCATTTATTAAAAAATACACGTTCTTCTTCAATATGAAATAATTTAGATTAAAACAAAAATGGGAAATGATCAAAACACACATATTTCACTTCAATGCTAAATGTAATAATATAGATAATTTACCAGAATAAATTGACGCTGCTTATAATAAGACAAAAATAGAGACAAATTTATAAATACGTATATTTTACGGGCCGAACAGCGAGTGCCGGCCTGCCAAAGACAGGTGGTTTCTTATAGTGGACAGTTTGTAGGTTCTGCGTCATCGTATAAAATAACCTTCTATGTCCTGGTGGTATAAAAAGTGGTCGTAATGTCCACTATCATCGTGAAGATAGTCTTGTACGCGCCTTTGCATGGACCTCCTGACCGTTTCAATGAAAGACTGGCCGTTCTGATATACTTTATCTTGGTGAGGTTAATTCCAGCATCATATGCTAGGTGGCTTATATGGTCTACAAACAAACCGATGTACAATCATCCATTATGCTGTAACGATTTTGTCACCATTTTTTTTTTACGTTTTGAGTAACCTGTGTTGTACTATCATTCTTTTACATGTGTCATTAATATGTTCTTGGTGCTGCTTAGAGAAAATGTTGGTTTTTTCATCTCAATATAAATATTCCTTGGTATAATTTATATCTGGACTTTTCTATTCTGTTGTGTTTTGTTACGTTAATAATTTCATAATTTTGGTATGTATATTACTCTACAAGATTGTTGCTTCTACTGTGTCTTTATATCATATTCCACCTGTTGCCAGAATATTTTGCTACAGCGCTCCGCTAGGTGCGCCATGAGTAAAGCTGGGTTTACAACAGAAAAATTAACAGTTAAATAATGCGTTAAGACGTGTGCAGAAGAAACGGGAGTGTGTGTTTGTGTGCATTGGTTTCCAATGTTACTTAGCAGGTCGTGTCCGTTGTTGGGATTTCCTTGAGCGTTAAAAGAAATAGTTATATTTTAAATCTTAAGTGAAACTTAAGAGGCGGCAAACAAACCGGACAGATCATTCGGTGTTGTTGGCGTGGAGCTATTATTTACAATAATGTTAGTACAAAAAAATTAAAAATGCGTTTATGTGGACATATTTACAATTATATTTTTTCACAATTATTAGCGTCTCCGATAGAAAATGTCCGCTTTAACGTATGACCTTAAATATAGTTGTGATATACGAGGTTAGGTTAGGAACATAAGTAAACATGGCAGGCTTTTCGCCAGTTTCCAGTGGCTGAAATTAATAATTAAAATATTAATTGGAAACTGTAATTACTCCAGACGTGTTTTAAAATGCCAGATCAGCGCTTACTGCATTATTCTTAACAAATATATTTTATTGTAAACCCAGTTTAAGCATGCAGGCTTTGTTTTCTGTGCGTCCGAGAAGGGCGAGGATTTTTGTTTCGTGTGGAACCAGACAATAGATGGGAAGTCTGGAGAGAAACATCTAGACAAGCGGAAGCAGTTGGAAAAATCTGCGAGTGGGCGGAAATGTTACCTCAGTCTTTTAAGATGATGAGTCGTTTGTTAGAATAGAAGTAACATGTGATTCTTACTAGTTGAGTAAGTGCTGCATGTGGGTCGTTAATTTTGATTCGGATATTTGTTGACGTGATCGAAAACTCGCAAGTGCTTCTTACTCCTTTTTTGAAGACACATTGATGAGAGTATTAACAAGTGTGGAATTACTGTGTGATTCCATTCTTCTGCGAATTTCAATCGGCAAGCTCAACATTATATAAAGTATGCTGCTGTAATTCTTCAGCTGAATGTAATGACAAAAGGGATGACTGGCAAATCAGGTGCTGTACGCTGCCAAGTTAATCAGATGTGCCTACTGAAAATAACTTTTCTACGCAGTATACAAATTTGAATTTTCGGCAAGTGAAGGAAGTTGAATGACCTGTTGTCGTTCCTATTGTTATCCTTTAATTCTCTTGCATATACTGCTGTTAGACAGGTATTATAAGCGGTTATGTTCAACTGTCAAGGCAGGTATTTTTGATTCTCCTAAATATCGCGGTTCTGATATGATATTACATTTTTTACGTATCTTATTTACAAAAATATGGTATCCTAAAACTATAAGTCTAAGGATTTCTATATTACCTCAAACCAGTAAATGTGACAGCTTAATTGTAACGTGTATTAAGACAAAGGTATTTTTAACGCAATTGCTGGTAATGCATTGTGATAATACCAAAAAAGTTATATTTACACACTCGAGAGCCAAAAAAAACTGGAACACCTGCCTAATATCGTGTAGGACCCACGCGAGCACGCAGAAGTGCCGCAAGACAACGTGGCAAGAACTCGACTAATGTCTAAAGGTATGCATTAGGCAATTCACACCATGAATCATGCAGGGCAGTCCACAAATCCATAAGAGTGCGAGGCAGTTGAGATCTCCTCTGAACAGCACGATGCAAGGCATCCCAGATGTGCTCAATAATTTTTATGTCTGGTGATTTAGGTGGCCAATGGAAGAGTCTAAAGTCAAAAGAGTGTTCCTGGAGCCACTCGGTAGCAACTCTCGACGCGTGGTGTGTCGCATTGTCATGCTGGGATTGTCCACTTCCGTCGGAATGCACAATGGACATGAATGGGTGTAGGTGATCGGACAGGGTGCTTACGTATCTGTCACCTTTCAAAGTCGTATCTAGACGTATCAGGGGTCCCATTTCACGCCAACTACACACGCCCTATACCATGACAGAGCCTCCACCAGCTTGAACAGTACCCTTTTGACATGTAGGGTCCATGGATTCATGAGGATGTCTCCATACCCGTACACGTCCATCCGCCCGATACAAATGGAAACGAGACTCGTCAGACCAGGAAACGTGTTTCCAGTCATAAGCAGTCAAATAGCGGTGTTGGCGGACCCAGGTGAGGCGTAAAACTTTGTGTCGTGCAGTCAACAACGGTACACGAGTGGGCCTTCGGCTCCGGAAGCCCATATAAATAATGGTCCGTTGTAAAGTTTGCACGCTGGCACTTTCTGATGCCCCAGCATTGACATCTGGGCCAATTTGAAAAATGGTTGCACGTCTGGGACGCCTGTTTTTTTTAATGATTCTCGTCAGTTGTCGTTTGTCTCGTTCGTTCTCGATCTTTTTCCGGCCACAGCGATGTCGAAGACTTGGTGTTTTACCGGATTCCCGATATTCACGGTATACTCGTGAAATGGTCGTACGCGAAAATCCAAATTATATCGCTACCCCGGAGATGCTATGTCCCATATCTCGTGCACCGACTATAACACAACGTTCAAACTCACTTAAATCTTGATAACCCGCAATTATAGCAGCAGTAACCGATCTAGCAACTTTGCCAGACGCTTGTTGTCTTATATAGGCGCTACCGACCGCATATCGTTACTCTGATAGGTTCCATGCCTCTGTTGTTTGCATACGCACGCCTATACCAGTTTTTTTGGATCTTAATTGTATTAGGATTGATAAATTTGAAGTTTAATAACTTTGAAAGTAAATGATCGAGTGCTCTAGATGGTTTTGATGGTATGCCATTCTTAAGCGGTACAATGTCACGGAATAAATATATGTTAATCTACAAATATAGGTCTAGGGGTGACGAGGGGGTTATAGGTGCCTCTTAATATCGGGGTCTTGAGAAAATATAGGTCTACGGATTTTCGTATTATTTTTAATCAGAAAGATAGTGTGTATTAACATAGTGTAACTTATGATTTTGGAATTTTGGCTACTACTTTCAGGTTCTGCATCGTGGTGCCTACGAACCCATATTTTATGTTTAATATTGATCGCAGTAAATGATTCAGTGTTTCTTCATACTAAAGAAGTCATATGTCAATTATAATTGCTAAATTAGAAGTTTATAATTTTGAAAGTTAATTTTTCAGTATGTTTGTCAAATTAACTGTTTGGTTTCATTTCAATCAATTCTCAAATTAGGTTATATTTTTATTACTTCGTAGTGTCGCTGCTGTGTCACTTTTGGGTTCCAAATTATGCGGCTATGGACTTCTTTGGTGTTTTAGTTACATACCATCTGGTAACAGAATATGTTTTTGTTGTAACTTCCACTCCATCATTTCGACCGGACACACCCATCCAGCACTTTAGCGAAAAGTTGTTGCAGTGTGCTAGGTTGAAGGCTATGTCACGTGGACAACGTAATACCCTGTGCACTTGGAGCCACTATTTTGTAGCTGATTCTCGCCACAGCTATATGCTACTGCAGTCACTCTTGACTGCCACTGCAATGCCAATGCACTCGCTTAGAAACCCCACGGCAAATATTATTCACTAGAGGTGAGAATGGTGACCAGATGTGTTGCTACTTCTTCCGGAAAATAGTAAAAGCCGTAGTAGTAAAATAAATTGTTCAGCCTTTATTGCTAAGGATGTCGTCGAAAGCTCTCTACCTTAGATTACACGAATATATTCCCAGTTGAAACGATAAAATGTTTTTTTCCGCGACTTTCGGATGTCAAAAACTCATTCAATGAATTATTTTAAAATGTAGAATTGCCTAAATTTAAGCGAAGATGAGAAAAATAATTGCAACAAGAGAAGATACTTGCAAATGTTTTGTGGTTTTGTGTTTCGTTTTTAGTATGTATGTACCTAGCATTTTTTAAAGTCTTCATTTAAAACCAGACTAATCATTTATTCATAAAAATTCAAATGGCCTTCTGATTGTAATAAAGAATTTTAAGATATGTAACATTCGTTGCGATTCAACGATATTTTCTAATTACTTAATTATTTCATTTTTTTGTTATGACATGTTTCTGTATTTATTAGTCGTTTAGAATGCCGCCAAACAGCCACAAGAACATATAAGGGAAACACTACACATAAATAGGAATGAGGAAGGAACCGGTTAAGACCTGTTTTAACGATCTTTTTGCTCAGAATGAATTCGGAAAACTTCGGTGAACCGAAATTGGGATTGCCGGACCGAGTATCAATGCTAATACTCCCAAATGCGAGCCCATTATTTTTACCACTGCACCACCTAGTTCAACATTACCAAGTTGTACCTTTTCCTTATACTCCTTTTCTGCAAATTGTTTGTTGTATCTGGGGCAACCCTATATTAATGATGCTCTGTTTCTACATTAAAGCTGTATTCTGCAACTGAGTCCCAAATTCCTGAACGTGGCTCGATTTCTGATATCAAATTTTCAACATCGAAATATTCGACAATTTTGACAATCCACAGCCACAAACTGTCTTTTCCTCGTGACATGGTGAATATGCCTGAAATGTTTAGACATGCATGGTGGCCAAAAAAATGCACGTGCGGCTAACGACAGTAGCCTGTAACTGTGGCTCCGCCTGCTTGCACAATTTACAGGAGTGGCTGGCTACCAGGCGGACTAGTCGCTACGACAGGCGACCTGTAACGCAGTCGTTACCCTCACGACTGACGTGGCCCTGTAAGAACGTGCTCATTCTGTTTTCTGAGTATTTCAACAAGTGTCGTGCGGCTGTGGCGCGCGATAGACAAAAAAAGTGACCCCGTGTGCACCGGCCCTAACGATCCGCAACCAAGGCCTTCACAATCGCCAGGAGCCTGTAACCAACATCGAGTGTTCACTTGACGTGCAGCGAAATATCCGTGCCTGTCACCCCACTAGGACCAGCGAAACCATCGCAGTCCGGGCAGACTGTCAAGCGAATCACAGCAGAACGACTGGGAATTTTTTAGGCGAAAGCCCAGGCGTCCGTGACCCGGAGATGATAGCGCCATGGTACAAGAAGTGAGTCAGATCCATAAACTAAATATGAGGTAGACCGATCTCGCTGGCTGAGCACAACCAATCTACGTTTCCCAACATTGAACAGCTTTTCTGCCAATACGGCTAGCAAAAAGGGGGTGGATTGGATTTATAACACTGTTTGATAAACACGTGCTTTGAGAGGTTTGTGTAACATCTCTAACCAATTTGCAATGCAAATAGATTAAATTCAAATTTCTAAAGAGCAGATAGGTAATATTCCTTCCAGGACAAGGGCTGGAGGCTGTGGCACCATCCGCCATCTTGGATCCTGCAATCTGAGATGATGTCACAGCTGCCATACTGTATACTTGACATTGACCTTTGTTGGCCATCTTGTTTCCGTATGCCATCTTATTACTTTCCTCATATTATTTTCTCCTGTCATTTTGTTTCCATCTAACATCTTGTTTCTGGCCGCTATCTTGTTTCCCAATTTCTTAACTTCATGTCTGTCGCATGTGCTCCACATGCTGGAGTTATCTTGTCGTCTGCGACAATGCACTACCAGTCCCTGTAATGTTGTTTATTGCTGCTAGAGTATGCCATTGTCATCTGTCATAATGTTTCCACTTGTCCTTCTTTCAACATCCGCCTGCTAAGGGTGCCGGAGTTGCTCTCGCTCGGCCCCTTAAGGGCGCTGCCTTTTTTATTTCATTTTCGCAGAGCTTGAAATATCGTTTGGAGGAGGGCAGGATCGAACTGCCAAACCTTGGGTGGGCATGCAGACGCCTTAGACCACTCGGCTATCGGGACATGTGCTGGGACAAGGGTTTAAAAGTATATGTAATATCGTGTGTATGGGGAAAAAATTATTTTTAAAAGAATGTAAGTTTTCATTGTCCTGATTATTCCAGATTAAAAATGTGTAATAATAATATTTTAGTCACTTATCCTAAAATAATATTTTCTTATGAAAATAAAAATACGTACTTAAAAAATAAAAAATAATTTTTTTATTTCATTTTTATTCGTATTTTATTTTTATACTTTTTTTTTATTAAAGACATTTCATTTTCTTGTGCTGGTCATCTTACTCCCACTGCCACAACACCCGCCCTTCTTCCCCGACCATGACCCTCCTGGACCACTGTTTCCCCACCCCATCCTGCCTATAACCCAAAAAAATCCCAGCCACTCATTTCCCTTTCCAAACCCGTCCCAACCCGAACCTAATTTCCTATTTGCTAGTTTGCCAGGGCAAATTAGGCACATTCGCCTACCTCCTCCACTGCACTAATAACAATGTTTAAAAGGCCTCGGGGCCCAGTGTCCTGCCTGCCGCTGCCGTCTTCGTCATCTGCTCGCCTTAAAGTATGCAGTTTATTTCTCGTCAGGAATTTTCTCATTGCCAAGCCGCAGATGTTTGCGTGCTGTCCCAGTGGGCAGAAAATAATTTCCGCGATCGTCACGTACAGGAGGCTACAGTCGGTCACTTGCGGATCTAGATCCAGATGAACTGGCCTTTCTACCAGAAAGAGTTCCTGCTGACATATACATACCACGAAGTTCGGTACACGTACAAGAAACTTCCAGGCTACCTGCAGCAAGACGAAGATATTGCCAACTACCTACCCTGCAAGGAGTGCTTCGAAGGTTGCACCACTTTCGTTTCAGACACTCCTCATTCCTGCTGCTGATGCAAGGCGCTACATCGCAAAGAAGCAGCAGCCACCACTAGCACCACCTCCTCCATCGACGAAGGGTCCGCATAGTGAAAAACTGAAATGACTCCTCAGACCAAGCGACCGCTGGCCTCATGCAGCTGTTCACATCGGGTCTCCGATCCAGCACCCCCTTCACCACGATGACATGCGACAAATGGCATCCAGCACATGAGGACTCCCCACACACCACTATAGCCACCAGCAGCAGTTAGTTGACGCCCAGTACAGCTACTCCCATAACACCACAACCACGATCTTCTATGCACGAGGTGATGTACACCATCTCCTTCAAGTCAGCTATGGTGAAGTGTTATCCTAACGCCATCCCCGGGTTCTGGCGAGTGGAGTACTGGCTAGGCAACCAACAGTATGAGGATGATGTGAAAAACATAGAAGTCTGTGATGGTGTGAATCATTCTCGCCTCTACTACGTTCTGGTGCCTGCATACAACCCGCGCTTTATGAGCTCCGAAGGAAAGTCAAAAGTGTATTTTGTGGACACAATCCAGTACAATTGTGAAACCTGCACAGTGTTCAATATAAGGCCGGATGCAGCCCTACCGTATAGCACCGACGATTTGTTGCACTGAAAAAAGGAGAAACAATCAACATTAAAGAAGGCATCCAAAATACGAACTATGAAATACGACAAGGGGGTCAAGAAACAGTGCTTCGCTTCAGTGAAGAATGTAATAGCAAGACGTATATAATCCTACCGGACGAAGAAGCTGACACGGTTCCGTTCGTCGAACGGATCACGACTTGCCACAGCCTGCCGTGCGAGGTAAAGACAAGCTCAACGGATGATGATGAAAAAGGACAGTTGATAATAAAAAAAACTATATAAAGAAACAATTTTTCGAACGGAGCAACATAATGTGAAAAAATGTATAGTTTCCAATTCTATTTTAGGCACATGGTGTGTGTAAACAATAATGGCCGGTAACTCTTCGTAAAAAAACCACTGTCTCTTAGAAATGATCTTGCTTATCTGTGTATGAATAATGCAGAATATGTTGTAACATAAATGCAGGAAAAAAACTATNATGATGAAAAAGGACAGTTGATAATAAAAAAAACTATATAAAGAAACAATTTTTCGAACGGAGCAACATAATGTGAAAAAATGTATAGTTTCCAATTCTATTTTAGGCACATGGTGTGTGTAAACAATAATGGCCGGTAACTCTTCGTAAAAAAACCACTGTGTCTTAGAAATGATCTTGCTTATCTGTGTATGAATAATGCAGAATATGTTGTAACATAAATGCAGGAAAAAAACTATGTTAAAAAACATTTTTTGCCTGTCAATGTAAACTAATATTGCTTAACATGTATGTGAAAACATAATAAAAGTGTTTTATGAATATAATATGTGTATAATTTAAAGCAATTTTACCTCTTATTTTATTATTTGTCATTTGCCCTATCAATACATAAAAAAGGTAATGTAAAGTGTAGTGGTAAAGAAACTTAGTAAACATTTTATTTTTCAAGACAGAAAAAAGAACCTAATACAATAAGGATATAAATTAAGGAAAAAGCCCATTCTGTATAAAATATGTATACCGTTTAGGTTACTGGAGTTGAGTTTGCGAGCATGCAAGGACAGGCAGGGCAGCTGACCATGACAAAGTTTGAAAAAATTTGTGCTTGCATGGCAAGAGCAGTGTTACATTTTCACAGGTCTGCACCTGCATAGTGTCAGGTAACTGTACACATGCATGTGTATGTGCTTCCACATCGTATTCACAACCTACATGGTATCAGATAGCATAAGTGAACATGCATGTGGGAAGAGCTGTGTAAGCATTTTCACAGCTCTGCACCTACACAGTGTCAGGTAACTGCACAAGTGCATGTGTACGTGCTTCCATGTCGTTTTCACAATCTACATGGTGTCAGATAGTCTAAGTCATCCGGCATGGGAAGAGCTGTGTAAGCATTTTCACAGGTTTGCACCTAATAGTATGTACACTGGAGAGCCAAAAAAACTGGTATAGGCGTGCGATTGCAAATAAAAGAGGTATGGAACCAATCAGAATACCGAGATGCTGTCGGCAGCGCCTATATAAGACAACAAGCGTCTGGCAAAGTTGCTAGATCGGTTACTGCTGCTACAATGGCAGGTTATCAAGATTTCAGTGAGTTTGAACGTGGTGTTATAGTCGGCGCACGAGAGATGGGACATATCATCTCCGAGGTAGCGATACAATTTGAATTTTCGCGTACGACCATTTCACGAGTGTAGGGTGAATATCGGGAATCCGGTAAAACATCAAATCTTCGTCATCGTTGCCGCCGGAAAAAGATCGTGAACTAACGCGACAAACGACGACTGACGAGAATCATTAAATGTGACAGACGTACAACCCTTTCTCAAATTGGCGCAGATTTCAGTGCCTCCTGCATACCTTCAGACATTAGTCGAGTCCATGCCACGTCNTGCGGTAAAACATCAAATCTTCGTCATCGTTGCCGCCGGAAAAAGATCGTGAACTAACGCGACAAACGACGACTGACGAGAATCATTAAATGTGACAGACGTACAACCCTTTCTCAAATTGGCGCAGATTTCAGTGTCTCCTGCATACCTTCAGACATTAGTCGAGTCCATGCCACGTCGTCTTGCGGCACTTCTGCGTGCTCGCGGGTGCCCTACACGATATTAGGCAAGTGTACCAGTTTTTTTGGCTCTTCAGTGTATAAGCACAGGTAAGTGCACGAATAAAATTAATGCAAAGTAAGTTAAACAGGTATTTATTTAAAAACAATATATGTTACTTAAAAAAGGTATTTCTTATTTTTTTAAAACATTGGTAAGTACTATTTCACAATGTCCTTCTCGTCAACCCAGAAGTCGTCACTTTTCGAGTGTCCCAGCCACGTCACATACACGCGACATTTACGTCGTTTCAGGAGCTTCTCCACCAAAAAAAAAAACCATCAAGAAATTTCTTACGCTAGATCTCCTCTGCGTAAAAGCCTCCAACATCGAGTTCACCTCATAACTCCTCGAGGTAATACATGCATGAGTACGAATGTCTTATGCGAACAACTTTGTATAATTCTGCCGACCAGTTGTGACGATAGGCCTTGTGGAAAAAGCCATGCAGTTAGAGATGCGCACCAGGTCACCGATCTTGGTTTTAGTCTTGCATTGGTCCCTCCTCGTCGAATAGCATAAACGGACCAAAGCAGGGAGTCGTACTTGACATTTCCGGGCTTCATGTGAGTGGTAGAGTGAACGGTATAATTATACTCGCAAACGAATTTCGGCAGTAGCAGAAGGTACTTGCAGTTTCCGTTCGCCGGGAAATGTCTCTACAATTTGGCTTTTAGAGTCCAGTGAAATTCTCGACGATGCTAGTCTTGAGTCCTGAGTATGTGGAATAGGGATTTATGCTGTACCTTTTCATCAGTGCATGGATAGTAGCATTAAAATATTCTTTACTATCATCAGCGTGGAGATTTTTCGGTATGGGTTCTTCGCTCAACACATCTGCAATGGCCTCGGTGACGTCACATGCATTATTAGATTTGAGCTGTCTGGCCTAGTCATACTTAGAAAACATGTATATTATGGTCCAAATGTAGTGGTGGCCTTTATTCCTAGGAGCAAAGTCTTGCATTTCGATCTGGTCAGATTGGAAAGTATCGTCCAGCGTTTTTATGTATTACTTCCTCCGATTTAGTTCCTTCTGGCCGACCTGTTCAACTCCCCAGAAATTGCATATTTCGTCATCTCAAGATGTAGCCAGCTTCGACGAGTTCTTCAATGATAAATATAATCTCGTTGGTGTGTGACAGGCTGCCTACAGACTGCGAAGCGACCAGTAGCAGTAGTTTATCGACGAGTTTGTTCAGATTGTCCCAAAACCCATAGTTTATCTTGCGTTTGGCGTCGATCTTCTACATCCGCAGACCTTCTCCAACAGCTTCGACCAATAGTGGAGGCGAGTTTCCGTAAACCCATTCCCATCATCATCGGAGTGTAGACCATGTACGAACTTGGAAATTGTATTGTGACTCATGTTCGGTGTCTTACTATACACTGGTCAAAGCCATGCCTGTACCTTCCCTTATGTTGTGGTGAATCCTTATCGATCACCAATATGCCATACTCCTCGTTCGAACACAAAGAAAATATATCCTTAAATTCTACGAGCATCATGTCTGAATTGACATTGTCGTCGTACACATGCCGCAAATTCGTATCGTTCATGCGAAACAACACAAAGAAATTCGCAATACTACGTAGCAACTGTTTTGGCACGCACGAATAAGTTTGGCTCATGTACAAACAGTCCACATTCGCATGCTGTCCAATGCTAAAGTATTTCTAAATGCAAGTATGTTTCTCACATGCCACATCGTCGAAAGTAAATACAAAGTTTTGCAATGCTTCACTTAATGGAATGATGACTTCGGTATCACTGCAAAGGAAATATTTCAAGCCTTCCACGGCCTCCAGTACATGGACCAGATGCTGATATTTAGACTGCTGAAGGGTATTGGAGTATAGGTACACGTTCTCGAATCTTTGAACATTCGGTTCCTCTAAAAGGCTGAGAAGCACACACCTCTTATCGCAACCCGATGGCCTGCAAATCAGTCATTATATGGTATTGGACAAAAGGGTGCCATGACGTACATCGTGTGAGGTATCGACATATTTCTTGTTGATGTGGAAAGTAAGACTACCATCTTGGTTAATTATCTCCATGATACTAAAACGAAAATATATTAAGGTCGGGTATAAATAGCGTCCATTAAAACAGAAACATGTGATGACTCGTATAATAAAGATCAAATCCGGAAGAGCGATCGTCGATACGATAATCAACAATCTACCTTAAGAGCTGCACATTGCCAGATACAGGTTCTATGGGCCTGGAACCAAGCTACCAAAATGTTGGCACGCGGCGATACTGGCATCTACGTGCTGGACTAGGCATGCAAGTGGCCAGATTTCATAATTTTTAATATATTTCGTGATAGCAAAATTTTAAATTTTTTTTTTAAACCAAATTGCTTCATAGTTAATCGCTTAACTTACACATTAACTTTTCGCAAAATAATAAATTTGTGGTGTGAAACGTACTTAAGAATTGTCTTTCTACAAATGTCACTTTGGAACCTATGGAAAGAGTTTCAGTATATCCATGGCACGTGAAACAACCTATTATTAAAAACATTGGTGTGTCAGCAGCAACTAATAGCATTGTCGTAGGAAAGGTACTGTCTGTATTGGTGCTAGCTTCTGGACTTACACAGCAACGACTATGGTTCTTCTTATTCCGCAACATGTCAAACGTAAACGAGAATACTCGGGATAATATATTAAGATAATAATTAATGGTAGTGTAGTTTCATATACTCTGGCTTTTATTGCAAATGTGTATTTTTTTTTATTTTAGCATTGACCACAAACAAATGTTTTGCATAGTTGCTGTTAACCTGTCGTGACCACATTATTTATATTATTCGTACCCATATGTTGCAGATGTTTTTGCTGAAGTCTTCAGCATGGAGGGCGGCCATGTCAACGTGGGAGCTTCGGGGGGTTTCCAACTTCTTTCGTCTCCTACTGTCTCTGGGGTAAGTACAAGACCACAGCTAAGTTTACATTATGGGTTTAGCAGCAAGTATTTTGCCATCCGGAAGTCTGGGCTGAAGCATGAAGGCGCCTGCATCCATAATCCTCACAGAGAAGGATAGGTATGTGACCAATGTGGAATGGAAATCGGACGGAAGGATAGTATGGAACATCATCTGAGAAGCTCTAATGGAGTTGTGCGGCAGAAAGCAGCTGGCAACTGCAAGTTTGGTAATGCTCCATATGCCAACGAGAGCGACGCACGAAGACACAAAAGGGGTGTAAGTTTAACCCGGAGAAGAATATGTTTCCTTGTGATGACTGCGGCAAAGAATATTTCAGGGCAGATTAATTAAAAGGGCATGGCAAGAAGTGCGCAGGCCCGGCACCCCCACCAATGAAGAAGTCCAGGCGTGATGTTTCTACCCGGCAGCAAACAGTGCCAGCACCAGCACTAGCCCCTCGACGGAGGATCGTTGTGGGGGCAGAACAGCCAACAACCCATGGATTTGTGCTGGCCGAGACGGCATTTAGAGGGAATCTGAAAACATATGTGGCCAAAAATAAAAGTGACCAGACCAAGGTTGTGTGCACATTTGTAGAAGAAATGAAACAAAGTATCCTCGACCAGCTGCAGGAAGAAGTAATTGAAAACAGACCAACAAAATTAAATTTGTTCTTGGGATTTGACTACGGCAAACCTGAGCCCCACGCAGATGAGGAAGACCAGCGCTCCTTCAAGGACAAAAACTTGTCTATTTACAATGAATTTGATGTTCAAGAAGCTGTGGTGGCCAGCCTGATCAAGATATGCTAGGAGGAGTACATTACAAAGGGATCTGGATGGACACTTTCAGCAGTAAAGAGAATTCTGCTCAGAATAAAAAAGTTGAACCCCTGCGTGCATCCAGCTACATTGATTTGCCAGTGCCAATAAAAAACAAGAGCGCAGTGACAAACCCGAAATATGAGGATTATGATGCCAGCAAGCCGCATGTCTACCTCCAGTTTGTAGACGCGATCAATTTTTATCGCTGGGCGATGTCTCTGCCCATCCCCGTACGCGACTTCCACTGGGTGAGCACCGAAATCAATGTTGCGATGGTGTCAGATGATGGTTTGCTTGGATATGTGCTGGAGGTAGACGTATAATATCCTGCAGAACTTAACGAATCGCACAAAGACCTGCCATTTTTGCCCGTCGACAAGTATCCCCCAGGTGGAAAGAACAAAAAATTGTTGACGACGTTGCAAGTAAAGAAAAACTAAATTTTGCATTGCATCAACTTGAAGAGAGAAATTGAACATAGGCTCATAGTTGATGCGTGATGTATTAGGAGTATTAGAGCGGAGCTGCCACCCAACCCCCCCCCCTCCAAGTTAAAACCAGTTTACAGAGACACATGTCGGTCGTAAACACCGCAGAGAAATGTCAAGAAGAGGTAGAAACTCGCTTCCAAGCCGTACACATGTCGCTGATGCATAGCCCTCCCATCCACAACCCACCTTCCCCCCTCCCCCTAGCAAACCCGTGAGATTTGTTGGACGCCGGAAAATCACTAGATAGTCAGGTGTATTTTGCCAGAAGTCAGAAATCACACATCGAGAAACAGCTGACAAACTGGAAGGGTGTCACCTTCCCCCCTCCCCTCCCTTCAGGAACCATGGCACGTTTTTGAAATGCATTGTTCTGATTCCTAACACCGCCCCCCTCGCCCCAACAAGGCAACATGTGCCGACAATTAGGGAGAGAGGCTAGAGAGCACATAAGCCTCTTTGCGGGGAGGGTGGGTGCGAGTTGCATATCGCTGCGCAGAGAGATCAGTTAATTATTACCGCACAGAGAGAGCAGCTGTGCCAGTGCGGCCAGGGGACATCGGGCCCCCGGCGACAACAGTACCTCAGTACATGAGTACATCAGTAGGACAGTTAGTGAACAGGACTTATCATTATCACAGATCCGAGAGAAGAGTTACGTCAAGAAATCGCGAGAGGACGTCAGAACGAACCCAGAACAGCAGTCCAGGGGAGACGGCACCAAACGCGGGCCTTTTACAAGGCCGCCCACATCGTCGGAGCTTACCCACAGCAGACAACATACCAGCACCAACAGCATAGTTAAGTATCAGGTCGTCGACCAAAGAAGCCCCCCCCCCTACACCACGACGTCGCCCACAGTTAATCCGAGTTAGCTAAAATAGAGTACTACACCTTGGAAGTGTTTCTGTATNATTTTTGTTTAAACTCGAGACAATATATTCATCCTTTAAAGTGCAACACCAACAGACTTCCTTATTGAAATACCCTCAACCTTCAAGGCACCTTATAGTCTGTGCCTGAAGGAGTTAACTACGACCCTATGAACCACCTTGTATGCCACAGGTGGGGAATAGCATCATAGTAAACAAAATCCATTGTGTGCGGCAATTCGAGCAAGAGGCATATCTCAAACGCTACATGAATCTCAACACTGAAAAAATAAAGGCAGCCAGCAATGATTTTGAAAAAGATTTTTTTTTTAGCTGATAACACAACAATTGGAAAAATTATGGAAAATAAGAGGAAGAGACAAGTCATGGTATTAGTTTGAAATGAAAGAAGACTGAAGAAATGTATTTCCAAGCCCACCTTCAAGCGCAGGACGATTTACGGCGAAAAATTTCCGTATTGAAAAAAGAGAAAGAAACGTAATTGTTTTATAAACCTATTTTCGCTGGCTTTTCAGTGCTCGACTTGTCCAAAACATTAATGTTCAGGTTCCATCACGATATCATGAGTAAGAAATATGAAGACATCATCAATCCCCTGTTCAAAGTCACCGACTAATTGATTTATGAAATTGAAATGCAGGATTATTACGCAGACCTAGCCACAGACCCCATTCTCATGGACGAGATTGATGCCAGTGCCTACCCACCCACTCATCCCTGCTACTCCCCCACCAACAGGAGAGTGGTGGGAAAGTTAAACATGCGTATGGTGGCCAACTGATGAGCGAGTTCGTGGGGTTGCGTGCCAAAATGTATATTTATATATGTAGCGACATGTTAACCAAGAAGGCAAAAGGAGTCCAGAAGACAACTCTGAAAAATAAAATCACATTTGAAGATTACAAAAGAATTTTGAAGCAGCAGTAAGTTTTGTGTGTAACCATGAATAATATAAGATCTTACAACCATGAAACTTACACCCAGTGCATGAATAAAGTCGCGCTCACATGACAGGACGACAAGGGGCAGATATTGGATGGCGGAATAATGACAGTGCCATATGTATATAGGGGTAGACCTTAATAAGAAAAAGCAGATGTTTCATACAGTACCATATAGTCATATTGGGTATAAATCAATTACGGAGGGAAGAAAGAAAAGAAGAAATATTAGTAAGATTAGTAGTTGTCTACCCAATATAAGCATATGGTTTGTTGCTTTGTAAAAATGGTATGGTGTTGACTACTGACAACAAATTTGAGGGCAAGCAAGATGAATTTTATATCTGGTCAGGTGTGTTACTGTTTGTCTGATGAAGGTTCAGTTAGCCATTACAGCTTTACAACTGATGATAATGAATGTATTGTGTTAATTGGAGAATTGAGCTAGCCCTGTTGTGGTGAGAGGGGTTAACTGGCATGTTCAAAATATCGTGTCTTTCCCTGGGTGTTGGGTGATTGGGGCCAGGATGCAAGGGCAGTTCCTCACATCAGGGGTGTCAAATCAGAAGCGATTTCACCTCCCTTGCATCCATCGGCTATAAAAATCTCATTTCCTTTTTTTCCCTTGGGGACATGGTTGGAAGTAATAAATCTGAAGCGATTTCACTCCTCACCATCTACCTTAAGCTACAAATTAGTATTCACTTTTGATGAATGATTACTGTTTTTACAGCATGCATGCATGTATGGGTCCTGACGCACTCCTACTCTGTCCGCTGGCTTAGGACAGCGCCTAAGGCCAGTGACGAGGCATCAACTTGAACGATGAATCCGCGCGAAAAGTCCGAATGGAGGAGCACCAGCGGAGAAAATAGTTTTTATTTTAGCTGAGAGAAGGCCGATTCCTGCTCCTGACCCCACTGAAATTTTACTCCCTTCTTCTTCGAAGAATTAAAAGATGCTGCCACTTCTGAAAGCTGATCAATGAAACAGGAGTAATATCATAATATTCTTAAACATTTCTGCACTCCCTTTAAAATCTTTGGGCGAAGGAAATTTAATATAAGGGCCACACGGTCGGGATAAATCATCAGACGATTCTCGCAGAGAAAATATCCCTAAAATTCAACCTTGTCTGATCCCAAGGTGACTTTATCTAGGTTTGCTGTCAGACCAACTTCCCGCATTTTGAGGAACACCTGCCAGAAATGGGACAAATTAGACTCGAAGTCATCACTGTAAACAATGATGTCATCGACGTGGTTGAAGACAAATTTAAATTTAAATTCAGACAAAACATGATCCAACACATGTGACAGGGCCTCGCTACAGTTATTGGAACCCAAAGAAAAAGCGTGGACTCATATTGGTTCCAGAGTGCACTAAAAGCCATATACTTCCTACAGGAGGGATCCAGTAAACATTGGTGAAAGCTGTTATTCAAATCTAGAACGGGAAACAAACTGGCTTTACCAAGTGCTAAAGGGCGTAATCGATTGTAGGCAACGGAAAATGATCCTTATAAATCTTTTTGTTTGCCAGGGAATGGTTAACCACCAAACGATACTTGTCGCTTTCCTTTTACGCACCAAAAATCCCGGTTAACTATAATAGGACGTAGAGGGAACTATTACGCCAGCCTCTAGCAATTTATCTGTAATTTCCCGGAATGCATGGAACTTGGGAGGCGGACATTTAAAATGACGGTCGCACACCGGAATATCATCTGTCAACGACAAATTATAAGGGAGAACAACGCATTTGCCAATGCGTGAAGAGATTATATTACTAAATTCCTCCATCAGCTGATTCAAGCAGACTTGAAAATCAGTGGCAGAGCTCGTGTCATACAATAAGGGAGAAAACATATCCGGAACAGCGTCGACCTGCAAGCCAATCCTGATGTTCGGAGCAAACCCAAAATACATAAAACTCGTAGAGGTTAACTGACACCGTAGTCTTTCCCAAAAATTCAAGGGCTAGTATAACGTCATGTGACAGATGAGAAAATTTCCAAAACGGAAACGGCCATGAAAACCTACTGATCTTAAAATGTAGGTTCACAACTACATTACTCCTAACGGTATCGCCGTCAGCGATACACAAACGTTGCTCTGACATACATATGACATGCACTTTGGAAATAATCTTGGAATCCACGAGTTTTTTTTTTAATAATTACTCATGACTCGATGGGTAGCCCCAGTGTCAAACAATACGGAAAATTGTGAACCGCACAGGTGATGAACACCGTACACTTCCCAACACTGCGCGGGACTTTATATTTAACCCGACTGGAAGAGACACGCCGATTTCCAGTCACGATTCGTTTCCCGTCCTAGGACAGGATCTACGCAGGTGCCCAAACTCGCCGCAATGGAAACATTTTCTCTCGGACATCATGCGCCTGCTGTGTTGATAATTCCTAGCTACGCGTCCCCGAGCTGCACAATTGCACAGAAGAACTGCGTTGATCGACAACCGGTATATTGAAAATTCGGCCTGATTGCGTGGAGTTGCAGTCGCGGTCGGCTCGTACGGCAGGTGGTTAACCAGCACGGTATTCACTAGAAGCCACAAGGCGACCTTCAACTTCCACAGAAGCTAGCGTAGCTCACGAAAATTACGTGGAGCAGAGCCAAGCGTGCATTGCGCACGTACGTGCGGAGTCAAATTATCAACGATGATACTAACTTGTTTAGTTTCGCTCATTTGCAAACAGAAAGCATCATGAAACATGCAAATAGAATCAACAAACTCGTACATAAGCTCACCGGGACTTCGAAATCTAAAGATAAAGTCATGTTCACATTGGCGCTTGTCGCGCGGGGGGAATAAGCCTGGATCACCCGGCGTTTAAAGACCACAAAGGTACAAGCTTCTAATAACATAATTTCCTCTCGGAGCAACTGTAAAATAAATCCATCACATTTAATCACGATAGATTTTAGGAGTCTATCCTCAGAACTCAACAGAGACTCGCAATTTTATTTACCGCAGTCAAAAATTGCAAAATGCTGACAGGTGCTAAGGAAGTCAAAGGAGAAAGGTTTTTGAAGAGACACCAAAATTAATTTCTCTGCTTTGGGCTAGCCGTTGGTGACATTCGCCGGAATCACTCGCTCAGAGGGATGCTCCATTGGAAGTTGTTTACGCCAACAGCCCATCGCAGCTCGGCGCAGCTCAGCTAAGGACAAGGATTCATCCACGTCCTACTCGAGGTCCCGCAATCTTTCTTCAATGCGTATGTGAGTCCAACCTCGGCCATTGCATGCAACAAATACAAAATGCAGATATGAGTAAACAATTTAGTGGTGTGCGCGTATAAATTATTTGTGCCGAAGCACAAATAGTTGAACGTAAACAAACTATTTTAAAGCTTGTATTTTGGCGAAATATTTTTATAATAACTGGTAGCGCCATAATGAGGGTTATCAAACCTCTTACAATTCATAAAATTGGTCATCACAAACATTTCCAGAATCCAAAAAAAGCATAGTAAAGGTGAAAAGTTTAACCAAAAGATATTACAAACGTAAGAGTATTCATGGAAATGTTTAAAAATTGCAAAATACAAGTACGTTGACTAGAGTTTAGGAAATGAGCAATTAGAAAAAAGGAGGGCAGCCTAACAAACCCAGTAAATCCTCCTTTAAGGAAATATAGGTACTAAAACCTAAACATTTTTTTTTAAATGAAGTATCGGTGGAGGCAGTCAAATTACCTACAAGAGCTCCATCGAATAAAAGCCAGAAACAAAACATATAAAACTAATTATTTACAACCAACGCGAGAGTCGTGGACGCAGAGCATATGGAAAAAAATTTTTAATGAATCTTGGACAGAAGACAAACAAGATGACACAAACTACGCCACACAAACATTAAAAACAATTAAAACAGACCCGATTTCCACTATGCTTGCGACAACGACTCACCGTTTCGTGTTGCTCAACATCACGGCCACTCAGGCGACGGAATAAATTAAAAGGTGCCTCATCTCTGCACACGTCCCACGGACGGCTAAATTACAAATTAAAACATATTGCAGCTCCTCAGACAACTCATGCAGGCGATGACCTGGCGTAGAATAGATGGGGGTACAAGGTATGCAAGGAATTATATTAACTTGCCCCGTTTACAAATAAAAATGGTGGAGCGTCAAAGGAGGGGAAATCAAGGGAGGGAGAACATGGCAGTAAATAGGAGGGGAGCCGAGCCGAACATAGAGCAAGCCACCTCGCAGAGTAGAAAGTAATGCAGATGTCTGGCGCGACGTGCTAGCGTCGTAAGATATAGAGGTGGGGATTCAGTCGGCTGGTTATTGTCGTACTAGGGAGTGGCTATGCTCTACCATCTTTACAAGTATCGAACTCTCAGTGTCAGACACATCAAACTTGGTTTATTGAAATAGGTATGCAATTTTATCTGCGATCATATTTTATATTTGTAAAGATTTTTTGCGATTTTTTCATGATTTTTCTAGTTGAAGGCTCAATGGGGTCAAGGTTACGGCCGCCATCATTCATAATGGTCATTGGAGTATAGCACGTAATATTATCGACGTTTTTTTTTATTTATTGAATTTTTTACAATTCTGCTCAATTTTTAAGTTTAATATTATTGAGGTCAAGGCCACCAGCATTCAAAATGGGGTCGTAGTCAGTTAAGAAATATGTTCGTAAACTCTTATTAGCTTCTTTCGATTTTTACATTTTTTTTTTTAGGGTGTTGTAGTTAACATCGTTATTGATATCAAGGTCAAGGTCATAAACAATCAACATTGTGATCGGGGTCATCAATGTAAGTATATCCTTAATATTAAATAAATTAATTTTTTTTTCTATTTTTCTCGATTTTTATGATTTTATGTTGGGTGGTATAGGGGTTGATGGTAAGGGTGATGGTGTTGAATGGGGAAGATGGTATGTCAAAATTATATTACATCCTCTTACGAGAAAACAAAACAGGTGATGAATAGATATTAATAACGGCAGTCCAATTAACCACCCCTTCATGTACTGGCACTGTCTTCCAACAAACAATGTCCCGGAGATCCAAATCAGACTTACTGATAAACTTCGTATTACTTGAATTATGACGTTTATAGAAAAAGAAAGCACAATTCCAGTCGTCCACTTGCAGCTTTAGCAGTTATAACTTGCAGACAAAATCTATATAATTGAAACAAAAGAATATATCTCTCTTCTGCACTAAATACTTGACGACATAATTTGTCCTCTTCCGAGATTCACAATAACAGTTAATTCTAAAGACTACATTACACGTTACCAAATTATGTACAGTTATGTGCTAGGACTGCCATAACTGCTTCATGTCAGCTTATGCCGCAGCAAAAGTGGCATTTGCCTCCTGGTATTACTGAGTTATTGTACTAGGTTTTGTAGTACGTGTCCTCTTTTTCTGTTTCAGGTTTCCATACCAGCTTTTTTACTTGGCTAATAAGATTGCAGTCCCAAAGCTTTGGGCGTTTATTGCAACAGTAACTTGAAATTTTATGGTAATGAGAAAAAAAAAAGATGCCTCCCTTTAAAATTTTTATTTGTCTGTGTGGCTGAGATTCATTAAAATGCCCTTAAAATATGACAAAGTGAAACAAAAATTAAGATGAAAGATTTTAATACATTTTCAAATTGCATTTACGATTGAAAACATTGCACAAATAAAAAATATTAATACAAGCAATTTTTAAAATAAAATGTGTTTCATTTTTAAAGCTACACAATGACCTTTTGTTGTGGTACTACAGTGAAATTGCTTTAAAAAATGTATCGTTTTAATGAAATTTTTTAAATTTATGTGCCTAATTACAGTACAAACTTTAAAATGGGAAGAAAGTAGTACGTTATGCTACAGCTCAAAATATTTTTTGGAATTGTTAGAGCGTAGTAAGGCATAATTCTTTGAATTTTGTTATGCGGTTTTTAAATTTTGAGAAAAAATTTCAAATCATGATAGCTCTAAATTAAAACCTTACCGCAAGTGAAACAACTATAGGAAAACAACAAAACTGCTACATGTTACTCTTACCAACATCACTTTAGCTGAAATCAAACACTAATATAAATATCTTCCTGAAATTTGTTTTTAAATTATGCTTTAAAATCCTTCTAATGACGCTAAAATATGATTTTGACTTTTTTTTAAATTTATTTTCAATATTAATTAAGTTATCGTCGATATCATGTCACGAAACCATAAAATATCCTGAAAATCTTGAGAGAAAAATATTTTTTCAGCAGCCTGAAGCGCTGTGCTCCTCGGGTGGCGAGAAAATAAGACCAGGGCCTTTAGTCCTCAACCGTGGGCATGGCTCAAGTTGGGAGCACCAATTTTGCACCCATTAGTTGAGCGACCTCTGTAACTTTCAGGGGCTATTTTATTGATAATATTTTATATAATTTTACTTAAATCGGCCTTTTAATGGCAAAACTATGACATGAAATCTAGAACGTTGGCTAGTGACGCCATTTTGCTGGCATGTATGTCTTTAGTTAGCGATAAAAGCCGCTGTTTCGCCACAGTATGCTCAAGTACTTTGTGTCCTCAAATTTCGTGCTGAATTGAGCGATGCGTTAATTCGTAGTTAACACACGTAGCACGTGGAAATTAATGCAACACAGGCGGTTAAAGAATGCAGAGTTCAAATAGCCGCTTTTACCACGAACGCGAGTCACACACACCTGCAATATGGCGGTACTAGCCAACAACATGTCGAAACTCCGTTTGCCTATCAGCGCCTGACAACTTCACTTGCCAGGCGGCAGCCCAGCCAATAGGCAAGGTTTCGCAAAACGCAGCAGCCAATTAGAAACATGGCTCGTTGCAAAGCTACCCGCAGCCAGTCTTACTCTTAAGAGCCACCCGAATCTCTTCATTTACTGACTCTACCCTCGGCTGGTGAATTCAAACACAGCACGGTTTTTTTTCATCGCCCGCAGCGCTGATGTCTTCTCACGAGCTACGTGCTTGTCTTTGTAGAAATAAGGTTTATACTACCCGTGGTGGAGAAAAAACGAGACCCTTATGGGAGAGCTATGGCACAAGGGAAAATTTCTGCCACAAGGTGCGCTGGTGTTTCGAAGAGTTCGCTTTTAAGCTAGCAGTAAATTCGTGCGTAGAAGTTCGTGTTCAGTTGGAATGGTGGTAAAATTTTAGCAAGGACGAGTATATAAGTATTAAATTCGTTTCGTAACTTTAATTTAAGACCTGCAATGGCGTTCACAAGAGCAAACAGTAAAACTACAACTGTGTTTGGGAATGAGCGTTCATAAGCAACCTTATTTTAATGGAAAGAAGACAAAAACTTAAGCGCAAAATAAATATAGCTGCTATTAAAAGGAACTTTGTACTTTCGTCCTTTTTCTTAATGAAATTGAACAGGACATCACCGAAAATTATATTTTTTAACCATTTTCAGTTTTTTTCGATTGACTTGTTATATTTAATCACAATACAAATAAATGATGTTCATGGTAAACTGAACAGTTCCGAAATCCCGGCTTTAGATCTACTTGTATGCACATTGTGTATTCTTCCACCATACGAAAAATTATAATTGCCATGAGCCTGATCACTTGATTGATGCGTGGGTCAAGTGAAAGTGTAAAATTATTAGAACAGTAAAAATATTTTACAAATTTACAAATATTTACGCTTATGTGCATAAAAAACAGATAATAAGGTAAATAATATCAGTGTTCATAAATGCTCACCTGGCAGTTTTAATTAAACTTAACGCACGTAACTACTTTCCCTCCGTCGTTACCAACTTTGATTGGCGCATGTCATTTAGTGAGTCCTTTAAAATATATGCAGGAAGGGGCTACTACATTTTTCCACTGTTGATTTAAAAATGCTAAATGTACAAAGCTTTTACACAATTATATTTATTTCATGAAAATTGCAATTTTCTTATTTACTCACATACAGAACGAAAAAAATCCAGTACACATGCAACAACAGTGCACCCTGGGGGCGAAAATATTTAGTCGCCAAACTAACAGCATTGAGCTTCACGACGTGGGTAGAATAGAGCTTAGCAGAAGCAGCGCTCAGGCACAGCTGGCAGTAACGGGACTGGAGTCCGCAGGCATGCTCAACAGGCTCGCGGTTGAGGCAGGTCACTGGCCGGACTGTAAAATTGACGACGGAGCGGTGTGAGGCGCAAACCAGCGAATATTACTTCCACTTAAGAAGCTCTTCGGCGCGGAGAAAGGGAAGAAACGCGAGGGGAGAAAAAACTACACTCGGAAAAAGAAGACAGAACTACAAAAAAACTATTTATACGTTTTGCGGGGAACGACTGTCGCCAAGTGGCAACAAAGGAACCTGGAGAAGTCGAAGCCGCTTTATGGCGTAATTATGAGCTCTGAGGGTTACAACCGTAGGATCGTTTTCTTTTTGCAATATGGCTCAAGATGAAAGGAAGGGGTTTTTTTTTTGCCTAATCCTTTATTTTAACGACCGAATTCCTGAGTCTTTAATTTGAAACACGTGACATAGTTTTGTACATTCCAGCTTGACAAATCCATTCGTCAAAATTAATTAATTAGTTAACATATTTATAACATGAGTTATTGACAAGATAACTATCTAGTTTAGTTCCGTCAGAATGGTTTGTAGCAAAGAAGTTTTATTGCATTCTTTGTGGACGTCATTTTTTATGAATTGTCTAACGTTTACAAGTAAGCAGTTGTAACCATCGTCACTTATAAGTCTATTTCTTATTCAAAGTAAATATGTTATCAAATTCAAATAAAATATGTAACCCTACAATTAAGTTCGTATTATCAGTAGTAAATATTTAAAATATACTTAGTATAGAAATCAACCGTTTAGTTTACATGATGTGAACTGTTTATATAATGCGGCAATCAGTTATAGTGAAAATTGATTTTTATCAATTTTAAGACATGTATATATCACGTCTGTGATTACAGTCTGCCTCTTTCAAGGGTTTAACAATTTCCAATGCTTTATTTCAAAGTAAAGCACCTGGCATAATAACAATAGGGTGGTTTATAAATTTTATCTCCTTGAAGCCAATTTATAAAATGAGTTAACGTAATTTTACTCTCTGGTATTCTTAGAAGAGAAACGTTGAATATTCTGAACTGTACGTTTTCACACATCGGAATCTCACTACTTACGTGGGTTCTCCACAAGTAGTGGTTAAGTTCCTGAGCGGGAAATCCAATTTATGTAATACTGGATTTTAACGAGCTTAAAAAGCATGAAGTGACAAATTAACACAAAATAAACTATTAATTTAAGCAAAATTAAAAGAACTGGCACAACATCACGTTCGCAGAGTTCATATTAATGAACTTACCAAAATGAACGTTTTCGTTGAAATTTTATAGTACTAGGAATGAGCTATATGCACATTTTCTCCTGGCTGTTATTAAGAAAACATTATTTTTTCGTATACTGAACTTAATAAATTATAACAATTGGGAAGTAGTTTTTAAATTCTATGTTCATCTGAAATAAGCACTAATAAAAATCAGCCGAAAAGCTAAGTGACGTCATAATTCATATGTGGGCTGGTTCGCTGACTCCATTTACATTGGCTCCGAAGTATATTTATTTATTAAGAGAAGTTAAAATGTCGTAGCTGTCAAACGTACCAAAAAAAAATCTCAAATATTTTGCACTCCATTGCACAAGTAACATCCTATAAAACACCAGATGACATGTTGCTAACTGCCAGGCCAAAAACTATTTAACGTGTGTTAAATAATGTCTCCGCTAATGAACTTGTACAGATAATTTGATTAAGTTTGTGACGTAGCCTTGCCATTAAGAGAGAGTGACAGAAAACTTAATGGAGCTTAGTTTCCAGTTTTATGGGTAGAAACCATATTGCAAAACATTTATAAATTAAAATTGCTCATTAAATTGCCTTTTCTTTAAAGACAATCCTTATGGAAAGGCGATAACTATTACAAGTAAACACTGATATAATCCAACAAAACCTCTTTTTATTATGATGATGGTGTGATTGGACTGTGTCCATTGCTGACCATGAGACTAAATAAAAAACGCACGCACACTCAGAACTCAGCAAGACAAAAACGTTGTCTTACTGAGTTCTGTGCGTGTGCGGTTTTAATTCAGTATCAAGTCGTCGGCAATGGACACAGTCCAATCACACCATCATAAAACATGAACTCATCATTGCCATTAAACTTCAAATATAAAAGCTCTTTTGCGTGTTAAGAAGTACACGTCAACAAATAAAATTATCGAAAATAAATATTTTACGTTATGTGTGTTTTTATGCATTGTAATACTGCAAATGACGTCGTCGTACACGTCTGGAATTTAACACTGCAACAGTTATTTCCGGGTTATCCAGACTTACAAAACGTCATACCGGAACATTTCAGTGTATATGGCGGTTTCTTGTTTGATATGCTTCAGTATTGAGTGTTTTGTATTTGTATGACAGGTTACGTTACTTTCATGCTGTTTGATACTTGTGAGCAAACAATAAACGATATAATTAAAAAAATTACATAAAAATTTTTTATAAACATATAATGTTGCACAGAGAAAGTTTGAGATCAGCACAAAAACACAAGTGTCAAGAAATAAAATTATTCTGACTTGTTGGGAAATTAGAAAACAAGTTTAGCGAGTACATTATTCGACTCGTATGCACCGTAAAACGTTATAAATACACCTTAATTTAAATAACGCAAATGCACGATTATGTAATATCGCTCATTTGCGAGAACAAAGTCACATTTCTTGTAGTCATAAAATGAGACATGTGTTATTATTATCGCAAATGAACGATTTGTACACTAAAACAACAAAAGAAAAATTTCAGCACCTAGAATAGGTGGTGGAAACGAAATGAACCTGTATGTCTTTATAGGAACTATCACAATATAATATCCCATGAATAAAGAAGTTGCCAGTATGGACATACTGATTTTCTCATGTCACTAGGTTGACTCACCACTGGGATGGAGTTGACGTCCGAGTATTTCCACACATCTTCTATCGCGTACAGGCAAAGGACCCTTGACGGTAACGAGTGAGCCTCAGAATGAGTCGTGCGTTACATTGACGCATGTGATTATGACTCATGATGGATACGTGAGGTCGCAAAACGTCACTAAGGTGCCGTCAGAGGACCCCGAATCACCACCAGAGATGACCTGAAGTCATAAACTTTGGCTCCACACACAATGATGCCAAGACTAATGCGGGTGTGTCTCTCCACATTATATGAAGGATGTGTCCTCTCCCTTCAGCATCACTATACTCACATACAACTTCATCTGTGGCAATGCAGAACGGAAATTTATCGCTGATATGATGCCGCTGATCACAAATCCATGTCACCCGGTTACTGTGTCACTCCAAACGCCGTCGTCTACTCTGGTGACAACGGCGGCCAACGTATGGGACGGTGAACCCATAGTCCAACTGATACCAATCACCTGGACATGGTACGGGATGTTTCATATTGTCCATTCACTGTGTCCATATATCAGGCGGCGATTTCACGTGTTTGAGTAATGATTGGCACACAATATTATGATATTCCTGTAGTGTGGCCTATCCTGGTCAACCAGAGCATTCGCGACTTCTGTGGGTGCCCACGCGTATGCATTGGTTACAACATCGCGCCACTGTGGCATCAGGATTCTCAACATGCCTTGAAATTTCCCGATATGCACGTCCGGCGAACTTACCCTGTGGCTCCTACCAAATTCCGTCAAATTGTGGTAACACTTGCTAATGCATCTGCGAGGCATAATCTTCTCTCAGTGATCTTCAGTCACAGTGTTGACGAACTAACTGCCTGACGTTCCGCACACGTCTTTTAACACTACAACTTTAATAGTGGTGATTTCACTAGTGCACTCATGTAGCCGTGCACTAAATTATGTAGGCCTACAGTATGGTTTATTCTGACTGCTTCAATTTTTTTTGTCATAGAGTGTATTGGAATGGAGAGATTTGGGCGGCTCTTAACATCGAAGTCTTCAGAGCCGATGATGGTGAAGTGAGGTGAGTATGTAGCAGCGCCGGGATGAAGGGGTGGGGATAACGGGAGATCCCCGAGTAAACCCACCGACCAGCGGCATCGTCCAGCACGATTCCCAATTGCGAAAATCCGGAGTGAACCGGCCAGGGAGTGTGTCTGATATTTATTATTACATATTTTAGTGCAAGGAAGGAAAGGAAACATTTTATAAGTTTTACAGTAAGTATTTTAAGAGTAAAAATTAATGTAATTTTTGTTACACTGTATTTATAAAGTTTACCATATCGTTCTTACATTGTTCTTTTATTTACTTTGATATATAATTTTTTTAATTTTAATTAAGTAGCTTCTATGAGGAGAGAGTTGTTTGAAGAGTGGGCAGCAGTCGAGGTGTAAGGTATATTTTGCATGCAACACTGAAATGGATTTGTAAGGCTGAAACAGAGCCGCTGTGTTGTAATGAATATGGGGTTGAAACTCAAGTGTGGCTACCCTCCACTCTACCGTTTCCGACTATCATTAGATCAGACCTAAAAATGGAAACATACCTAAGTTAGCTTAAATTATTTCCCTTAACAGTGAATGCTCGTTTTTTTCTTCTCGAATTACAAATAACAGCATTTATTACTTAAATGTAAGTGTATCAGTTATAACAATGTGAGATAAATTAAGTAACTGAAATTGAATATAAATATTAATTTCCTCATTAGGTTATCAAAACTGAAAGGTTCTTTAGAGATAGTAATATTTTGGACATATCACAAACTTGTTGAAGAGATTTATTTCTTACTTCACGATAACACTAAATATGGAAGGGTTGTTTGTAAGTTATGCCTACTAACGTGTACAAAGTAATATTTTTATGCTTGAAAATTTCCCCAGATGGTGCAATGAGATTTCCGCTAGACGTTTCGTTACTTTGTTTTTTGAAATAATAACATATATAATACAGGAAGTTTTCACCTCGTATTTCAAAGCCATCTTTACATAAGTACAATGTATGAAAACAGATGAGAATTTGAGTGTTGGCATATAGTATAACGGAATCAACATTGCAATACACGTAATATATATTTATCATTGCTTATTATAGTTTTGAATACAGAACGTTGACATCGAGACAAGTGTAATGATATAACAAGCGTCCTCAACTTCACACACTTATTTTTTCATGTGGGGCTATCTTACAAAATGCAGAGATATGAGGCTTTCTATAGACAAATTTCATGGTTATAATATATACTGCCAGCATACAAAGTTAAATTAAAATTTTTTTTATAAAATTTAATTCGTAGATATAACATACAGAGCTATAATATTTATAAAGCTGCCCTTTTGAAAATAAGTGTCCGGCCCACTAAAAACAAGTTTACGGCCTGACGTAGTGTTTTTTCTGTGTCAGATTTGGTGGGAATCTGTTGGTTTTTTNGCAGAGATATGAGGCTTTCTATAGACAAATTTCATGGTTATAATATATACTGCCAGCATACAAAGTTAAATTAAAAAATTTTTTATAAAATTCATTTCGTAGATATAACATACAGAGCTATAATATTTATAAAGCTGCCCTTTTGAAAATAAGTGTCCGACCCACTAAAAACAAGTTTACGGCCTGACGTAGTGTTTTTTCTGTGTCAGATTTGGTGGGAATCTGTTGGTTTTTTNACCCACTAAAAACAAGTTTACGGCCTGACGTAGTGTTTTTTCTGTGTCAGATTTGGTGGGAATCTGTTGGTTTTTTCTGGACACAAACGTGTACAGAAAATCACTTGCTAATTTAATATTTATGTTCTTTTTTTTAAGCGAGAGTTTCTGCTTCTTCCATGTACACACCTAGAATAATCGGATTCGAAGCAATCTTTACGCTAGAACTTCATTTCAACATAGTTCGAACTTTTGATAAATCCACAGACTGTATTCACGCTATATTAATCTACAGAAAAAACACGCTATTTTAGAAAAATAGGGAATTGCTCTTTCAAGATATCGCACTCACCAGAAGCAACTATTTCGGTGCACTCCAACATAGCCCACAGCGACCTTTTCTGAAAGCCATATCTCCAAACACACTAACCTCGTACGTGAGAGACTAGACAAAAACACTGGACTTTGCTACGGACTTTACACGAATAAAATTATAGTATCGCCGCTTGACGTCCCATGGATGCTCGCCGCGCGACGAAAGCCGAATGTTAGTTCACTGACTTTCACGGAGAGGCGATGTCGAACTGGATGCGCCCACCTTCATCGCCCTTCTCGCTTCATCGATGTTGTACCTCACTCACACAACAGACGAACCTCTTTCTACGTGAAGCTATCAAGAGCACACGGTCCTGAGATTTTTTTTTGCTACTACTCTCGAGGCAAAGCTCTACGGGCGACAGTAACATGCGCGCCCAGGGCTCCATCGCCCGTACGCGCATGACGCCGAACCGGTGTGAACTGCTGCCAACGTCACGGTCTCCCATGCAAATGATACGTGTATAGTCCATGCGCGGTTACTTCCAACTTTTCGGAATCCCTGCTCAAGTTCTACTATTCAACTATTCCCCCACCCCATGCAAACAAAACTTAACTAATTCTTGAAAATTACGCCAGAGGGACAACGCACCGCGTTCGGTCGCACTCTCTTTAATAATATTTTGCACGAAAACTATTTCTTACTAGGCATTTACAACACGCCTATTTTATCTCTGTTCTTACTTGTATTAATTATAGGGCTAAATCAAACGATATAAAAAAATATATACGATAAAAGTAAAATTTCAATTTGATCAAAAATAAGATGCTCTTATGTAAAGGAAGTATAAAACGTTTGTGACACGTGACTCATTTAGGAACCAACCAAACACTTCATATATGGGGTGAATTTTCAAAGGTTTGGTTCAAAAAGTGTGAAGAAACCGCGAATAGATTATAACAGACTCTGAAAATGCACAGATGTTACTATGACTGTACAATTTTACTTTTCTAGTGCATCTTAAGGAAACTGCGCAGGTAATCTCTAAAAATACTATTTGTGAAACTATTTTCACGATTTTTTTTACTCTCTTTGAATACACTGAATATGATAAAGAAAAAACGAAACCGTATGGGCTTATAGAACTAGTTTCTATCTTTTCTGGCTAGAAGTCGTATTCAAAGGAAATTTTTTGCTGAGATACACGTAAACGCGCAAACAGCAAATGTACAGAAAGTGTGCTGGGACTACCAACTCTTAACGTGCAAGGAAGGTTTCCAATGAGGCGATGCAGCCGACTCATTACAAAGTTGTACACGTGCAGCAAAAATTTTCAAAACAGCATGATTAATGTTGAATGTAACAAAAGAGAGCTTTAATTTTGTAACAATCTTAAATTTATTTAAATGTTTAAAAATTATATTAATTATTGAGTATTTTATCCAAAAGCCAAACGTTTTTCCATAAAGGATGCTTTAGAAAGCCCATTTTGCTACCCCCTCCCTTTTCACCAAGCAATACCATCATAATATTTGCAATGCTCTGGTTGCATGTAATATTTTTTAATAATTGTATTAATGGTTTTTATGCACGTCCATTTCAGTTATGAAAGTTTTAATTGTTGTAGCTGAAATTTATGTACATAAAATAGATTATTAAACATATTTTTCTTCATAAAATACCTTACACATTTTATATACAACTATAGTAAACTCCTACTCAGCGAAGATTTTCTTGCAAAATGTGCTTTCTGATACATCACAAATTGGAAATAATTAAAAAAAATGTATTGAAAATATTATTCAATTTATGAAATAAGTACATTCTTGCAAATTATATTACATTGATATAAAATATACGCACTCTTCTTTCATATGCAACATAAATAGTGCTTTTCTGACAATTTCGATAGACAGTTCACGGCTGCTTCCAACTTTTTTGAAGCCCTGCTTAAAGCTCTACTTTCATTCCACACCGCCTCATGCAAACAAACCTTAACTAAGTCTAGCAAATTACACCAAAGAGACAACGCACGGTATTCGTGCGCACTCAGTTTAATATCTTTTTGCACGAAAACTATTTNAAAATGTATTGAAAATATTATTCAATTTATGAAATAAGTACATTCTTGCAAATTATATTACATTGATATAAAATATATGCACTCTTCTTTCATATGCAACATAAATAGTGCTTTTCTGACAATTTCGATAGACAGTTCACGGCTGCTTCCAACTTTTTTGAAGCCCTGCTTAAAGGTCTACTTTCATTCGACACCGCCTCATGCAAACCAACCCTAACTAAGTCTAGCAAATTACACCAAAGATACAACGCACGGTATTCGTGCGCACTCAGTTGAATATATTTTTGCACGAGAACTATTTCTTACAAGGTGTTACCAACACGACTATTTTTTTTCTCTCTCTCTCTCTCCNACTATTTATTTTTCTCTCTCTCTCTCTCTCTCTCTCCCTCTCTCTCTCTCTCTCTGTATTTTATTCATATTGACTATAAATTAAATTTTATAATTTATGCATATATGTTTTTAAACGTTTTAACTAAAAATAATAATTTTTGTTAACAGTAATGACGTAAACAGGAAGCAACCGAATACGTCATACATGGGGAGATTTTTCAAAGGTTTGATTCGAAAAGCGTTAAGATACTGCGAATATACTCTAAAGGGTGTGCCAATTTTTAATGAGTTCTGCATGTTGTACGGTTGGGTACAGTGCTCCATTGGAAGCTACTTTACCTCTTTCTTAAGAATCATCCTCACACGACATGTTGAATTTCTTACTGGTTCTACATATTTGAGGTGTTAAGGGACACTCATTTTGAATCTACAATTATACATTTCTGACAATTTACATAACACTGTAGAAAAAACACAAATTCTGAACATTTCTTAAGCAATTGTGACGTAATTTGTATGTTTTCATTTTTAAATTATGAATAGATTATTCCCGTTTCACAACTACACAGAAAAAAAATTTTATGTTGTTGCAAACAAAAAAATTGTTATTCAGGCATTTATTTGAACGTGCGTGTTGTTTTAAAATTAATAATATTGTGACAAAGATAATAATTTTAACCATTTACAATTGCTTATAATAATATAATGCAAATATATTTACTGTTTAAATGTGAATGTTAATAAAGCATCAGAGTAATGTTGCCGCAAACAAATGTTTTATTGCGTTAAAAATAGCAGGAAGAACCAAATATTTGTGTTACTGCGACATTAAAGTGAAATGCAATCAACACAAATTTGCGCTGACTTGACGTTGTAAAATGGCGGATACTTTTGAACAACGTTAACCTCGTAAAATGAAACCATTAACTTATTTAAATTTTAAAGCGTAATATGAGAACTTAATGCAGTTTAGACCAGCTCTCAAACCTTGCAAAGCAGTTTACGTGTGTCAAATATTCATATATTTCTAGAGCGGAAAGTATTTCCACATAAGAAAAGAGAACTGCATTTTATCTTTTTAATGTACCGAATACCTACAATATGAAACCGATTCAGACATGTTAAAATAGAGCAGTTGGAGAAGGAGGGGATAGTCGTTGTGAGGACACAGATCCGGCCACCGCATTCCCCTCTTGCCGAAGTCGCAGTTCTCACTCCAAAACCACATCTCCCGCCACTTGTTTCGATCGCTGCAACCTGTTGCCCACAGACGCTCTCGGAAACCGCTAACTCGCATCCCAGTAATTGCTTGTATCAACGGCCCAATCCTCCACTCGTACCCTACCTACAATCAGTGGCTGGTACTTGCTCCAAGAACTTATAGGCAGGGGCACCTGTTTATCGCGGAAAGATTCCACCACTCGTTGCACTACAATACTCATTAGTTCATATCCGCTTTCGTGATTGGACGATTTCAACTGCCACGCGTCTTCGGTGTTTGCCCGCGAATCACGGACGTGTAGCATCGAAGTAACTTAATTATGATTGGCCCAGTCCGGTAAGACCAGTCGGGTGAACACTCGGCCAATACAAAAAGGAAAGTTGCAGCAGTGCACCAGGCCTTTGAAGTCTAATTTTCAAGTAAATCTTTTCGCGGAAAATTATTCAAGTCCTGACCTCCGCTGATCTACACTCTTAGTTCGCATTAATGGAAAACCACTGATGCACAGTGAAATTGAACTACTCCAATCAGTGAAAATGGCTCTACTTAGAATCACAGAACCGCTGGAAAACCACTGATTGTTTCAGTGAAACAATTTCACTGATTTTTGATTGAATAAGTGACAGGTCAACTGCGTGTGGTGAATTAATATCGTTTTTATTGAGTTAAGTCACATAATTACGAAAAATAAACATATTTCCGATAGTAACTATTGATATTGTTGTGCAATTTATCGTAATTTAAACACGTAAAACAAAAATTTCGTGCGTGGTCGGGACTGACCCCATACCACCTCACTTTGTAGACCGTTACCTTAACACTTCAGCTATGAAAACATCGTTGGTAATGCAATGGCAAACATATGTTTTATATGTTATCATTTAAAGTGTGTTTATTTAATTGTATTCCTTTTCTATTCGTTTATAGTATAATTGGTAACGTAAGGAATGATAAAACAAATAGTACGTATGAATGCACATACTTCCCTGAATTTTCTCCTAACCTTGTAAAATGGTATCATGAAAGACGAATCTCGCATTTCAGAAAGTATTTTGTATTCGTTTTATTAGTTAATGCTTTGTTACTTTATTTTATACATGTTGTTCAAGAGCCATTATTACACGTTATTTGACTGCCATTATTGCACGTTATTTGACGACCTTTTTTAGCTATTTTGGTAATTAAGTATCTGGAATAGGGGATTTTTCGAGAAAAAAAACGGTAAAATAGTACCTGCAAATGGTGTCTATGGTCATTTTTAATCATACTTAACACCAATTTAATTAGGGCTTCATGTAATTTTCAGTATATACCATGAAATGTGATAGTGAGGAGGGCTATTAAAGATCGGAGTGTTTATGTACAATTATTTAAAAATTTATTTCTATCGGGTTGCTTAATCGTGTTAAATGCGAGAATGCCTTTGGAAACCAGAGCTTAATTTACAAAACAAGTCTCACAAGGTATATTTATGCCAACGCGCAAAGTTTATGCAGGCGTAGACCACGGTAGTCAAGCAGTGTCGGAATATATTTTAATCCTGTTGAATTTCTCAAAGCCTACCTTGTCTATGTACAGTGTAAAAAATGTTCTGTTAAACTCCCTAAAGTGTAATGGAATTTTTAACCGGTACACTGCATGGAAATAAGACCACACATCAAGCTGCATGTATAGGCTTGTTTAGCGTCACTAGTATACCAATTTGGGAACTTCCCTACGCATTTGACAGTTTCTTGAGCAATTGTAGGAACGCTACAATGAATGTGTAGGGGAAAAAACTACCATTCTCGCTTTCTCACTAAGCTTATACACTGGCATGGTAAATTTCCGAATAATTTCTTAGAGTGTAATTACGAGAGAATTGTACTGCGTAACATATTTGTAGTAGAAAAAATAAACATATACTAGAGTATATCATACCAAAAGACGTTCATATGTGGTATTTACATGCAGTTTATGTGTATATCCATGATACATTTGTTGAAAAACAATGCGCAGACACAGGAAACAAATGCCCATATATTGTGGTCTTCTGGTGTCATTTCTACCTATTTCACGTGACCGTGGTATACTGGTAGTGTGCGAAATTTCAGTGTACTGTGTGAATTTTACCGTGCGAAGGCTTATGATTTACGAGTTTTAAAAAGCGTGTTTCTTTGCTATTATTTCCATGTGACTTACTAAATCAAATTATTGTGCAGAAATTCGAGTGTTTGAGGAGTTAACACAAATTAAATAGACTTTAACGTGTCTTATACGTGAGTTTTCAGCAATGAATCACCAAGGAGCTATATTCGCCGCTTACATAGGTGAGAACCGTAATTTATTCTGTAGTTTTTGAGTGGAAAATAAGTTCAGTTAAATGTACTATGTAGTATTGCATGTAACTGTAGGAATTAAAGGACTTACGTACTGCTGCCACCAGCCATGCAAAATACAGAAAACTTAGCCAAATTAAACCTTACTTCCTGAAAGGTGAATCATAGGGGGTGTATGAACTAACGCAAGCTTACGCAGAATAAAAATCTAATGTCGTGCCAACAGTATTAATGTTACTACAACATTGATTTTTTGTTACCTGTGAGCCATCAGTAACTAATGTTGATGTAATTGTTGTATAATGTTAAGCTATTAATGTTAATGTAACATTAAGTAGTTATGTGGCATTACCTTCTTACTGTACTGGCAACATTAATATGGTGTTTATGTTCGCCAAGACAAATTTTGTGTTGCGGCAAAACAAATTTTGTGTTGCGGCAAAACAAATTTTGTGTTGAACTGATGTTGATATTTGTGATAAAAATAATCTTGTAAAATATTTGCTTTAAAAAAGCATTCCTGTGTAAAATAAATAAGGTACTATTATTTTGCACAGAAAAGTATTACCAACTAAAAATTATTACACGTGGAATTTAAATCGAACCCACGCCCTAAGTACTTGACCATCCTACCAACTGCGCTATCTTGAAATAATTACCAAGATTTTATATTGTTATTATTGTGCACAACATTACAACAAATTGCATTTATCATTCGTTAAGTGAAAATACTTCATATTCAATAATTAGATGCATTATTGGCACACGTAAACTGCTTTGCAAGGCTTGAGAGCTGGTCTAACCTATATTTAGTTTTCAAACTATGCTTTGAAACTTTAATATATTGGTTTCATTTTACGAGGTTATCGGTGTTCGCTACCATCCGCCGTATAACAACCAGTCAGTGTAACCTTGTGTAGGTTGGTCATTTCTTTAATGTTGCAGTATCGCAAAATATTTTGTTCTTCATGATAATTTTAGCGTAATTTGACTTTTGGTTATGGCAAAATTGCTTAGAGGCTTTGTTAACGTTAACATATCATCATAGTAATATAAGAATTGTTAAATGGTAAACAGTAAGTAACTTTGCCACAATATTATTAACTTTAATCCATCTTAAACGATTAAAGAAATACCACAAAGGTAATTTTTTTGTTGCAGCAACATCACACTTTTTTATGTGTACTTATTATACTTTTCTATCACACTATGTCGTGTCGGCACACACTACCCCTGTAATCACATACCGTGAAATAAGGTTACGTAAGGTTAGGTCTTCTAGCATTTGACGTGAATAAGGAACCCAGATGAAATGTATCAGGTGTAAAACTTTGCTTTCGACGTTTTTTGATCGATGACTGCAGCGGTAAGTGCTGGTGGAAATATGTAGATTAATAATATCACACAATAAGCTTGAAAATCTGTCAACATAACGACATCACCATATTAGTAAATATGTGTTTGCATCATAAATTTATTCTCGAGCGAATAAGTCAGTTTTCGAGCCAAATGCTCGGCATGTGCGGGAATTGTTGATTTTCTGCTTCCATTTCAAGAAAACGTACGGCGAGGCTGCTCTTAGTGAATAAACGTCTCGTGAGTGGTTTCAACGCTTTAAGAGTGGTGATTTTGACGTCTAGGACCAGCATGGCGGTGGAAGACAGAAATGTTTCGAAGATTCCGAAATGGAGGCATTACTTGATGAATACTCGTGCCAAACGCAAGAAGAATTGACAGCATCATCGGGAGTGACGCAACACGCCATTTCAAAACGCCTCAAAGCCATGGGAATGATTTAGAAGCAAGGAAATTGGGTTCCGTACGAGTTGCAGCCGAGAGATGTTGAACGGCGTTGTTTTGCTTGTGAACAGCTGTTTCAAAGACCGAATCGGAAGTGGTTTCAACATCGCATTGTGACCTGCGGCAAACAATGGGTCCACTACGATAATCCCAAATGCAGAAAATCATAGTGAATGCCCGGACATGCCTCCACTTCGACGGCCAGACCGATTATGCACGGCACCAAGGTCACCTCGGTGTGGTATCTTATGAGCTATTGAAACCGAGTGAAACCATCACAAGGGATCTGTGTCAAACGCAATTGATGCGTTTGAGCCGAGCTTCTAAGGTAAAACGGCCACAGTACAAAGAGAGACACGACAAAGTTATCCTCCAGCATTACAATGTTCGGCCACATGTCGCAAGACTGGTCAAGACATACGTGGCAACGCTGAAATGGGAGGCCTTACCCCACCCGCCGTACTCTCCCGACGTTGCTCCTTCCGACTACCATTTGTTTCGATCGATGGCACAAGGCTTGGCCGATCAGCATTTCCGCTCGTATGAAGAAGTCAAAATATGGATCGATTCATGGGTCGTCTCAAAAGATGCATCATTTTTTCGAGATGGTATCCGGAAATTGCCAGAAAGATGGGACAAAGTAGTGGCTAGCGACGGACAGTACTTTTAATCATAAATATGTAATCACGTTTTAACAATAAAGCCTCAAATGTTGGGGGAAAACGGCGGAAGCAAGGTTGCACACCTGAAAATATACATAAATTTAACGTGTTTTACCACACAATTTCCCTGATCTTCATAGCCCTTCACACTACTGCATTTGGTGGTATGTACTGCGAATATCGTGATGCCCTAGTAAATTCGTGTTCTGTGTGATAAGAGACGAGAATTAACCGATATTTTCAAGTATCTGTGTCAACTGTTACTGTGACATAAAAATATATGTGAAACAAACGATGATTCACGAGGAGTTCCCGCCACTCACTTGGCTTATTCCTTGCGTTATTTGGAGCTTAATATGTCATATATATTTGGATGCTATTCCCGATATTTACAGAGTAATTTGACAATCACTTAACCCACCCTACAGTGTATAGGAGTTTTTAACACCGTTACAGCATCAATGTGTGGTGTGGTGTCCTATACGATCAGCTGATAGGGCCATTCATTTTCCCGGGACGGTTGACTAGTGTGTTGTATCTGCAATTTTTGCAAGAAGAACTGCCGCTGTTATTTAAGGATATTCCGTTAGCAGTGAGACATCGTTTGATCTTTCAGCATGAATATGCACCTCCTCACTTCCACCGGGCTGTGATTGAATACTTAAATATCAATTTCCTTGAGAGATGTATAGGACGAGGCGGTTTTCACCCCTGGCCTCCTCGATCGCCAGATCTATCACCACTAGAGTATTGTGTATGGGAATGGATGAAGGATATTGCTTACCGANCCCCTGGCCTCCTCGATCGCCAGATCTATCACCACTAGAGTATTGTGTATGGGAATGGATGAAGGATATTGCTTACCAAAGGACTGCACAAACACGCGAGGAACTACTTGCGCGTATCACGCATGCCGCTACAGAAATCAAAGACAGCCGTGTGCAGCTACGTNCGAGGAACTACTTGCGCGTATCACGCATGCCGCTACAGAAATCAAAGACAGCCGTGTGCAGCTACGTGGAGCAACACGTGCGGTTCATAAGGCTGCAGCCAAGACATACCTTCATCTGCCTTTGTAAGAACTTGTAGAAAACCTTCGTTGTTAGACTCAAGACGCAATTTTGATGCTCAACTGCAAACAAAACGGCCTTACAATACATCACTGTATTAACATCTGAAAGGGTTATTAATGTATTCGTAATTTTTAAAATGTTTCGAATTACTCTGTAAATATTGGGAATAAGGCCCGCATTTATGACATATTTTGCTCCATATAATGTAAGGATTAGGCCCCGCGAGTGGCGGCAACTCCTCGTGAATAATTATATATATATATATGCTATTTTGTCACATAAGCATATATATATTTAAATATTTCAAAAACCGCATAAAGGTAACAGTGGTAGTGATTGCATTGCCAGTGTTGATTTGAAAACAAATGTATTTGAATGAAATTTATAATAACGGTTCCTTTTTGAGGTTCTTTTTTTCATTTTCCGTCCGTGGTACTTTTGCTAACTGTAAAATTTTAGTTAGTCTACAAAATTTTCGATGCTATCAATTAAAATAAAATGTCCAATAATTAAGGGGTAGAGGATCATACCAGGATCCTGACGGCGTCTACAACCGAGTAGTGTAAATTTCCAGTTTGCCAAAAATAACATAAAAGTATATAGGTATAAAAAAATTGTTATTTTATTTATTAGCATTAAATGTGTTGTTGACTAATTATAAAAATACAGTAGATCAGAGCAGACATTATAAAATTAAAACTAAATGAAGTTTGCGTGAAGAGATTTATTACCGTTTTAAACAGAAGCTATGGTAATCATTGAACAGTTTATTTAAAGGCACCCAGCCGCAAACTCTTGCTAAACATGCAAAGCTAGCTGTGACACTGTTATATGTCACAGGCAGCTGAAATAAACTGTGATAAAAGAAGCTGCTTCACTTGACACAGTTCGTTTCACAAGCTGTTACCCTATCGCTATACAATNAAATAAACTGTGATAAAAGAAGCTGCTTCACTTGACACAGTTCGTTTCACAAGCTGTTACCCTATCGCTATACAATATCTTGTCACAGATATTCCAATGACTTCATCACAGATTAATCTGTGGAAACGAAATATCTGTGACAAAGAAGCAGGCTGCGATTTATCGGCTACCTCTATGTGTGATAAGTAATTAAGATTTATACCATTTTCCGGAGATATTTTTTTTTCGGAAAAGCCCTTTATCCATCAATCAAAAAACAAATCACTGAAAACCAGTGAATAAACTGGCTGATNAAATAAACTGTGATAAAAGAAGCTGCTTCACTTGACACAGTTCGTTTCACAAGCTGTTACCCTATCGCTATACAATTTCTTGTCACAGATATTCCAATGACTTCATCACAGATTAATCTGTGGAAACAAAATATCTGTGACAAAGAAGCAGGCTGCGATTTATCGGCTACCTCTATGTGTGATAAGTAATTAAGATTTATACCATTTTCCGGAGATATTTTTTTTTTTCGGAAAAGCCCTTTATCCATCAATCAAAAAACAAATCACTGAAAAACAGTGAATAAACTGGCTGATGNTTTTTTTTTCGGAAAAGCCCTTTATCCATCAATCAAAAAACAAATCACTGAAAAACAGTGAATAAACTGGCTGATGAAACAGTGAAAAATGTCACTGTTTCAATAAATGACGGAAAAGTGGAATTTTTTTCACTAATTCATCAGTTAAATTCACTGAAATGACTGTCAATTCAGTTAGTTTTTGTAAATAGATTGAAACAGTGAAGTTCTCACAGATTCAAATTTAGAGTGTAATTTCTACAGTCTGGGGCCTTTCAAGTTTTGCACCATGGCTGTTGACTTTAAAAATATATTAAATTGTTCGCTGTTAATTCAAAAACGGTTTTGAACACCTTGAATAGTTTGTTCTTTAAGCCCACTATAAAATTATCACACTCATGTAGACCTGCCATGTAACGATATTATAACACATTTAATAATTTTTATCCCGCACTGTGTGATAGAAGGCTTTTGAATATTAACTCGTTCGGTATATATGTGCACTAACGCAAGAATGTTGTATTTTGCCGACCCTGTTCACTGTACGACTCAGACAGCCAGGTCTTTACAGAGACGGAACAAGTTGCTCAGAGAAACAGGAATGGAGATGTTAACGACCATGGTCTGTAGTATTCAAACTTCTCAGCACTTGCCTGGAGTGATTTCGGAAAACCACGGAAAACCGAAACCAGGGTGGCCAGACCTGGAATAGAACCCTGGTCCTCCCACATATGATTCCAGTATGTTACTATTGCACGATTTGCTTGTTATCGTAGGGAGTTATCACTGTCGCTGAACACAAAGACTACAGCACGCTGGATGTCATGACAGTAGAAGGAANTTGTTATCGTAGGGAGTTATCACTGTCGCTGAACACAAAGACTACAGCACGCTGGATGTCATGACAGTAGAAGGAATAGGGAAGTCTGAGGCAATGGAATATGTGATCGGAGCTCGGAGCTGTTCATGCTCTATCATTATGGTCGGCCGGNAATAGGGAAGTCTGAGGCAATGGAATATGTGATCGGAGCTCGGAGCTGTTCATGCTCTATCATTATGGTCGGCCGGCGGCCATCTTGTCCACCATGTTGGATGTCAGTGACCTTAGAAACCGGTGACCCTTGCCCCGATAAAACCCAAAAAAACACAAAAAAAAAAACAATTTAAAAATTGATTTTAAAATCATTAAAAAATTATTACAAATTATTAAACTATCTACAGTGATGACGAAACTATGAACTGATATATAATAAATAATGAAGTCAGACATTGGTAATCCACAAGAACTCTTATTTTTCATGCAGATTAATTTTTTCCTTAAAAGAACTTGTATTGACGTAATTACGCTAATATTTCCTAATAAAATAACTTATCACGTGAAAGGACATGTTAAAGAGTTAACTCATATTGCTGCTGGATATACATAGGTTTAGTATTAATTAAGAATACAATTAAGAAACTTTNTGTTAAAGAGTTAACTCATATTGCTGCTGGATATACATAGGTTTAGTATTAATTAAGAATACAATTAAGAAACTTTCATATTTTAATAACTTTATCGTAACTTTATTCACGAAAGAACAATAAAACGCTTTACCAAGCTGTAACAAATGATAAAATGCAAACTAAAAACCAACACTATAATAATTTATATTTTTCTGGTGTAAATATATTATTACAAAATTTTTACTAAAATTTTGGCTATGGCTGTAAGCTATAAAATATTTTTGATTAATGTTTGCATGTCAAAAACCAATTGATTACGTTTTGATTCNTGTTAAAGAGTTAACTCATATTGCTGCTGGATATACATAGGTTTAGTATTAATTAAGAATACAATTAAGAAACTTTAATATTTTAATAACTTTATCGTAACTTTATTCACGAAAGAACAATAAAACGCTTTACCAAGCTGTAACAAATGATAAAATGCAAACTAAAAACCAACACTATAATAATTTATATTTTTCTGGTGTAAATATATCATTACAAAATTTTTACTAAAATTTCGGCTATGGCTGTAAGCTATAAAATATTTTTGATTAATGTTTGCATGTCAAAAACCAATTGATTACGTTTTGATTCNCGGCTATGGCTGTAAGCTATAAAATATTTTTGATTAATGTTTGCATGTCAAAAACCAATTGATTACGTTTTGATTCACAGTACTTACTACGTTTCACAACTACAGTTTTTCGTGCAAAATTGATTTCGTTATGTATTTTATGTTTCAGTAGTTTTATATAATATTTCACATGATTTTCTTAGCAAGTCTATCAGTTTTCACCTACCAACTTAACTTTGTTTACACGATTTTTTCATGTATATGTAAACGCCTTGATAATTTGTTATTTGGTAACAGTTTTACTCTCCTTTGTTAATTATATTTATAATACACCACGCGCGAGTGTATTTTCAAATTTCCTACATCATACAAAGTATTATAGACAAATCTGTAGAGAGGTGGCTATTCCAGCAGCTGCTTAGCTGTCGGATTCATTTCGACACTTCGTGGATCGATTCCTGTATACAATTCCGCTATCGAGTGTACAAAAATTGGCTCAAGGAATTCCGAAAGCGGAATGATGTCTTTCCTCGAGAGTAATAATTCCGATAGTTGCAATAATTGGACTCCAGGTTGAGTTAAACAGCGGTCCGAAACTATCAAAAAATGACACACGGGCGGCCCTAGACTCGGGGGAGAGCTCAGCCGCAGTGACGCCACGTACCACCCTCCGAAGTACCATTACTCGAAACAGGCGACTGCCGGGTTGGAACAGGAGAGCACCAGAACCCAATCGTCATGAGGGCCCATGTGTATGACAACACACACGGCAGTATGGAAGATATACACATTGGAAAAGCCAATAATACATTTTTGTAAACCTTTCGCTATTAATTACATAGGTTGGGAGCATTTAAGATTCACTATTTTTACTTGTATATAAAATTATGGCAATGAAAATGTACATTTGTTTATATCAACCGATTAAGGTGTTTGCCCGAAATTCTAATGTGTCAAATGGCAAGTAAGTTGCTGTTGAGCAAACGGGAACGAATTCGAATGCGTTTTAATTCGATAATGAAACTTATATTGGCAGTGTTTATTTCCGGGAAATTGACCAAGAATTGTGTTATTTTTTCACGATGTTAGTGCATAATGTTTGCACCAAATATCTTGTTCCGTTATGATATAATGTTGGCAAAAAAAATGTTGTATTTAGAAATGTACAGAAAATGTTGTTAAAAAACATCGGCCGGGGTTTTTAGTCTAATTATCTGCTGNTCGGCCGGGGTTTTTAGTCTAATTATCTGCTGATGCAGTAGCACTTCTAACGATGTGTTTATACGAATTTTGGTAACATTTTTATATTTATTTTACATAAAAATTTTCCGCAAAACATTTCGTAGCAACGAATGATTTTATTTGATGGACTGTATAAGTGACGATAGCGCCCTACCAGACAAAATCGTGCACAAAAATATATTTATTCATGTAACCTGCTAGTGTAACACTTTAAATTGCTGGTGGTATTTAACGAGAAACCTATGTTACTTGTTTGTGTTAGCTTGAATGTGAAAATATTAATTGCCATATTTTAAATCTGTAAATGTAGGATTAAAATTGCCTCATAATAAGGTTCTGAAAAATTTATAACTACAAACTTCTGGAGCGTTTTTTATTGCATTATGTGTATGTAACACTTTGTTTTTCTCTGTGCACTATAAATCCAAAGTTTATATTCGGGTTTAAAAGTATGTAAGTAAGACAAGGCTGCTGCCTCAACTTAGCCACCAAATAAAAGACTTATAAATAAATAGTATTCCTCGTAATTTTGGTTTACCTCTAACTTAAAAAATTAATTCCTTTGCCCCGGGCATTCATTACTCAATGAATACATTACCAAATATTCTTACAATGTACATATTTGCTGAAGTGCAAATTGAGCTGTTAGACCTCAAAAAATTACGTCAGGCTTTAATATAAAATTTTTATTTCGAAGTAACAAGTAACAGTTTGCTACTTCAAGTATTTTAACTTATTATTTCAGTAAGTTAATTTTACTTTATATGAAAAGCAGGCGGTTATTTACGTAAACAGTTTAAAGAACAAATAGCTTCACAAAACGTTTGTAGACAGAAAATTAAAAAATTTACTNGATGCAGTAGCACTTCTAACGATGTGTTTATACGAATTTTGGTAACATTTTTATATTTATTTTACATAAAAATTTTTCGCAAAACATTTCGTAGCAACGAATGATTTTATTTGATGGACTGTATAAGTGACGATAGCGCCCTACCAGACAAAATCGTGCACAAAAATATATTTATTCATGTAACCTGCTAGTGTAACACTTTAAATTGCTGGTTATATTTAACGAGAAACCTATGTTACTTGTTTGTGTTAGCTTGAATGTGAAAATATTAATTGCCATATTTTAAATCTGTAAATGTAGGATTAAAATTGCCTCATAATAAGGTTCTGAAAAATTTATAACTACAAACTTCTGGAGCGTTTTTTATTGCATTATGTGTATGTAACACTTTGTTTTTCTCTGTGCACTATAAATCCAAAGTTTATATTCGGGTTTAGAAGTATGTAAGTAAGACAAGGCTGCTGCCTCAACTTAGCCACCAAATAAAAGACTTATAAATAAATAGTATTCCTCGTAATTTTTGTTTACCTCTAACTTAAAAAATTAATTCCTTTGCCCCGGGCATAGTAATGAGTTACTTATGTAATGGTTTATAAGTTACAATGTACATATTTGCTGAAGTGCAAATTGAGCTGTTAGAGCTCAAAAAAATACGTCAGGCTTTAATATAAAAATTTTATTTCGAAGTAACAAGTAACAGTTTGCTACTTCATGTATTTTAACTTATTATTTCAGTAAGTTAATTTTACTTTATATGAAAAGCAGGTGGTTATTTACGTAAACAGTTTAAAGAACAAATAGCTTCACAAAACGTTTGTAGACAGAAAATTAAAAAATTTACTTAAATCACGTGACTCTTGTAAATCAACTAAGTTACATTTTCGCTGCCTAGTGAAAACAGCTTTTTTTTTTGTCTCACATTTTTAAAAAGTATGAAATGGAATTTGGAAAGGCTTTCTGGAAGTGCTTTGTTAAGTAATTCTAGCTCGAGAACGCTTGATATTACAAGTGAGAGAGGTAATTATAGGCTACGAAAAACGCATAAACTGATAGTGATCTTCAGTTATGTAACGCGCGGGAAGAAGCAGTATTTTTATCGCATGCTTATTTTCTTCGCATACCTCTTCTTGAAGAGGTAGTCTTATGTGGTATGTGTATTCTTATGTGTACTGTTATGTGTGTCAGTTGTGCGTGATACAAGTATTTACCTACATGGACGTATGTCTGCATCTATACATACGTAAACCATGTTTGCATGTATGTTTCCAACCAATAACATTTCCGACATAGCCATCTGACAACACCAAAAAATATACTGAATCAGATGTAACATTTTCAGTTTTTCAAAGTTTTTAAATAAGCCTGAAGACATTTTTAAAATAGTTATACCGAAGCATTTAAAACGTGTCTTGAATTTTGAACGTATGAAAAAAACTTTTCTGTTAATAGGTAGTAAATGGCCCTAAATAATATGGAGTTGAAATTTTCTCGCTAATTGAAAAATAGTAGCCGCCTGGTTCGAAAGTATTTTAATGTAAAATGAAAGAACATATGTCTTATTTTGTCGTTGAATAAAAATACAAATAAATAAAATGAATGGACTATCAATACTGTACATGACAAAAGATTTTATCCTTCTCTACTTACTTTGTGGGCCAGTACTGTACAATAAAATCAGAGGGTGTGTTTGCTGAAGACAGTAAAAATTGTTTGATAATTAACACACTGTACATGTAACGCTGAAAATAAAATATATACACTAGCGAGATACGTCGTGAAGCTTCCGTAAGGCATTAAGAAATAAAATAAAAGTTTCTGATGATCAGTTCGGGATTGTAACCACTCTTACGTAAAACTAAAAATATCCAAAAAAATTACTTTTTAATTTGAATGTTTTGTAAGATATTGTAAATCATTTAATACATAATGAAAAAAAAATTATAAGTGTTGTCATTATTTCCATGCGATATTTTTTTTGTTTTTATTGGTATAATAGAGCAATTCGTCTATTTCTTTCATGCTAACCTTCACACATGGAGTCTGATACCGTAACACAGCCAAAATGGTGCCCGTGGCTGTGCCCCGCAACATACATTCTCAACAGGCCACTTTCCGATACCTCTACAATGCGCAGTATGAGCAAACAAGAAGTTCTTATCCCTACAAGAAGACGCATCTGTTTGGCACCTGCATCATTCTACTTCCGGCCAATATTCTGCACTGACTGCCTGCAAAGAGGCCAGGAGCACGAGTTCTTTATGCAATGACGTCACGTTGGNTCCGGCCAATATTCTGCACTGACTGCCTGCAAAGAGGCCAGGAGCACGAGTTCTTTATGCAATGACGTCACGTTGGTGGAAAATTGTTGAACATCATGTTAGGAATTTGGAAGGAGTCCGTTATTATTGGTGACATGCATCTAGAAGTAGTATATGTGACCTTTTTTAGTCTGAAAAATGTTTCAGGGAGCTATATTTAATGCAGCTGAGGTGATGTACATCGGCTGATTTAAGTTATTCTAGGTGGAATGTTGTTCATATAATTTATGATACATCAATAGACACTGGCTATCAGAAAGGTGCACTCGTTCGTGAAATGGAATAAACATTAAATTACAAAATGTAGAATTTCCTATATACAATTTTGCAATTTGTAGGGCACAGACCAACTACGTTCCTTTGTTTCTCCGCTTTTATTTTGGTAATGATAACTCTTCGGAAATTGATTTATTGAATTATATTACTTTGAAAACATTTGGTATAGTGCAGAAAAACTTCAATTATAATTTTTTTAATAAAAAATTTTTTTTCAGTTTTTTGCAATTACAGAAATACCTGCGTACATTGTCAACAATTCCACAAAAAATTAACAAAACAGAAACCCACAGTCACAATAAAAGGAATGTATGAAATATGTATAACTACATATATAAGGGTGACAAGTTTTTTTTAAAACACATATATTTTATAATGCGAATTCATATTTTATTTGTCACAGAAAAATGTCATAGGTTTAGAGATAGATTATGACTAAAAGAGCAATTAATTTTTTTAATATCACTATAGAATTTACTGCTTCTAAGATCAAAATGTGAATTCATATTTTACTTGTTATAGAAAAATGCCACAGGTTCAGAGATAGATTATGACTAAAAGAGCTATTCATATTTTAAATGTCAATAAAGAATTGATTGCTTGGAAGAGCATACTTTTAATTGCTTGTTATTATAGCACACAACACATTTTTATTCTCCTTCCCATTTTCTGACATTGAGAGATCTTACATGGCGTGTTAAAGATATGAAAATAACGTGTATTTGGTTTCTCTTTGATGAGAGTATATACGTATTTTGTCACTTTATATTCTCCAAAATATTTAATTTAGAAGTAAATAGTAATGTCTATATTCTTACATGAGAAAAAGGATAATTGAAGATATTTTAAATTATGGCGTATTATAAATAAAAATTCAAAATTTCACAAAAATATTTTTTTTATCAGTTATATGATACGTTTACAATACTTTCAGGCTATAATACTATGACTTTAATAAAATACGCACATTACTTTAACACATTTAATACCATCAATAAAATAAATACAACTTATTTTCCTTTATATTATGACAGCTAGTCTAATATAGTTTGGTATGCTATGCATTTTTTGTGCATTTAGTTGCAGCTCTATGAAGAAAGTGAGTTCGAGGAAGACGTACAGAAAATTATTATTTTTTCATTAATTGCGTGGACGATAAGATGAAAATTTTATTAATCGTTCACAAAATATTATTCCTTTTCAATAACATTTTCATCGATTTTACACATAACCATGCCTTTCAAATGCCATTGTATAGACAAGTACATACATTAAAAATTTGTTGTGTACTGTAACTATATTTTATTGTGATTTACCCATGACAACCTCCGTAATTGTAAGTTTACAGTAATTACAAATTCAAATTACAGTTTCAAACTGAGATGAGTGAAATGCGTGCCATTTGCATAGTAAAAGAATATGTTTTTGGCTGCATGGCAACAGGCATAATAACAAAGACCTGCAATGGTCGGTTGCCCATGATCGCATTACTTGCATCACTGTCATTTGTATAGGCAGCAGCAAATGCTCGTGGCGATAGCCAGAGACCCAGGCAGACACGCGTCCCCTCCGCCTCTGCTGGTAGGCAGGTGCTCAGTCCTCTTCCAATTGTTCACAACCCATTACCAGGTCTGTTATCGCGCACATCATCACCTCGCCCTGCCTGTTCATTCATCTTTCAACATTTTCACGTAGTTCCAATTTCTACCACTGTACTACGAAGGCAGCAGCTTCCTAGGCATATTACAGAACGTTTTTTGTATTTCCAAGATTGTACGATTATTTGACATGTTATCGTTACTGCGATTGATTTACATGAAATTATACATTAATATATTTGACTTATTACGAAAAAAAATGCTGTATTTGACGTTATTTTTAATTTTAAAAATAAATTATCCAGTCAACAGGTGTAATATGTATTGTAAATTATTTTCATAAACTGAACTTTTAGCACACCTATAAAATGTTATGCGAATATTTTATCATGCAAAAGCATACAAAAAACTGCTAACCTGCTTAGATGAGGTGTGTTTTAATCAAATCAATTTTGTTATTTATCCAGAGAGGAAATATCCCCATTCTTCGGTAAGGAATGGACATTCTAATTATTCATTAATTAATTTACCCATCAATGAGACTTACAGCGGTGACATATTTTACACTCAATAGCATATAATATTAATATTTCATATAAAACTCAAGCCAATTTTTTATACAATTTTTGAAGTCTGTAAGTACACTAAAAAGTTGTGCATTTACTGTGTTACTGGTTGCATCCCTATAAGGAGATTCCCTTTACTTCTACCTTAAAGGAATCCTAGTTATGAATGGAAAAATTTTAAACTAAAACGGGATTTATTTTGTCATACCTAGAGAGATATTTTGTTTTGATAGCTTTTATTACGTATCCAATTTCAGCGAATGTCGCAAACTTCATACTTAAATGAGGGAAGTAATGTGGTTAGCCAGAAGAAAGTTAGTATAAAGCTACTTGCAAGGTCGACTNCACTTCATACTTAAATGAGGGAAGTAATGTGGTTAGCCAGAAGAAAGTTAGTATAAAGCTACTTGCAAGGTCGACTCATTACTAACTAAAGTGTTAGCTACAGATACAAAAGCAGATATGAAATTATGACTATGGTACAATATTCATAGAGTATGATTCAGGATTCGCCTGCCAACTCCGTTATCGAGGCAGTCGCGGCCGGCGGCCGACAGCCTAGGACGGCCATGTTAACAGCAAAATGTCATATTTCACCCAAAAATTACTTCAGAAATTAATTATTTTACCAAAAAACAACTTGTTAGAATAAAAAAAATTTAAAAATTGAAAAATGAAGAAAGTAGGTTTGAAGCTCCGCGATGCGACAGCCGAAAAATCCTCACACGAGCAAGAGGATTAGAGGATCTTAGCGGAATGAGCCACTTAATCCTCAAAGCAGTAAAGGTTGATCCGAAGCTCCAAGCCAGGTCCAGCGGATCGGGGATGATCAGTGGNGCCACTTAATCCTCAAAGCAGTAAAGGTTGATCCGAAGCTCCAAGCCAGGTCCAGCGGATCGGGGATGATCAGTGGGCATGACACCCTCCCCGGCCCCCATACCGCAGCTACCACATCCTTACTCTCTACCTCCTCCCCTCCTCCTCCAAACACCACTCTTCACCCACACCTCACCCCTACACGCCCCACAACATCTAGTAATTATTATAAAAAGCGATAAAATTCCAATCGTTTCTACACATCAAGAAAAATCGCAGAAAATCTAAAAATATCTTTAAAATCGAGGAACCTGTTACCCCACACTCACACCATCAGCCTAATCAATAACCACCCCCTTTCCCGCCCACACCTAAACACATCCTAGTCAGCATCCTAACAGCAAGAATTGTAAAAAAATTATAATAAAAATCCAGGAATATGTAGTGTTACACCACCCTCCCCCAACAAACTCAACCACATCACCCTAACCAACAACCCTTACCCTTACTTACCCAACTCCCACTCATAAAAATTTGAGACCAACATAAAAAAATCAAACAATCTGTTCCTAATATAGAGGAAAAGCTTACATTGATGACTGCGGCCATCAGGTTGGTTTATGACAACCTTGACATTGACCAGAATAACCTTGAACTCAAAAAATCGAGAAAATGTTTTTATCAAATTGAAGGGTATACATAAAAATTTAAGAACATATTACATCACTGGCTCTGGCACCCATGTTGGATACTGGTGACCTTATCTTAACACCAATAAACTTAAACACAATTAAATTGAAAAAAAAATTGTCAAATCGAATTAAATATAAAAAATTGACAAATATATTATGTAAATTACTACCGAAGTTAGTTACATAATGTTTTATGTTAGTGACGTTGACCTTAGTCGCAATAACCTTGAAAACAAAAAAAATTATTGAAAAAATGTAAACATCGGATAAAACTCGTAAAAATGGACGAACACATGGTATTTCTGACTACAACTCCATGTTGTATGCTGGTAACCTTATCCTTTAACTCGAAAAATCAATCAAAATTGCGAAACATCTAAAAACTTGTAAAAAAATAAAGGAAAAATTACACACCTAATGTGCATAACCAACTTGGGTGTGTATGAACCTAAAATTTCGTTTGTCGTAAAGATGGCAGAGCACAGCCACTCCCTGGTACGACGATCAGCAGCCAACTAAACACCCACCTCTATATTTCTTTGGCTATATTGCCGATAAGTCTTATGACCCCCTAAGCAAATTATTGATTTATCATAACACACGTATCCCCTCCGCACCACCCCAAATACTCCAACACCACCCCAAAACATCCGACATGCCTCTCGATGCTTCACTTCCCTCGCCATTTACTTGATATAGCTCAGCCGACATCAACATCCTCGCATACCATGACCCCTAGCAACAAATCGTCTTAACTCGTCCCTTTACCCCCACCCTCGCCATCATCCAACCGCACGACTCTCCGACCCCGTTATGGTCCAATCCCCAGTTAGTTCCTATAGAGACTGACTCCATCCAAGACTTACTCCTGCCAAGACCAATTCCTGCAATAAATGTTAAAACAGTGGACAAGACAAACCGACTATATCACGCATCTATACTAACAGTCGATGATGCCCAATTTCTAAACAAGTCGGCTAATGCGAATCTTATTGCTATCATATTCACACAAAAGTATAGAACAACATTACAAAAAAAATCAAATCCTCTCAGATCTTAGCAAACTTTTTGCATGTCTTCGCAAATATTCGCAAATCTTTATAATATATTCTCAATTCTTTGCAAATCTTCACAAATCATATCACCTACAGCTAACCATACCAAAGGACCATAATGTAAGGCCAAATCAACCATTCAACCAGACCTACCAACCATAGAGACTTGGCCATATGAACCAAACATACCAGCCCATCACACGAACCAGCCATTCCAGCAAGCCATATGAACGGACCATACATACTGACCATACGAACAATCTATACAAACCCACCATACGAACTAACCTTACCAGCCGAACGTATGAAAAAACCATACCATCTAACAATTCGAATCGAGCATAAGAATCATACATATCAAACATCAATTCCACCCAACCAGACCAACAACTCAACAAGACCGACTGGGGTACCAATGAGCAAGACCAACCATGCGAACTTGCCATGCACACCAGCCATAAGAACCGACCATGCAACCCAACCATATGAATGGACCATAATAACCATCCGTACAGACAAGTCATACGATTCATACATAGCAGAAGTTCACTTTAAACCACCAAACATCCATGTGTACCACTCATACTACATGACCATATGAACCAACCATACCAGACAACATTAAGAACCAACCATGCCAGTAAACCATATAAGTTAACAAGACCACCTTAAAATGCGAAAAAGCCATAACAGTCAAACACACCGCCAAATGATAAGAATCTCCCATAACAAATGTTCATTCCAGTTGTCCAGTCTTACGACCATCAAGCTCACCCATCCATAACAATTGCTAAAACCGACTAAACGAACCAACCATACCAACCTACCATACCAACCGAACATACGAATCACCCATACCAAATACACATTCTGTCCAACCAGACGAACAGCCCAACAAGATGGACTGGAGACACCAGTGGGCAAGACCGTTCTTACGAACCAACCATTCCAGCCAGGCATATGATCCGACAGAGTCATCCAACCATACGAAGGAACAATACAAACAATTCATACAGCCCAGCCATATAAATCATCCATACCAGCTGTCCACTTGAAATAGTCATACCAAACATACATTCGAACTGCTCATACTAGCCAGGCATACGAACCAACCATACCAGGCATCAGTGAGAACCAACAATATGAGCCAACCTTTCAAGCCAACGATAACAACTTAAAATACGAAAGAGTCATGCCAGTCAATGCTGCCTCTGATCCATTTGAGCCAATCATACCAAACTGTAATTCCCACCAACTAGCCAAACGACTGTCAAGATCAACCAACCACAAAAACCAATAAGGCCGACCTGTAATACAAACTAACCATTACAATAAGATAATAACTAAGGTTTACACTAGACGACCAGGCCAACCAACAAGACCAACCATTCATACCGATCATCCATACTAGCCAACGACTGACTGTACCCAAAACTGACTCCAATCAAGAATGTCTCCTGACTAGACCAATGCCTTCCAAACTGACTAGAAAAATGGACAAAACCTTTCATCTGTACCAAGAGACGATGAGGGCCAATCTCGTAGTAAACTCTTCGTTCAAGATCTTCGCAAAATCTTCACAAATCTCTCCAAAATCTTTGCAAATCTTAACTTAATATTCACAAAATCATTGTAGAATCTTTGCAAAATGTTCGCAAAAATTCCACACCACATTGAAAAATGTATCACCTATAGATAAACATACAAATGGACCATACAGGTGACCAGGCCAAGCGCTCGACCAGACTGGCCAAACATACAGATTGACCATTACTAGCCACCCATACCAGACGACCATACCAACCATCGAGGCCATCCTACCAACCAACCAGACCAGTCTACCACATCGACCAACCATACTGTCCAAGGACTGACACCACCCAAGTCTGACTCCATCCACGAATGACTCCTCTGTAGAATGACTCCTTCCAAGAATGACTCTTCAGAGAATATGACTCCACCCATGACTGGCTCCTGCTGAGACCACCTGTCAAACTGACTAGAACCCTTCCCAAAAATTCATCATTCTCTGCAAAAAAATCTTTTAAAAAATTCTCCTCCACAAAATATTTAAGACCTCACCTCCGTCCAAGATGAAGAAGCTGAAGAAGGAGGCATCTCCTCCATCTTCACCATGAGGTCTCATGATTTTTTGTCGAGGAGAATTAATTCGTCCATCGGCAAACTGAGCCTCGTCACATGATACCACGATGAGGCTCGCGTCATACTTTTAGGAATATTTGGTAACTCTCATCACGGTTTGCGGCATTGTTTGCAGGATACTTTGAGGATTGTTATGTAACTCACATATTGGTATGCGGCATGATTCGTGAAGCGCTTATCATAATTTCCGATACTCAATTCTCAATTGGCTCAATAATCGCAGTGGCATAGATGTTTTATGGAATTTTTGAGAAGTTTCGCGNAATTGGCTCAATAATCGCAGTGGCATAGATGTTTTATGGAATTTTTGAGAAGTTTCGCGAAGTTTTGCGTACTTTCGCTTGAAAATGTTAGGAATTAGAGTAGGTATACACGACATGTTTCGAGATTGGATGTCATCAACTGTTACCATGGGTGATTGGTATAGCCAGCTGGTTTTGCTGTTTGGTTTCGCTCATTGTTCTAAAAAGTTTGGCAGGAACTGGTCTTGACAAAAGCCTGTCTTTCACAGTACCATTATCGGGTGAAGTCAGTCGTTTGGAAATATGTTTGGTCGGTATGGTTGGCTGGTATGGTCCTTGAGTATGGTCAGTTGTGGGTGAGATGATTTGCGAAGTTCGTCCGAAGTATTTTTTTGCAGTTTTGCGAAGGTTTTGCTAAGATTAGCGACATTTTCGCAAAGATTTTATAAGATTTTGCGAATTTTTTGCGAAGTGTTTTAGTCAGTTTGGAAGTTGACGGTCTCAGTAGAAGTCTTGGGCGAAGTCACTCTTGGGAGGAGTCAGACTTGGGTGGAGTCAGCCTTGGGTGGGGTCAGTCCTTGGATAGTATAATTAGTCGATGTGGTTGGCTGGTCTAGTTGGTTGATTGAATGTCCTCGATGGCTGGTATAGCCACCTGGTATGGGCAGCTAGTATTGTTCAGTCTATATTGTTTTTCCGTCTGGTCGGTCGGTTCATCTGGTCGGTCGGTTTGTCTGGTCGGTCGGTTCGTCTCGTCGGTCGGTTCGTCTGGTCGCCTGTATGATCTATTTGTATGGTTAGCTGTACATGACACATTTTGCTAAGATTTTGCGAAGGTTTGAGAAGATTTTTCATCAAGAAGTTACTACAATATTTGCCATCATCGTCTGATGGTAGATGGAATGTCTCGTCCATTTTTATATTTAGTTTGGCAGGAATTGGTCTCGTCAGGAGCCATTCTTGATTGGAGTCAGTCTTGGGAGCAGTCAGTCGTTGGCAAGTATGGATGGTGGGTATGAATGGTTGGTCTGGTTTGTTGGCCTGGTAGGCTGGTTTTAACATTAGTTATTGTCTGCTTGTAATGCTCAGTTTGTTTGGGTGGACATTAACAGTTGTTAGGTTTGGCTCATCTTGATGGTCGTTATACAGGTCGTTAGACTGGTTGGTTGGAATTGCCATTTTGTATGGATGGAGCGAATGGTTTTGAGGTTAGATTGACTGGCATGATTGTTTCGTGTTTTAAGCTGTTATCGTTGGCTTGTACGGGTGGCTCATGTGGTTCTTTCTAATATATGTCTGGTATATTTGGTTTGTATGATTGGCTAGAATGAGCAGTTCATATAAATGTTCGGTATGAATATTTCAAGTGGATGGCTGGTATGGATCTTTTGTATGGTTGGTATGTATGGATTGTTCGTATGATCTAAGCGTATGGATGGGATACATGGTTGGATCGTATGGCTGGCTGCTAAGGTTAGTTCGTATGGACGGTGTTGTCCATTGGTATCTGCAGTCTGCCTTGTTGAGCTGTTGGTTTGGTTGGGTGGATTAGGTGTTTTGTATGGATGATTCATATTTTCTGTTCGTATGGCCAGCTGGTATGGTTGGTTCATATGGTCGACTGGTTGGTTGGTATTAGCAATTGTTATGGATAGTTGAGCTTGATGGTAGTTAGACTGGATGACTGGAATGGACATTTGTTTTGGGAGGTTCGTATATTTTGAGGGTGTGGTTGACTTTCATGACTGTTTTGTATCTTAAGATGATACACTTGGCTTGTATGTTGGCTCGTAAAATTGGTTGTTACGGTTGCCTGGAATGGTTGGTTCATATGGCCGGATGGTATTAGTGGTACATATGGATGATTGGTATGACTGTTTCAAATGAACTTCTGGTATGTGCGAATGGCTCGTATGGTGAATTCGTTTGTTTGGGTGGCATAGTGGTATCGTATGTCTGGCTTGTATGGCCAGTTCATACTGATAGTCTTGCTCATTGCTATCCCCAGTCGGTCTTGTTGATTTGTGGGTCTGATTAGGTGGAATTGGTGTTTTGTATGGTTGATTCGTATGTTTGGTTTGTATGGATACCTGGATTGGTTCGTTCATATAGTCGGCCTGAATGGTTAGTTCGTGTGGTGGGCTGATATATATTGTTTATATGGACAGTATTTATGGTTTGTTGATATGATCGGCTGGAATGGTGGGTTCGTGTGATGGGCTGGTATGGATTGTTCGTATGGTCAATTTTGTATGGTTCATCTGTCTGGTTGAACAGTTGGTCTGGCCGACTGGTATGGTCCTTTGGTATGGTTAGCAGTAGGTGATATGTTTTGCTAATATTTGTAATGATTTTGTAAAGATTTGCGATAATTTGTGAATATTTGCAAATATTTTGCGAAGAACTGCGAAGATGTTATGGAGATTTGCGAATATTTGTGAATATTTGCGAAGAATTGTACGAAGATTTGTAACTATTTGTGAAGTTTTTTGCATAGTTTTGCCGTACTTTTGTGCATAGAGGTTAGAACCGATATTCATATTAGGTGACTTGTTTATGGATATGACGTCATCGGCTCTTGGTATAGGTGGTTCATATGTTCTGTTGCATGATCCCACTGTTCTAGCCATTTTTGCAGGAATTGGTCTTGGCAGGAGCCAGTCTTGGGTGGAGTCAGTCTCTTCAGGAATAAATTGGGTATTGGACAGAAAAGGGGGTGGAGAGTCATGTGGTTCGTGGCGAGCGTATGAGGTGAGGGGATGGGCTCTTACGAGTTATTGTTGGAGGGATCAGGTGGTGGGCTAGGTGGCATGTACATATGTGTGTTACGAAAAGTCAATAATTTGCTTTATTGACTATCCAATGAAATATAGAGGTGGGAGTTCAGTCAGCTGCTAATCGTCGTACCTGGGAATGGCTGTGCTCTGCCATCTTTATGAGAATCAATTTTTTAGTGTCACATACATCCTACTTGGTTTTTCACATTAGGTGTGTAATATTTTCCCCGATTTTTTACACTTTTTTTAGACTTTTCGCGATTTATTCTTGATTTCCGTGTTAACCATTATTGAAGTCAAGGTTAAGGTCACCAACATCTAACAGGGAAGTCGTAGTCAGTAACATAATATGTTCATGTAACATCACGTGTTCGTCGATTTTAAACATTTTTCTCTTGATTTTTTCTTTTCAAGGTCATTTGCACTAAGTTTAAAGTCACCAATATCCAATATTATGGGTTGGAGTAAGTAACGTAATACGTTAGTGAATTTTTTTAATTTATTCATTTTGGCCATTTTTTTATTTTCCAAGTTAAAATTTATTGGGGATAATGTCAAGGTCACCAGCATCCAAAATGGGGGCCAGTGGTATCAAATTTATATATTACTAAACTTTTATCAGTTTTTAAAATTTTCTTATTTTTGTTTTTAATGTCATTAAGGTTAATGTCAAGGTCACTTGATTTTAACGTGGGTTTCGGAGTCAGTGATGTAATATGTTCCCAACTGTTGACTATTTTCTTTCCTTTTCTTAAAAAAAATTTATCGAGTTTTTGAGTTTACGTTCATTGGGGTCAAAGTCAATGTTGTCAACAACAAGTATGGTTGTCGCTGTTATAAAAGTAAGTTTTGCCTGTATTTTAAGAATTATTTTTTTTCTTTTGCAATTTTTCTCAATTTGTTCTGATTGGGAGGGGGTGCAACGGGTAACGGTTGACAAGTAGGGTGTTTTGGGTCGATCGCCGGAGGGGGGTTAGGTAACGTTATATGTTCCTCAACATTGAGAATCAATTTTTCGATATTTTTGCTATTGTTCTCTAATTTTTATTACTGATAAGGGTGGGAATGAGGATATAGGGTGGGATTGGTTAGGGTGGTGGGTTGAGCGGAAGGGAAGAAGAGGTAACGTTTTATGTTCCTCGATTTTTATAATTAATTTTTCGATTTTCTGTGATATTTCTCAATTTTTCAAATTATTTTCTATTTTTCAAAAATTTTTATAATGATTACCAGTGGGTGGGTTCGGTGAGGGCGTGATGTGTGGGTGAAGAGAGGTATGGTAAGGGGAAGGGGTGGAGGCAGGTGGGTAAGGATATGGTAGGTGCAGGATGATGGTCGAGGGAGGGCCCAGGTCTGTTGATCCTCCCAGGATCTGCAGGAACTGGCTCGGAACCTCGTATACTAGTTTATTGCTGTGAGGATTAAGTGTCTCATACCTCGGGGAGCCTTGAATCCTCTTGCTCCTATAAGGACTTTTTGGCTCTCCCATCGCGGAGCTTCGAATACGCTTTCCTCATTTCCTCATATTTCCTTTTAAATTTTTTTTGTGAAAAAGGTAATTTTTTGGTAAAATAATTAATTTCTGAAGTTATTTTTGGGGTGAAACAGGCTGGTTTTTTTTCGAAAGCATGGCTTTTCCAGGCCGCCGGCCACCAGCAAGTTAGTGGGAGAATCCTGAATCCTACTCCATAAATCCTGTGCCAAAGTCGTTTTTGTTAATACTTTTTTTTTTAGAAACTCTACAGTATATTTTATAATGTATAAGTAATTGTGGGCCTGAAATGTTCAGGAATTTCCA